>VZTJ01006176.1:3094795-3283844 GCA_013397795.1 Orthonyx spaldingii | reverse complement strand
GGAGGGGAGGGGAGGGGAGGGGAGGGGAGGGGAACAAACTAAACAGCACCAGTCTATTTTTAGGCCTGGAGGCCAAGTGGCATTGGCTGGACATCCATGACTACTTAATTAGCCTCTTTAATATCCCAGCACGAGACCACCACATCCAAACAAATTAGGCAGTTTACACTTCTGTTGGTAATGGTCCCTGGGCAAGTCTTTAATCCTGAATCATGCCTAGAAATTGTTTAGGAGAATACTTATTGACCCAGGTCAAAACCACATCATGGACATCTCCAAAACCAGTTTGACAAGTGGCTGACTGTCAGTGCTCAGTTCTGTGCTTTGGTACTGTTGAGTATGGGTTTGTGCATATATATATATACACACAAACATATGTATGTACATAGGAGAAATCACACACTTTCAGGCACCTGAAAGCATCATCCAGAAACCTCACACAATGGCTGGCCCATTCCAACCCACTGTGCCCATTCTTTCTTGACTTTTAAAATAAGCAAGCAACTGTATTTCCCCTGCTGTGCATACCAGGAGCTTCCCAGACTGCACCTACTCTGTTTTCACCTAAGCTGAAACAATCCTGAAACTAAGCACAGCAAAGCTGAGGAGTCTGATCTCAAAGATGTTTAAATATTGGCTGGGGCACACCAAAGTCATCAGCCTTCACAAAATTTCCACGGCAAAGGCAGCTCTGGCATGGCCTCTCCAGGAACAAAATGGAGCCATTCACGCAGCCAGGGTGTCTGGGAGCTATTGCCCAGGCGTGCTAGACAGTGGCTCAAAATTAACATGTCGCCTGTGAGGAGAAAAACTTATTCTTAGCAGACTGCATCACACAAACCACTGGATATACTATTTCCCACAGGGAAGTAAAAGGAAGCTTAGCATGTGTATTCTCTTGGCTTCTATCACCTCTCCGGAGCATTTATCTCATTCCAACATTAATTTAGAATTCTGGATTTTGGTTTCTGCGCAGGAGGGGTGAATAGGACAAGGAGAAAATCAGCATCTGGGCTAGATATTAGGCATTGCAATGTGCAGCCTGGACAAGCTTACATGCTGTTTGGCTTTGTCTCCTAGTTCTCTTTCTTCTTTTAAAAAAATTTAGAAAACTACAACAAACCTTGTTTAATTCTTTCAGGGTTTATATTCTCAATCTTGACAGGTCAAAAGACTTTAAGAAAAGAGAAATCCATGCCTCCAAATGGACTTGATCCAAATCCCATTGATACCTCTCCCTTTAGACAGATGAGACAGAGTTGCATGCTTGTCTGCATATTTACTACGTGCTTACTGAATGTCTCCCAGCAAAAATATCCATACATACTTGAATGAAAAAAATCTCATAAAATCACCACTGCTGGAGCAGAAGGTCATTAAAAGTATCAATGACAGAGAATAAAGTGTCTGAAAGAAGAAATCCCAAGTGTAAAATATGCTTAGGGCCAGTTTACCTTTATAAAATTTTTGCTATTACAAAACAATTCCTCCCATTTCCTTGATGAATTCAGTTATAATCCAGGCCATGACAGATAATATACTGTCGTGGAGAACATTACATGGTCAGATGATTTTTAGAAATGTTAGGAAGAATTAAATAACCAAACCTCTATTAATATATCTAGAACACACTTAAATTTTACCATTTGAGAATCTAGACCCTAAATCTCTAACTTCTAAATTCAAAAATCAGCAAATTCATTTATTTGCTCCAGTATTATCATCTAGAAGCTCTACTCTGTCACTTTTAAACACATTTCCAGTTCAATTTTATTTGCAACTTCTGATCTTGGTCTGCCCTGAAATCAGTGTAGGTGGAAAAAAACCAAGTACACACCACAGTAAAAAAAGGAATATAAAAGTATCATAGAGGAAGATGCTAATATAGCAATCCTTAAAACACCATCAATCAAACAAACGTGGAGCCAAAACACAAGCATGAAACTATTTTTAAAAAATACTGTGAAAAGCATTCTGAAAGAAATGAAACAATATTTGGAATAGTCATGTGAAGAAAAAAATCAAAATTATATAAGATATAATGACAACATATCAGAATAACCCATTTCTCCCATGTTTGTACACACACCACAATTTCATTTTGATATATGCTCATACAAAGATGGAAATACACAAATCTACATGCAGCAGATGCAATTATGAAAAGCTTATGTGGACTGTTTGTCTCGTGGTTATTTTCTCTGATATCTGAAAAGTTGTGTCAACTTAATTTCAAAATACGCTTCTCTTCAATGGACACCAAAGTAGGTTTCCTTTTATTTCCACAAATTTAATGAACTTGTAAGAACTTACTTGCTATTTGTAATTATGATGTCAAATTAGGCTGAATCTGAGCATAGATTTAGAAGTTGCTAGTGGAACATGTTTAGACCTAGGGATTGTGACTGCATATACCTTGTTTCATTAATATATGTAAAAACCCACAAAATCATTTAGCACCAGAAATACATAGTCTGGAAGAATGGTTCTGCAGCAAAACTCATATAATAAATACACAAGTTCTTCTATAATTAAACTATTTTAAATGAAGATTCAATTAAATTATCCCTTTTCAGGAGGCTATTGAAGAGTTCCATCACACTGCACACATATAGAGATATATTACTTATTCTCTAACAAATTTATCATGTGAAATCTTTTCCCTAGAGAAGGCATTGGTAGAGCATACTTGATCTTTGACATCATTTCTGAGGATCTGCTAAATGCAGACTTGAGAATTCCAGCAGTCCAATTCATATTAACCCACTGCAGTATAATAGGTAAGGGAATTGTGTACCATGTTATGCTGAGGGGCAAGCAAATAAAATAAATGAATGGTGATTTATGTGCTTGCTAAGAATTGGGCTGGATCTGCTGTCTAGCACCTATTTTGTCTGACACAGACTCTTACTGAATTGCTCAAAGAAGCAGGAAACAGAAGGGACAGTTTTGAAGCTCTTTCTCAGGCTTTACATTGCAGCCTACAGAAGGCAATGGGACACTGGCATTTGCATTAGTTAAAGCAAAGTGGCTGCTGCCAGCACAACATAGGCACTGCATCGGTCACTGACTAGGATAAACACCACAGCCATTTCTCACTTTGCAGTCCTCAATCTAAGCTGTTTCCATATGAGTTGGAGAGCACACACAGGACACTCACAAAGGCAGGAATTGAACAGATGCATGTGTCTGTATGGAGTTTGAGAAACAGTTGCCTAACTTGAGAGGAAAATGTTATTTGCTGAGAAATCATTTTCAGCTGTGCAAAGACAGTCACAAGCGGAACTTCTCCAACAGTTGATTTGAATTGCCTGGCTTGGACAATATTACCCTAGCATAGTTAACTCTTTAATCTACTCCAGACATTAAATTATTTCTGCGTTGTTGGGGAGGCTTCCAAATTTAAAACAAATAAAGAAATTTAAAAAAATAGAAGGATCAAATAGTTTACCTATGCAAATCTATAGAATACATTTTAAACATCTCAGGCACTATTTAAGTACGAATTTAAATTTTCAAACTGTTGCCTGTTAATCAAGTATTTCTCTCATCAAAAGTGTCCCTATGTCAGATTACTCAGGAAGAAAGCAAATACGATGCTATTCCAATTGTAGTAGGGTGAGTTCAGCTTTGCTGTCTCCATTACAGTGCAGCAGAACTGCATTAGAGCTAACACATTTAAATTCTTCATTAGAAACAAAATTCAATGTAGGAAAAGAAACAATATTAAATTTAATCATATTTTTACAGATTGTATAAAAAATGAGGCATAAATGACAGCTAAAGAGAAAAGGAAAGACTATGTGGGACAAATCTAACGCTGTTTGAGGGTGCTGCTATTTATTCTTCCAAAGGCTAGTCACTCTAGATGTCTTGGCATTTTGTGGGTACCACGCAATAATGCAGTAATGGCCAGAAGTGTACATTGTAGCCCCCAGTATTAATTCACTGCCCCCTGAGCTGTCCACACCAAGGTTTAAATGCCATCCAAACCTCTAACTCTGAAAAGCATCCTGAAAACACCTTTCCATACCTCCTCACTTACGTTCTTACCCTACCTAGATTCCTTCCCATGCACAAAACAGCAAGATATCTCACCCTGAGAAAATGATGAGGAGCTCTATGGGACCAGTTTGCCTTCTGAGCTAAATGTAGGGTCCACCATGGACACAAATTGGAAAAACACTTCATGCAGCAGTGAGGAAGTTCATTGGATGGTTCAAGTCAGGTTCATCCCTGGCTTCTGCCCTTTTTGCAGTGAGGAGATGCTAGCACACATTTTTTTCATGGATGCCATACTTCAGTCGTTCTGGCAATACTTCTCACTTCTTTATTTTTATCCTCCCTATCAAAGACCATACCAAGTCCTGAGACTTTCTCATCAACATCCATTAGCCCTGGCCAAAACTGCAGTCCGTGGACCCTGGAGAAATAAGCTCATCAAGGCCCCATTTTTCATTTCTTGTCCCACCATATCTTTAGGAAGTGCATCCCTGGCCATCACACATTAGCTCTGTGGGCACCTTCAGGGTGTGTTGAGTGCTATTGGGAGTGTCCTGTCCTACACTCCCCTTAGTTCCCCTCTTCTTTTTTTGTTCATTTTTGTCTTTCAGCCCTTTTCCTTTTTCTCATTTGTCATCCACTCTATTAGGTTTTCTTTTTCTGTTACCCACCCTCTCTCTTTTTCCCTTGGTTTTATAAACAAGAGAAATATTATGGTTTGTAGAGGTGGTCCGGTTTCTCAAGAATAGAGAAAAATCAGTGGCTATGAGGGGTAGGATTGCTGTCCTTAAATATCTCCTGCGTGGCAGTGAGAAAGGACAGCTGGCTCAGCAGCACAGCTCCTGTGCTACCCTCTCCATCCCACAGGTGAGAGAGATTGCATCCTGCTCTGACACCAAAACCCTGCACTACCAGTGCCACCACTGCATCATCCCTGCTGCCACCATCCCCACCTCCACCACTGACCTCCCACCCGTCTCTGTCCCAACATATGGGGGGCTGCAGCAGGGCACTATTCCCCACACCTGGCAGCCAGACTTCCAGGAGCTTCGGGGTGGGAAGAACCAGCTGCTATTCCTGTAATGGGGATGGGCAACCTCCAGCAGATGTGCTGCTAAATTCCATCTGCAAGTCTGCTTTAGGGAAGTCTGGTAAGTATTGTTAAAAACTACATATTACATTTGTACACACATACACAAAACCCTCCAAATTAAAACTCAAATAATCTCAGTACAAGATAATGAAGCTTCCAAATAAAAGGTGCACGTTTGTCACACTGAAAGCATTACTGATGCTGAGAAGGACTTCTGTGACAAAAAAAATCCATATGAAATACATGCAATTAGTACTACTTTCCTTCCTTATAGCTTCAGTTTGTTGGTAAGAATCATTCAGAGTTTGTAGCTTCTGTAGCTACTTCTGTGAAATGTATTACATACATGGAAATTGTCATGAAGAATTTCCACATAAACAATAAGTGCTAATTACACTGTGGAAACCAAGACAACCTCCCTTACCCTAATTCATGCAGGCATGCTGCAAAGAATCCTAAATATTCCTAAATCTGTTCTCTAGTGCAGTCAGTGTGTGGCATTCCATACAGTCTCATGTTAATAGGGAGTAAAAAGCATGAAAGGCTTTAATTATCTTATATTAGAATGTACTTTGAGCAATATCTGTGAAAGAAGGGGCCACTAAGAAGACATTGTGTACCAGACCAAATATGCACTGGATTATAATGGAGCCCTCTTGGTGACATCACCACCTACAAACTGCTGACCTCCTACACTAGATTTGCTTACCTGGAGAAAACACTGCCCCCAGCCAGGCCTCACCTCCTCAGCACATCTTGGGTGCAGGATGCTGCCACCACTTCTAATGTGCTAGCATAACCACCCACAACTGATCTAGTTATGACGCACATCAGAATCTGGCTACAAATTAGTGTGGCAGAAACCCCTTCACACCAGTGCCTCCCCTCTAGTTCAACACAAGTGTTGTACAAAGACCATAGATTTGACTCCAACCCTGTAATCCACTGAACGTTCAGGCTGCTTCACTCAGCAATCTCCTGGGCCCCAGGAGATTGGTCTCTGAAGTCAGTGGAAGATCTTCTGACTGGAAAATAAAAGTTTTTTGTTCTCAGTAACTGAAAATAAGACTACAAAGGTTAAAGAAATGTTGTTAAATTCCTAGTATAACCATTTCTGACGTTGGCATATGCTGTGGACTCCAAAATGCTGGAGGAATGTATTTATTATGAGCTTGTTTGGTCTCAGCACACAAATTGTAACTGTTTTCTAGTATGTGCAATTCTAGATGCATTAAGTGTAAACAGATTCAGCATTATTACCTCTTGAATCTTTACTGATATAAAAAGAAGGATACAAAATTATATGGACAATCAAACAATGAATGCTCCAAAGCTATATAAAAAGCAAATGAATGAATCCTTAAACATTAAATCACCAGCATTACATTTCACTAGAGAGATGATCTCCACTAACTTCTTCCCTTTTCAAATAAGATACCACAAGATTTTAAGGAGTGGAAATAGAGCAGAAAGAGAACTGCAGGGTTTCCTTGGCTCAGTTAGGACAGATTTTGAAATACTTTTTAACTGAGATAATCAGAGAGTTACAGGTGTTCACTTTAAGGTATGTTTTTGCAAGCTCTTCTTCAAAACCATAATCCATTTTGACAAGTTGCAAAGTCTCTATAGACAGGTTAGGTCCTGATTCAAAAGCAGTTGAAATTAATGTTCACTGAAGACTACTCTCAGGTGGAATCAAACAATTTACTGAATTAGCTAAAAAAAATTAGTTATAATCTATTAAAGAAATTAAAGGAGTAAAAGTTTTAAAGAAACATTAGTCTAAGTGTGAAGATATATTTCTAAGCTCAAACCTCCATCATGCACCAATATAATGCAGTGACTCAGTTCAAAAGAGATTGAGACAAAGGAAACAAAAGAAAATGGGAGAATTTCTATGGAGAAGGAATTAAACATTTTTGGCAAAAAAAATTGCTTAGATAAAAGATTAATTTCATATAATTTAAGTTTGTAATTACACTGCAAGATTTTGTCTTTCAGAGTCTGAAGCATAGTCCTACAGCCACTCAGTTGCTATAAATTCCTTAAGCACCCTTTCACAGTAATTGGGAGGAAAAACTGGGGATTCAGCTCTTTGTTCCTTCCTAATGTGACAAGTACTGTTGATGAAAGTGTTACTTTCTAGTTTGTTTGGGGGTATTTTATCTTTTTTTTTCTTTTCTAAACGTTCAGAAGATAACAAGAATAGTTAGAACAAAAGTCTAAGACTGACAATTACACAGAGCAACTTGGTGTCTCTGAATTCCCAGAAGTTAAATTAGTTCTGACAGTCACCTCTGGTAACCTGCTCTTCTACTGAGGCACAGACACACACACACACACACACACACACATACACTTTCTCAGCAGAAAGAAATAAATGGATGAAAAATACATCTGTGCATAACTTGGTTTCATTCACTCACTGCCCGTTGACACAACACTGGGACTTAGCAAGGGTTATATCTGGCACCTAAAGCTTTAATGAATAAGATTTCAATATATGGACTGTTACAGGACCATCCCAGAGGTGCATAAGACAGGACTAAACCCAGTTCTTACAAATGACACCCTGGAAGCTGGGGGCACAGGCACAGCGATTTCCAGATCCCTTTAACTTCAATTAGTACCACTTGCCATCAGTTAGTGAGAGAAGAAGAAGCATGGACACCTCTCAGGCTGGAATGAGGCGATGGCAAACCAGGGGTACCTTACATAGTGGGCTGCTTTACTTTGCATCTAGGTCCAGCTAGCCTTAGCCCAAGTTGCAGAGAACTGAAGTGGCAGCCCAGCTGTCCTACCTGTCAGCACTGAGGGCGGTGAGGGTGAAAACAGAGACACCAACGGAGGTGAGCTGGATTACAGGGATGAGCTTGCAGCCCACTTCCCCAAAGAGCCACTCTTCAGAGAAATATCGGGAGGCATCCACAGGCACGCAGGTCACTAGCAGGAGCAGATCGCCAGCAGCGAGGCTGGAGATGAAGATGTTGGGCACACTTCTCATGGCACTGTTGGAAATGAAGATCTTCATGAGGGTGATGTTGCCCAGCAAGCCGACAGTGATGATGAGCAGGTAAAGTGAAGGGATCACGCAGCGGATGATGAACATGGCCGTGCCTCTCCCCGGAGACAGCAGGGCTGTGTCGGGCACCAGGTGGACACTCCCATTCTCCCCGAGGGGCATTGCTGTGAGCTCGGGCGGGGGCTCTGGCTCCATTCTCCAGCTTCGCGTAGACTGCAAGTCTCCAATGCAAAGTGCAGTGGGAGCCACAGGACAGCTTCACCTCTCTGCAAGTCAACCAACTTTCCCCCCCTTCCCTATTGCCTTTCTTCTTCCCCCTTCTTTGCCGAGTTTTCTCCCTTAAGAAATGCAGAGGAATGTCCGCCGGCGCAGTGGCGGGGGAGGGAAATAAAAATTCCCATGCGCTGCCCCTCGGCTCTTCGGACAAGGTGGGCAGGTGGGCAGCAGGTCCTGAGCCTCGGGGGCAGAGAACGCCGTCGGGACAGCTGCCACCGGCCCGCGTCCCCGGGAGCGCCCTCGGAGCGCCGCTGTCAAGGCGCGGTCCCCAAGGCGCGGTCCGGCCGCCCCCTCGGGCCCGCCGGGGCCGCCAGCGCTGTCCAGCGGCGCCGGTGCTGCCCGGGCCGGGCGCCGGGGGCGAGGCGCAGAGCGAGCCCGCTCCTCACTCCACAGCGCCGGCTTATACCTGGTACCGGGAGGGGCCGTCCCGCCCCGCCCCTCCGCCTGCGAGCGCCTGTCCCTCGCCCCAGCACCGCGCCGCCGAGGTGGAACTTGCGGTTGAGGGAGAGGCGGATCCCGGAGCCGCCGCCGTCCCGCGGGGTCCCAGTCCCTGGGCGCGATGGAGACGACGTGGTGAGCGGGAGGGGCGAGGGAAGCCTCTCTCCCCGCCGCAAAGCAGCCCCCGCCAGACTCTGCCCGGCAAACCGGAGAGCTGTCGTCCGACCCGTCGTGCAGATCGTCTCCGGAAACCGCTTTCAACATCTCACCCAGGTGAAACCACAGTTCTTTGAAACGCAGGGTGGCGGGGAGCAAGGGGCTTGAGAATGAAGAGATTTTATTCCTGACATCCAGCTGTGGGTTCTGCGCAGATCCTGCTCAAAGATATCAGCTGTGTTTAAAGTTTTAAGGTTTGATTTGTGAATTTGCTTTTCACAGTGGTCTTGATTATGGAAAGGGGAACAGGTGATGTGTTTTATCCATGACTTACTCTGCAAATGGTATAACACAGTGGAGAATGAATGTCACTTGCCCCTTTGAAGATTAGCATTTGTCCCTAATGTTTCTTGCTTTTCAGCAAGGTAATGTCTTTTACTTCCGAGTGTCTGCACATCTATAGGCTTTCCAAACAGCTCCATCTGTTTCCAGCAGAAGCCATGAATGCAAGTAGCCGTGTAAATATGCTGAAAGACAGGCAGACCCACTGGACTGAAGTTTTCAAGTTAAGGCAGAAGAATAACAGCATTTGTCAGTAACATGCTTTGCAGACTGATTCCTTTATTTCTTTTTCTCAAGAGGGGGGATGTATGACCTTGTAGAGAACTTGCTTGTTCATATTATTACAACAGTTCTCTTGAAGCTCTGTGGTTTTATGACAGGTCTATGGAGAGTCTGACTACTGAAATATCAGAAGCAAAGCATGTCACGTGTGCACGGCCTGTCCATGGCACGCTGTCTAGTGTAGGAATTAAATCAGCAATTTTTTCTTAAATAAACTTTTACTAAGATTATCAAAGAAAGAGGATTAATGTTTCTTAAAAGTTACACGTCTCTGTATCTATTCATTGATCATTGTGACTCTTCTCACATCCCTGAATATATAAATGTGTTAAAGTTGTGTAAATTAATGATTCATATAATGCTGAATAAATTGTTAGAACTCAACCAGTCCTGGGCCTCGGAAAGGATCAGGCTAGATACTTAACCTTTACCACTAAGCAGCTTATCAATATTATCACAGAGCTCCTCTGAAGGTGATTCTTGTTGCTGATCAAGTCTCCTCCACATGGTTTTAAATTCATCTATGCTCCCTCTGACGTAGCCTTACTGACAGCTTACATAATTATCTAAATTCCTGTGCTCTGCTATTTCGCTGGGCATATGTGAAATTTTCTAGGATAAGCAATAGTCATGTTTCTGCTAACAGTTCAAATCAGTCTTTTTGGTTCCCATTGGCTGGATCCAATATAAGTCTGCAACACTATGAGTTTAACACTGAGAGTATTGGCCTTTTCCTAATTTGCCTGAAAATAGATTTATATATGAATAAACAATATGATTCCCATTGGAAGAATAGTTTAAATGCAACATGTCTTTAATATTGATTTTCTTGGGACAAGAGGAAATTGAGTCTTTTTGCATGAATATCAAGAAAAGAACACTTTAAAAACTTCTATTGGTATAAACTTATTGCAGTTTGCATGGAGAGAAGTGAGACCCCTTGCTTTTTGTTGCACAACACCACCACTCCTACTGCTGCCTTCCAGAAGAATTTTTTCTGTCCTAGTGAATTTTATCTGTCCTTTTGTCCACAGGATAGAATTCCTAAAGTTGAGGAATTAGAAACACTTTCAGTGGAAATTTATATTTCTGATTTTTATCAGTACTTGATTTTATCTGCTCCATATTTTTCAGAACTCTGAACAGCAAGAAAATAAGCCTTGAAGAAAATGAGTGCCTCCTGCTCAGGGAAAACAGAAAGTCAGATTATACTTCTAATGTTGTTCAAGAGATGCCTGTGTAAAGACAATGGAATACACTCAAACAGTATAAATATAATTTCCTGCAGAGGTAAAAAGGCATGTGTGGGGAAGATCCACAGACCCTGACATAAACCAGTTGGAATTCAGATCTCGACATACAAACTGTTCATCATTCTCCTTTCAAACAAGAGTCTACCCATGTCTTTAGATGTTACTTCAGGTTACAGCCTAGAGACAATTTCACTGTGCAGCTGTGACACAGTACTTGGCACAAGAGTGAGGGAGAGAGTGCCACAGGTAAATCTCCCCAGTGGGAAAGAAACTGCGCAGGCACAATCAGACACCACAGATGGAGTGCATCCTGGAGTGCAACACCATAGGGCAGAAACCACAACAACTTGGAAACGTGAGAGGCAAATCCACTTCATCGGTAATTCCCAAATGTAGGGATTCATAATCAGTTTGTGTGGGAATGAGGAACTCCATGCATCTCACAAACGCCCTCTACCGAGAAGTGGGTCTGACAAGGAAAAACGCTCTTTTCACACATTTATGCAGCTTAAGGCACTTGATAATTCCAGGGCTAATTCCAAATTTGCGCATCACATGGGTAGTCCCATGAAGAGCCAAGCATATCTATCACCTAAACCACCTGCAGTAGGTAGCCTTTAATTAAGTACGTGCACTTGCACATTAAATGAAAACCAGGTTCAAATGGAGTCCTGGAAGTGATGATATTTGAAGGTCTGATCATCAGTCAAATATTAAAAAGAAACAAGGCAACAACCAAGGAACAAATACTACTTGTTTTTAAACACTGAGCATTAGAGACCAAACCTTCAGTAAATTTTGTAATATCACACATTAGACCAGTAGATACAGCTGGAAAAAGTATGGAAATGCATTGTAGCAAAGAGTGACTTCTTCCAGACAGTCAAATGTACAATAACCTTAAGTAACTCGTGTTTTCTTTCTTGTTATTTCAGTAGAGGCTTTCTTATTTTGACAGAGGGAACTCTGCAAACCAAAATGGAAATTCAGGTGCTTCCAGCACTAGACAAAGCTGGAAAACTGGCGGAAGTGGCTTTCTCCAATATTCAGATATGCAAGCTCTCTTTTGACAAACAAAACCTTATCTTATTGATACCAATTCAACTTTTTGTACCATTTCATGGTGCTGGTTTTATTCATGGCACAAGGATAATAGGTGCTATTACATTTAACCACATTAATAAAGCAATGAATTGGGTGCTTAATGTTAAACATGCAGCTCATCCCTCTAAGCACAACTGTAGCTTTATGCATGCATTTAGATTCCATTTGTTTTAATGCATTTATTCAATAGTACTTCAACTCATTAAAAGGTTAAAGAGCACACCACTGAGCTGCAAACTGGAGTCAAATGCCAGGCTTCAGGCTCACTTAGAAACAAATGTGATATCAACATCTTCCATCCCATTTGTCCATGACAGACAACTAACAGACAGCTGCTCTTACAGATTCAAAACAAATAATGATTTTCTGTCAAGGAAGTCCCAAGGAATGGCTTGAGTTCCCTTGGCAGACTGCACTCAGAAGAACTGCACAATGCCAGCTTACTCTACTTCCATCTCAAGTTATCCTCCTAATGCAGTGTTATGAAGCACGTTGTTGAACACATATGACAAAAGAAAAACATTGCTATTAGTTCCTCCTAGTGCGAAGATAATGGGATTCCTGTGCTTGAGCTCACATGACACTGAAGCCACTTCAAAGGAAGCGACAATTTTATTGTGGGCCCATTCATCACACTCAGTGGGGTTTCACTACAGACACCCATGGGGATTGTATTGGGTTTATCTGACAACCTCTCCAGAATTAATTTTTTTTTTGTATTTCAATGCAGCTGTGTTTCTTATGTGTTCCTAGAAAAAAACCAGAGCATTGCCAGCTAAGTCTTCTTTTAGCACGTTTATCACAGGATAGAAAATCAAGTTTCTATATTGCTACTGAGGCTGATTGTTGATTGTCTTATATTAGACAATCCAGTCAGGTAAGTAATCATGTGATTCTCACCTAAAAATAAAAAAATACAAAGTAGCATTTCTATAGTGCAGATTTTTACCTAAAATGTATTCTGAAATATTGTTTCTATCTATAGTGGAATCAAATGCTGACCAAACTTCATGGGTTCATGTTCGTCAATTAATGTGCAAATAATCACTACTATACCAAGCATAATAAAAAGCATAGAAAGATGTATCTCCGTTTAGAAATTAGCAGTTGTTGAGTTTTCCTATTGTGTTTTTAAATATTTCTATTTAAAGAGATCCTAATAAATACAAATACAACTATTTTGAAGTACATTCAACAGCAGGTTTTCAATTGGCAATTCACATTTTAAAATAATTAAATGATTGGCATATTACTGCTATTAAACATCTGTCCAGCATGCTGAACTAATTTAGTCATTTTGTAGTATTGTGGGAACACTAAAATTGCATTTGGATGATAATTAAGCTCCAGATGTATTATGTATTGAAAAATAATTCACTGTAACGACAATCACTGCGTTTTGGTGAAGGTTAGTCACATATCCTGAGAACCACAGTACTTTATTGCAGACCACTCACCACTGTGAGACATTATTGCTTTTAGTTCATTTGACATACACAAACCTCAGCATTCTCTCTATGCAGCAGAGCAGAAGATTAAATTAAAAAATGTTTGGAAACCCAGTGTGAGTGCTACCAATACAGCACCTTTTACGGTACTCCAGGAGATAGACACTTAATTAACTGCCTGAACTAGGAGCTGTAGTAAATAACACGCACTTATTGGAGCACTTTTCACCTTCTTTGTAATTTAACTACTTCAGTAGATGCAGGGCAGGTTCCCTTTACAAAGGGTGTTCTGATGTCTTACAACAGTTATTTCAACCATGTCATTAATACAGTCATTGATGCACCTTTTAGAGACACAACAGCTAAATCCATACATAAAATGAACCCTGATTTCCATCACTTCCCCTCTTCTGCCTATGTTTCCATGCCTATGAGCATACATGATAGAGGGAACAATGGTTTTTGTTACATCAGCTTGAAGTCATGCTGCAGCCAGTTACAAGTGAGGCTCTCTTTTGAGTTTAGAGGCAAAAGAGTATCTGCCCCTCTCTGGATTTGGTGACAGGATTTCACTTTCCTGTGCATGCCAAATAAACTACTGCACACCAGTGAGTGACAAATTAGCATTTCCCCTTTACTGGTTTCCCACCTCCATCCTTCCTCTCTCCATCTTCTCATAAAACTCCCATTGGGTTCAAACTACTGAGTTGAAGTTCTTCCTTGCAGCAATTTACCAGCAGGAGTGTCTGGCACATGCACGGACTCGCATGCACAGCTCTTCTGGAGCTCCTTCAACTTCACATACTGAGTACGTTGGCAAATCATTAATAGTAATTATTGCCATTAAGTTATTTGTAGCAAATTTGAAGTGGGTAATATTACCTGTTTTAATTCAATTGCTGTTTCTTTGAATTCAGAATCGTGGATCTACAGCTGCCAAGTCCTGTTGCATCCTTTTTTGTTGGACTTAGTTAAAAAGTTAACACGCTCTAAATGCTTCGGCTAGCCGGGTCCCGGCTCTTCCGAGAGCGCTGCGCCGGGGNTGGGGGCGGGGGCGGGAAGCGGCTCCGGGCCGGGCGGGGTGACGGTCGGTACCGCGGGTACCCCGGGGCGGCGGTGCGAGGCCGGCGTGGGCAGCGGGGCCGGGGCAGGTGCGCAGCGGGCGGCGGTGGCGGCCAGCGCTGCTGACGGTGCTGCCCGGGGATTATCGCCGGGCGCTGGCCGGCCCCGCTTTTGCTGCGCCCGCTGCCTGCCATAACGCGGGGGCCCGCCCGGGGACAAAGGGCGGAGCGAGCCGGGGCCGGGGTCGGGGTCGGGGCGGGCTCCGGCTCCGGCCGCCGCCGCCCACGCAGGGCACCTTCCCCAGCCATGTCCCCCAACTACATCCGGAGCTTCTCGGAGGGATGTGTGAGTACGCGCGGCGCGTCCCCCTGGCCCCGAGCGGAGCCGCGGGTCCGGCCCCAAACCGCGCGGGGGCCGGCGGTGCCGCAGCGGCGCTGGGATTGCTCCCTTGCGGAAGCCGAACTTTAATTCGCGGGAATAAGTATGGTTCCGAGCATGGTCGGGTTTGATGATGGCACGGCGGTCCGTGCTTTGCCATCACCTGACATCATGTGAATGAATCAGTACAACAGCAAAACGAATAGACTTTGGGTCGAAGCGCGCAGCTCCGTCTGGCGCCTTCTGCAGCAGCGGAATACAGATAAAGGCAGTGAAACAAATGAACTGGCAAGTGCTAGACAAATTAACGTTTATATAAAGTTAGTAGGAATAATAAAGTGTTCTAAGACATTATTTTGTTAGACAGCTACTGCAGCCCTCATAGGCAAACTCTTTTTAAAGCAAGTAGAATAAAATAAATATTTTGGATAATGAAAAAGAGCAAGTAGACTTCCAACAATAACACTGTTCATTTTTGTTTTTTATGTTGAACGAACCCTCTGATTTGCAGCTCAGGCCGCCAACAGTAATTGGACAATTCCACACTCTTTTTTTTGGCTCAATTCGAATGTTTTTCCTTGGTGTTTTGGGCTTTGCTGTTTATGGAAATGAGGCCTTGCATTTCAGCTGTGACCCAGACAAGAGAGAGGTTAATCTTTTCTGCTACAACCAATTCAGACCTATAACTCCTCAGGTAATTATCTTTTTCTGTTATTTTTTTCATTGTAAAAATGCAGTGGTAAGAAAGTAAACTGCAAAACATAAACATGATTGTTCCATATAAGTACTGACTAGGCTAATTATCACTAGCTTTTTTCATTAATATTTTCCTTTTAATATCCCTTTATCTGTGACTAAATATAGAGCTGTGCTTCCTGTTCTTCAAAACAATCCTCATGTTTCAGAAACCAACTAAACTTTTCAAATCAAACCATAACCGCTTTTTACCTTTATTGTCATCAAAGCTTTTATACATTTGATATATATTAAAAACAGACTTGCGAAATGTTCCAATATGTGTGCGTTTTAGCTCTCCCAGTGCAGTTGTAAATGTTCTTACAGCTACATTTCTTCTACATTTTAGGTATTCTGGGCATTACAGCTGGTGATTGTACTGGTACCTGGAGCCTTTTTTCACCTTTATGCTGCTTGTAAGAGCATCAAACAGGAAGATATTCTCCAAAAGTCATCCTACACCGGTTTTTATATCTTCTCTGTTTTCTTAAGGATTGTCCTTGAAGTTGTGGCTTTTTGGCTTCAGATTCAGCTCTTTGGTTTCAAAGTGAACGCAATCTACATGTGTGATGTGGGAGCACTTGAAAAAAAGTTTAACATTACCCGGTGCATGGTGCCAGAGCACTTTGAAAAGACAATTTTTCTTATTGCAATGTACACATTTACTGTGATTACAGTGATCTTGTGCGTTGCTGAAATTTTTGAGATCTCATGTAGAAGGCTAGGTTTCTTAAAAACTCAGTGATGTCAACCACTCGTACTCATTTACTGCCCTTTTGTAAAATTATTTCAAACCATGACAAAAACCATCTCCTGTCCTCTATGCAGTGTTGCAGAAGAGAACCACAGTCATTATTACTGAGGCAGAATAGTCATTTGACATAAACTCCTCATCTAAAAATTTGCACACTATGAGAATAATCTTTTTTTCCATGTCCAGGCCAAAGGCACTAAGATTTCCAGAGCAATATGTTTTCATGACCTGCCACATACGATAGTTCTGCCTCCAGAGGAGTGTCTGTGTGTGAGGAGAAAGTTATTTATAAACATACTTCTGTATACATACTTCTATTCACAGCTTTTCTGAACACATGTCATTGGAGCTAATAAGGTCATTGTCCTTCCAGGAAAAACTATTCCAAATCTCTTACATGTTCTTATGGCTTGAGAATTGAGCAATAATGGTGGGCACTCTGGGTACCAGAAAGCATTCCAGCATCTTCCCAAGCAGTGCCACTGAGATGCAATCTGCATCTCAGCCCCCAGGAGCAGAGACTCCTGGTTGGGCTGTGGTGACAACATATCGTGGATACCAGCTTACTTTGCAGAGGCTCAGCTACTGTCACCTGCTGGCTCAGAATCTCTTTTTAAAAGTCAAAGGGTAGCATGGTGTTCTTTGTGCTGACTGCAATGCCTTACCCTCATTATGTTTTGGCTTACCATGTAGAGGATTTTTACCAATTTAGTATGATCACATTTTGAAGGAGGAAAAGGGCTTTTTGACAATTTTGCATAAGCAGCTTAAAAGTGTCAAAATAAAATCTTGGAGAAAATCCTTTCCTAGGCCCAATCATGACTTGATTTCAGTGAGTTTTGCTTGTGTGTGACTGCAGAATTGGGCCCACAGAATTTTCTGCTGTTTGTGTCACATCTAACTTTCTCTTGCTCTGACTAAAGTTGCTAGAATAACAGTGAAAAAAGAACTCTGCATATTAAAATTATTCTATGCAGTAACTGTATTTGGTTAGGTTAGATATCAAACTTTATATAGGTATCAGATGTTTTTGTGTGAAACAGTTTCTTCTTAAGAGCTAATAAACATAATAAATTTAGAAGTGATTTCCTTGTGCTGAAGTGAGAGAATGGAAATAAAACAGATTTCAGAATCAGAAAGAAAGGAGGAGGTAATTTCCTGTATAAAATATGAACAAATAGCGATAATAACAATTAGCCATTTTCCATTTGGTTTTCAAACATGAAATGCTGAGATGCCACTAAGAGAATCCGGGTAATTTCAGAAATATTTAGAAAATTCTGGAAAAATTCTTACCAAATGTTTTACCACCAACTATTAGTTAAGCAGTCCCAAACACAGTTGGGTTATCATAGCCTTGTAATCCTCACCCACAAAAGTAATCCTTATTACAATAACTGGAATTGCAAGATTTAGGTGTCTTGGATTTGACTGAATCTGGGTCATTTAAATCAAAGTGAGCTACAATTAGATGTGTGATTTTTTAATATGCTGATCAAGAAAAAGATTATATTTCAATACATTTGCTATATTAAAGCATTACTTTTTTCCCCCCATGGAAATAAGTTATATGTTGTCTTAAATAAATGTCTAGTCAAAACAATCAGATTTATGCAATATTAGACTAGTTGATATTTGCAAGCATTGCAAGTGGAATAAAAATCACTGTGCTAACTTCTTGTTTGCATAATATGCCATGTTCTTTGGTTGATATATGTTTAGTTTTTCACTGTATATGTCAATATCCATCTGGAATTATTCTTTCCAACTGAAACTTGTAATCTCAGGTAAAAAAATATTTTTATTTATAAAAAAATACAGTATATAGAATTACTAAGAAAAAGAATTTACTTTCATGTACTAGGTACAGTTGATATCAATGGTACGCAAATCCCACTTAATCGGTTATTTGTATAATAATAAAATAACTTAATCACAACCTTGTCAGTATTTTCCCTGGTGCTTAATATGTCATTGTTTGCTGTTCTTCTGTAAATTTCCAAACACTTCAGAAGGGTCAGAGGGGTACCAAAACCCCCAAGCCCTCAGGACTTCCTTAAGTCCTTGTTACCATCAAGAGCCTTGAAGAACAAGTGCTGGCATGGGACTACCTGAGTATCCCTGGAGTGCTTTAGGAGCTGGATTACCCACCACCATGCCCTTTCTCTTTGTGGTCAAATTCTGGAACATATTAAAAATTTTCCTTCTTCCAAGTGAGATACATCACCAATTTTTTTTTCCTGCATTTCCTGTGGAATTAAAATTGTCAAATTCCTCAGTTTTTCATTTAACAAAGAAGTGCTTTATTGCCTTTTAGTGCAAAAGTTTTTCTGTGCCTGATTCTGCCATTAGTTTCTGAAACACGTTGATGGAGGTATTACGTCCATATAAAGAAACCATTTTCCCATGGCTGTCAACACTTCTCTTTCCTATATTTGCCATTGTTTTCCTGGCGCTCGTATTCTCAAGTGTCTCTAAACTTTCCTTTTGCTTAGTCTTGCAAACTCCCACCACTTTCATCCTCATTTCCATTGTTTTTTATCAGGTTCCTTCCACTCTTACTCCCTCTGAGATTGATATGCCTTCATGCATTTCTCACTGTTCCACTGATGTTCACTCAAATGCTTAGCAAGTATTTGAGATGATCATGAAGGTTTTTTTTTTTTCCTTTTTGCCATTAAGAAAGGAATTATATAATACACTTGGAGATTCTTTGATTCAATTCAATTTCTTTACACAGTGAACATGAAGTCCTGTCTCCCAGAACACTGAGGAAGCATTTTTGTTGCTTACATCAGGTTCACACTGTAAGTGCTTCTTTGACTTTTTCATTGTTTTCCACCATACTCTAGCCACCTCATTTTCACAGATAGCACTCAAAGCAATCCCCAGCTCATGTGTTTGCAGTCAGTTTTGTCTCTAGTCAGACATCATGACCATTTTAGTTCTCACTTAACAAAGAGCTATAATTGTGACGTGATTGCATTTACATCAAAGGTATAGCTGCTCTGGGCTAGCCAGCTTCTAGTACAGCACCACATCATCTCAGTCCTGTAACCACTCCTTGTTCTGTTCCTTTCGTGGCTTCCGTTCTTCTGTTCAGACATCATTTTCCTTTTGTTCCCTTTTTGCACTCTCCCATATCAGCAATGAGACAATGCAGCAACCTCTCCTGCCCTGTGCCTCCCTCTAACACACACCTTTTTTTTATGCCCTGGAGCATTGACATTCTCCTGCCTTGCGAACAGCCACTTTGACATCAAGAAGAGGTTTTGCAAAAGGGCCATCTAAAAGAAATTTAAAAATAGTTTTAACTATGCCATCAGAATGAGATAATAGACACTAAAATAATTTATATTGCAATAACTTCTGAGATCCATTTGAAAACATTTTGTTTCAACAGTTCACATTTCTTTTGCTGTCCTTATCCCCTCTCTGCACAACCAGAAGTCCCTGGTGGTTCTTCTGAGAAAAAGTTATCTGGGAAGTGGTAATCCTGCGAGATGCATGTTCCAGGGCTGACAGACTTGCTTCCAGCTGCCAGGAAGCAGCCCAGTCCTATTAGCCAGGCCATGGTAGTATTGCAAAATGTGGAATATGTAAAATTTTCTTAAGAAAGGATTTTCTTTGATGTTTAATCTTTGTATACTTTCAAGCCTAATCAACAACAAGGGAGATTTAATCCATGAAAACAGATAGCAGCTAACAAGCAAGCTTTAAGTGACGACCAAGTGTTAGAAAAACAAATCACTTGGTCGTAGAATTGCCTTGTTTACCAGGTTTACACTTTTTGCCAGGTTTAGAGCTTGACATTCTCCATTTATCTCAGACCCAGGGGGAGGTTAACAAAGCTTGGGGAGAAGGATGCCCACTGATATCAAATGGGTAAAAGGTAATTCTGGCAGGCGGAGATCCTGACCACCAGCTCATGGACCAGTGGCCCAAGAAACCCAGTGACCCAAATGAGAAAGACTAAGCATGTTCACTAATTAGCATAGGGAGCAAGAGAATCATTAACTAACAGAAGACAGAATACTAATTAATAAGAGAACTATGTAACTTAGCTTTTGTTTGCTAAAATGTATAAATAGTAAACTGTTGAGGTGCTTGATTTATGGAACACCACCAAACACCCAGGCTCACACAACTCTGAAATGAATAATCAATGTCTCTCTTGAGTGTGTATTTATTGATTTGTTGCATACCAGGTAACTAATACGATTTTTGCAGACATCAATTTTTGGTGCTGAAGGGCAGAGACCCAGAAGTAAAGGCGCAGTTCGGCGCCCGAGGGCCTCCCAGACCTCTGGTAAACCCTGGCGCAGCCCAAGGAGAAGATGTTTCAATCTGCGAAGGGATTGCACTTGCAGGTGTGCCTCCACCGGCCAGGTCTGCAAGACCTTTGGGCTGACCTGCCAAAGAAAGGGAAGCAGAGGGGATGGCGAGGGCGTCACTGCTCAGCCCTGGGCAGCCGGGGCCAGGCCGCCGCTCTACCGCTGGGCCAGGGAGAAGCCCCGACTGCCGTGGAACTCATTTCAACCACTAAGGGACCACGTAGGTGGCGTTTGAGGCTGTAGTTCCCCATAGACAGACAGACGGACAGACGGACGGACGGACGGACGGACGGACGGACGGACGGACGGCCCCGCCCGCCCCCTCCCGGTCAGCAGGGGGCGCTCCCGGAGCCCATCGCCCGCCCACCCCCTGCGCCCGAGCCGGAAGCGGAAGCGGTGCGCGCCAGCCCCGGGAGCGAGACCCGCGAGCCGCCGCTGCCTCCCGCCGCCGCCCGCGCCATGGCGGCCCCGGCGCTGCCGCCGCTGCCGCCGCAGCTCAAGAGCATCCAGCACCATCTGCGGACCGCGCAGGAGCTGGACAAGCGCGAGCCCGTGGTGGCGTACTACTGTGAGTGAGGAGGCGGCCGCGGCGCCGCCCCGCCGGGCCCGGTCCGGCCCGGCCGCCGCACCGGGCGGAGCGCTCCTCCCCTGTCCGCCCGGGCTGCCCGCGGGATGCGTGGGGCGGGGGGAAGCCCCACCTCTGGGCGGTGCGGAGTGGTCGCGGTGCGCCTCGGCTGCTGCTGCGGCCCCACCCGCTTTTCATCCGCTCTGGGTGTGCGGAGCTGAAGCCTCCTGGCAGCCAGGCTGCGGGCTTGTACGCGACCGCGTAAAGCGGTCCTGATAGGATAGTCCTAATAAGTATGGCCAAAATTAACATTCAAGAACCTTTTCAGAGTTCTTGTGCTCCCGAAAAGACCTCCTTTCTGTCCTGTATAGCCCTGAATAAGTTTGGAGTTTGAGAATCTTTAGTTCTAATAGTAGTTTTCGTGTCCTTTTTGGTGAGGCTTTATCACTTTATCGGGGTTTTCAAATGGAGTGAGTGGGTTGCTCTTGTTCTACTTCTTTCACTGAAATGAACACAGCAAAACCTTGTTGTAAATCTTGCAAATTAATATGTAGATTTTTCAAGCTAATGTGGCTTCTAAGGTAATGGTTGTCAGTGTGAACTGTGAGCCTTTCTAAAAGACTTTGCATAGTGAATTAAGAAATGCAATCTTGCTGTTAAATTCCTGTTACAGTAAGCCACATTTGGAAAGTGCCTAAGATTAGCAGATCACCAGAAAGGTATGTTTATCTTGTTTATAACCCACCCTTAAGGGGAAGGAAGGTGGATCATCACAGTGCTGGTATTTTTATTGAGCTGTGAGGTCATTTGAGAGGATTTACTTGGCTCGTCTTCAAGAAGAATGAAATATAAAATAGATGTAGAACTGGTAGTTTTTCTTGGTAAGACAATCTTAATGTAGAAGAATGAGCTAATGGAGTTCAGGTTTCAGATAGCTCTGAAAAAATTGTCATCTGAATAACAGAAGAATAATTTTACCTTTTCTATGTTACATAGGAATAGTGTGCTATCGTGAAAAAGTGCAGCTAGGAAGGTGAGGTAGCCACATATTAGAACACTGGATGTTCTCAGTAGTGTTTTTCCAGTAAATAAAGAGCGAGTGCAGGACAAGTGACACTGTGTGTGGCAGGAAGCATCAGCTAGGTCAAGTTGCACTGGAGGGTTTTTTTTGTTTGTTTTTCTTTATTTCGTTAGGTTTTTCTGTCAGATGTAACACCCTGGCTATACAAGAAAAAGGCATACATTAATGTAGGTGATAAAATACAAGCCTACTTTAAACCAGAAATGTTTTAGTGTATGATCTGTACTTTTCTTTGTCTTTTGCATTCTGAAACTTAAGTCTTAGGGTAGAGGGAAAAAAGCCTGTATTGGATAATTACCATTTTCTGTAAAGTCACTTGTCTTGTCTGTCCTAAGTAGTCTGAAAATTGTATTTTTTAATTTGAGTACTTCAACACATCTGATTCATTACTGATTATAGCAAAAACTATATTCTAGAGGTATCTTTTTCATTACAGTATTACGTAAAAGAAAAAGCACTGACGCCTCTTTTTCAAGTTAGGTCTTGCTCAGATCCTTTGGTTTTTTTAAATACACAAAGGAAAAGAATTTGTTTTCTCCAGTGTTCCACTGATGACACTTATTTCCTCCTGTGATGGATGAGTTTGTCTGGATTGACAAAACTGCAGTACTCCTGCTCCATAGGTGGTTTTTTTCTTCATTTAGTTCTGGCTTTGAAGCAAAAGTAAGGTTTATGAACCATTTATTTTTAACATCGTGGGTTTGGAATAATTACATGGAATCCCAAAGAATTAATTATTAATATTGCTACTGTCAAAAAAAATGTAGTGTATATACTCCTAGCATGCTATGAATAATAACAGCTTTACTAAAAAGATAGATTTTCAGAAGTGTAGATCTGGGGATACAAAAAATTTTCAGGGCACCTTTCAGATAATACTCTGAAAGCAGCCCGGATTTATGTGGGATTAAAGCAACACTTCTCATTAGACTGGCTTCACTGGAAAAAGTGAGCATCTCTGTGGAGCCTCTGAAATGGGTTTTGGAAGAACTTTATACATTTTATATAATGTATTGTGTGGAAGGAACAGAGTAAGGGAAACTGTGTGTGCTGAATCGTGTGGTGTCCTCTGGGCTGGTGCTTCTCCACCAGCCTCATCTGCAGGCACACATGTGGCACCCTGCATGTGCCGGGACCAGGAGGCTGGTGTGGCCTGTCCCTGGAACCCTGCATGTCCCAGGACCAGGAGGTTGGTGTGGCCTGTTCCTGCACCCTGGCATGTCCTGGAACCAAGGCTGGTGTGGCCTGTCCCTGGAACCCTGCGTGTCCTGGGAGCAGGAGGCTGGTGAGGCACAGCAGATTGCCCCTGTGGTGGAAGGCCGTGTGATGGGACAGTGCTGCATGTTTCATCACAAGGCTGCTTGCACAGCCACCCTGAGGGAGATCATTGGTTATCTAGTGGATGTAACTATCAGTCTGAACAGTGATGTGTTTATAGCTTTGGAATGTTGCCATAAGTGGTTCATACCCAGAAAAAATCTTTGGTCACAGTATTATTAATGTTGCCATGGCACAGTAGTTTGCAATATGGGCATACATATGCTAGGTTTTGATTTATGTTAATTTTAGTTAAATTCCACTTTTACATGTCTGATAGTAAGAGCTGTGACACAAATTAATTTGAGCATCAGAAGCAAGTGAACTCTGGCAAGATGTGTTTGCAACCTAAAATACTGCTTTCTATAGCTTTGCAATAAAATTGTCAGAGAAACTGCTTACTGCTGTTGTTAATGTTTTTGTCTCTCATCGTAGGTGCCATAGGTGTACTCTTAAAGTAGGGAATTTATATGGCAGTTACATGTTTTATTTGCATACACCATTTCAATTTTTTTTCCTCTTGTGTCATAGTGCAATTTAAGCATTAAGCTAGCATAAATCAGGAATGCCACCTAAAGAAAACACTGTAGTCCTTCTCTGGCCTGTCATTCCCAACCCTAGAGTGTGTTAGAAGCAAATATTGATATAATTGTATGATGAAAGACAATAATAAGCTATTTTTCAGCCAGGCCAATTCATTGCTGCTTAAACAGCTGTGTTCCCACACAGACAAAGACAAGGAACAAGACACAGTGGCTTGGGGCGAAGGCAGGACTCCTGCTTTTTTGGTATTGCAGGCATATGTTGATTTACAGAAACTGTAATTTAATTAACATTAATCTGTTTTACACAATATAAATAGCTGCAGCAGGGATTATTTGTCTTTTTCAACAGCCACATAATTTTGCACATGAAAAAATAAAATGTTGGACATTGATGTTCTTGTACACAATAACACAACACCTTTTGTTGTGGTACTTCCACACTGCAAAAATTAAAAAAACTGGTTTATTAATGGTAATCCTGTGTAATCTTTACAAAACCTTCATTCTTAACACTTTTTTAGGTATTCAGATTCAAAGCAAAATATGATCAGTAGCTTTATATGTTCTGTGTAAACTGTTACCTTTTTTAGCCCTAGCTACTGTCAGTAGATGGACATAATTGATAGAACTAATTAAAATATATTTTTCTCCTGACAGTATGTACCATAAATTCACATGGTTGTAACATTTGTTCTACCCAGAACACAGGCTGTAGAGAAATAAAAGACACCAGGTTTATTTTCTTTATGTTTTTAAGAGGACGCAATGTCACAAAATAATTCTTCTTTTAAAGAGATTAGACACTTCATGTTTAATGTAAGTATCATTACTGTGGTAATCTACCACCTTATTTTAGAATGCTTTCCTCCCCATATAACACTTTTTTTCAAAATTCTGTTATTTGTTAGTCACTGTCCTTAAGTCATAATGTAGCTATTTCAGGTTCAGTAAAGGTCAGCTTATTCAGAAGGTATAAGGGAATACCAAAAAAGTATGCTACGTTGGTTACCTAACAAAAGGCAAATAAGTAATTGGTAGCCAGTAAAATAACTTTTTGTGTTAAAAACTTATATGAGTCTGACTGTTTGACTACTGTGAGATGTTATTTTGCAGACACAAGGCGGCAGGCTCTGATAAAAAAAATCTCTAGCCTGTAATAACTGAAGAAATCATATATCCAACTGTGACATAGGCAGTTTGACTCATAAGTTTGGGGTTTTTTTTAAATTGGGAGGTTTGAGAGGTAACTGTATCTTCCAAAAACTTCAAATTTAGAGTTTAAAGCAAGATTTTCCTTAATGGCTGTTGTTTCAGCCTTCCAGTAGCATTGTTAATCTCTGCAAAGGTGAGTGGTAGTCTGTACTTACTGGACATTGATGCTCTAATTCAAAAGTGTTGAGAGAATGCCAGTGAGTTGCCAGAAAAGGACTGATATTTCATGAACACTGGATAATCAATCCAATGTGAGAAATTACGATTCTAGTAACTTTCAAAAAGCAAAGTGTGGTGATTTTGGCTTTACGGTCTATTAAACATCAGAAAACAATCGTGTAAGATCAGTAGATTTGATCTGTATAAAAGAGGTGTGAAAAAATCTTCAATTTTTAATTTCTGAGATGGAAAAGCATCAGAGAAATGCTTCCAAAGAATCATTCTATTGTGTTAACATTTCTGGTTTTGTGAGCTCAATCAGGAGAGAAAAGCAAAAGAGGCAATTTTTTTTCCACAACTAGTTGACAACCTCTTGAACCAAAAGTCATTCAGCTTTTAACAGAAATATTCAACTGTTAAATGTGACTGGCTTTTCACTTTCAAGTGTAGTCTGACACTTATGAAACAAACTTCTCTCTGTATATGAATTATAAGAGTTTTTTAGTATTATTATTATCGTTACAGAAAAAATAGTCCGTAAAGTTCATGGCCTGACTAAGAATTTGGGAAATATAGTTACTGTACAATTTTACAACTGAAATACCATTATTTTTTACCAATCCTTACTTAGAGCAGAGGACTACTAATGGTCAAATATTTTAATTGAGCTTTTAAATTATTTAGCTTTTTATTATATCTTGATGCATTTTGAATGATTAATTTAGAAGATGCAGGTAATTAAGAAGTGTTAATGAAATTAAAAGTAACTGGTATTTGCTGTATTTGGAGAGATTCAGCACATACTTAATGACTTCGTTTATATTGGGGCATTGTGGAATTGAAATGCATAAAAGAATGTGCATGTAACATTCCATATCTAGTATGATCAAATTCCTGAGCCTTCCAGTTTAAATATTCATCTTTTGTATTAATTTTATATAGTTCACGGTAAAAGTACATTTGTAAAAGTACATTTTTCATATTCTCATATTGCTGATGGCAGAAAACTATTTTGTGGGCTACTGATACAACAAATGTTTTAAAGGCTTTTATTACAGTTTGCATAAGAAGAATGGATTTAATCTGTTCTTCACTCAGAGTAAGTTAAAGTGGTCAGATATTTAAGTAAATACCAATTTCATCGTGTACTGTGAGACTTGTTTTCATTCTGCTATGAGTATAAGCTAAAAATTTTTTTCAGCTTTTCCCTTTGCTTTCTATTTTTTTTTGTGTTCAGTCTTTGTTTGCTCTGGCTATTTCAAAGATTTGTAACTGGAGAAGACTGTGCTCTTAAAACTGCTTCGTCTATGGAGACAAAAACTAAAAAGTGGTAGGAATAACAAAGATAATTATATAAACCCCACAATCCTCAAAGCAAACTGTGGATAGTGGCAAAAATTATGATATTAACTATTGTGTAGTATTTTGTGCACTTACTTGGATTACATAGGTAATATTTTAAAATAATCTGTTCTGACAGAGATAGGAATGAGAACATAAAATAGAACAAATGTATTTCACAGATCAAAACCTTTTTAGAGTTATGTGTATTTGTATAAGACTCATAAATTTCATTTGTATGGTGTAAATATACTGAGGTGCATTTCTTCCACCATATGTATAATTCACCATTTTTTGGTACATATTTGTTCAACTTGAACCTCTGGAAGTAGAATTAACAACTGTCTTTTCCTGCATGAGGTTTGCTGCTGCTTTTGAAGAAGGGGCGCATCAATGCCCACATTCTGATTTGCAGAATCAGAGAACTGTTGAGGTTGGAGAGCTTTGTGCATCACCTCATCCAGTCCCCTGCTCAGAGTATAATCACTGGGGCAGGTTGGGCAGAACTGTGTGCAGGCAGTTTTTGAACATCCCTAAGCATGGCAACTCCACAACTGCTGGGAGCAACCTGTTCTAGTGTGTGATTACCCAGACAGTAGAAGGTTTTTCTTAGGTTTAAATGGGATTTCTTGTATTTCATTTTGAGCCCATTGCCTCTTGTCCTGTCACTGGGCACCACTGAGAAGGGTCTGGCTTTGTCTTCACTCCCCCCCTCCTCACGTCAGGTATTTACACACATTGAAAATACCCTCTGACCCTCTGCTTTTCAAGACTTAAACAGTCTGAGCTCTCTGCCTCTCCTGATATAACAGATATTCCTAGCCTTTCATCAGCTTTGTGGCCCTTCCTGTGTCTCCTACTGGGGACCCAGGACTGCAGGATTGACACATCAGTGCTGAGTACAATGGAAAGATCCCCTGCCCCAGCCTGCTGGCAGCACTTCTCCTAATGCAGCTGTGGATGCTGGTAGCCAGTAAGGTCAGTACACTTTGGAAGCTTATCTAATGGTCATCTAGGGTGCTTTGGTTCACCTCAGAGAGTAGTTTGAAGGTATGAAATAGGCTTCTTCCAGTTTAAACTAAACAAGAGGGTGTTTCAGATTTGTGTGCTAATCACTACAAGCTGTTTTATCCTCATGACTTGATGAGAACTAATCCAGAGTAATAGTCTTCTCATTTTTTCACATTCTAGTGATCTCAATTGCTATAAATCCTATGTTTAATGTAGTTTCTCTGTTTTAATAGGAAATACGTTATTTTCTTTATTTAACTGTAGAGACAAGATTTTAAAAATATGGGTATCTTAAATATTGTAGAAAAGCTTATAAGCGCACGAATTGTACATATAACTCTTACTCAAATTTTACAAGACCAAAATAAGTCCTTAAATCAGAATGAAATGTGGTAGCATAGAATACAGTCATTTCCTG
Organism: Orthonyx spaldingii; assembly: GCA_013397795.1. Classification (NCBI taxonomy): domain Eukaryota; kingdom Metazoa; phylum Chordata; class Aves; order Passeriformes; family Orthonychidae; genus Orthonyx; species Orthonyx spaldingii. The sequence goes on along the minus strand of VZTJ01006176.1, from coordinate 3,255,516 downwards.
AGATTCATAGTAGGTATTACTATGTTATTTGTTTTGTCCTCTAACCTTAATAATTACCAACCATATTTGTCATTGGTTTTGTTTTGCCTATTTAGCTTGTCTGTAAGTTGCTATTATTATTATTATTATTAGTAGTAGTAGTAGTAGTATTGAATTGTAAGGGGACTTACTCTAACTTTCAGGAGTTTTAAGAGGCAATTGAGATCATTTTGACTTGAGAAAATTTGTCTAGCATGTAACATACTGTACTGTTATCCATCCATTTTCTTCAGTAAGATTTAGAATACTATAAAAGAATCTGAGGGGACAAGAGGGTCATGATGCTATCCTCTTTTGAGTTTCTTAATTATATTTTTTGTAGTCTTAATTTCCCCCACTTTTGCATTAGATTTTTTTCTTACATTTTTCCTTAAGTTAATTTTACTTAAAAATATGTATTTGAAAGTAATTTGGTTTCTCTGGAATGTTCTAGATTTTCAGTTGATGTTGCCAGCCTAAGGTCTTGTCTTTTGCCAGTTTCCTTCGGCATCATGTAGTGAAGAGACAGTGTAAGGCCTTCCAAGTTTGTTTGTTAGTGTGTTAAATCTATTTTTTAAAGTCTTTGAATTCAGACAGCTTGGACTTAGCCATGTAGAATTATCATATATTTATGATCTACATGCAGAAATTACATGATTGAAATATGACACATTAATGTTCATGAAAGCAAGAATAATTCATTTTTATATGAAAATATGTTTCCAGTAGTTTTGGATTTGAGTAGAATCCAATTTAATGTCTTTTTGCCCCTTGCTTCCCACATTTGTATTCCAGCTGTTGGCTTCCTGTCTCAAGCATTTAACAAACGTTTTTCTGTCAGTGGTTTGACAGTGCTGGGAAGAGGAAGATGTGGAATATGAATGGATAATAAATTATGTCCTGGAAGAGCTTTCATCCCTTAATCAGAATCAAAATATGGCTAAAATTTATTGCAATGTTATTTGTTACTATTTTATGTCAGTTTGTTACTATCAGATATCAAGAATATTCCAGTTGCTAATAATTTATTTTCTATGCTAGAGAATTAAATAGACACAGGGAAAAGAAGTATAATCTTTTGATCCCGTTAGACCAGGAAAAAGAAAGATGGATAATAGGACAGAATTTAGAAGACAGAGAATCAACCTATTGTGCATGTGTGCTGTCTGGAACTTTTGTTCTCCAGTATTTTTCACTTGGCCCAAAGTTAGTTTAAAATGGGAGTGAGGGCAGTTTGAGTTGTTATCCAAACATAAATCTGCAGTAACTTACTGTGTATGAGGAATGAATGTCTGGCACATACTAAAGACAAAATACTTGCTCTGAAATTGTGCTGTGTATTAGCAAAGGAAAAATAACGTAGTATTACGTGACATAAATAAAGGCAGAGAAGTTTCTGTAAAGCTCACTGTGTAATTCCAGCCAGCACACCCACACTTAGTATTTACTGAACAAAGATTAAGGGCAGCAGATCAAGATGTATATTTTGTAGTTGTCTTGGCATAACATTTTTGTGAGAATGATTACTTGCCAAGTCTTTATGAATTTGAAGATAAATGTCCTGTCTGCAAACTGAGACCAAATTCTCTTAGTTAATAATTGGCAAAACAGTTGTGTCTTTGTGTGTAAAATTACAAGTGACTTTAGCTCTACTTATAATGTTATTTAATATTTAAACGTTAGCTCTAGGTAGCTTCTTTACCTCCTTAGTACTTCACTTTATGCACATACTATACTACTTTGTTGGCCACATAAAAGTCTTTTTTCCTATTTGATTTGAATAGAGAGGGGCAAAAAATAGTTGTATCTATTACAAATCTGAGTGCATAAAACAAAAAAGAGGAATAATTTCATTCACCTATTTGTTTCCAGATATTCCAGTTCTTCATCATAAATAGTGAAGAGAGATAAGAATTACAGGTCACTTAATTACAAGGTTGTCTACATTCTTCATGTAGTCCATTTAGGCTTTACAAACTTGAAAACTTTTGCAGCTACAGTTTATGGGTTTAGTTGTCTTTTACATCAACATTTCCAGAAGCTTGGCTGTTCACAGAGGATGTTTTTTAATCAGAAGTTCCTAAGCAAATGGTTCCTGTAAGTTGAGTTCTTTAGTTTTAACAGTATATCACTGGTCATTAGGGACATGCACTTTAAACATTTTTTTCAATGTGTAGAGAAGTTCTGAAGAGAAAACTGAAATGATTTTAATGTAAAATGGCCTTTCAAGTGTGGTATTCTATAAGATAAAACAATGCATTTGTAATACAGAACACTAAGAGGATTTCTTTCATGGTCTGTACTGTTCAGGAGATTTCCTTCCATTTATTAGAAATTGAACCACTTCCATTAAAGCAAAAGTTTTGTGACTTAGCAAGCACAGTAATAATACTGTCCACTGCTTTTGCAATATTGCAGAAGCCAGAACAGCTGTATTTAATGGAATGTAAATAATTTGTTTTCTTTTAGATGTGGAGGAAGGGGGCAGCTGAACTCATGTTGCTGTTGACTGTCTTAGCAGAGGTGTTGGAGGCGGTAAACTTTTGGCCTCTTGCTTATGAGTTATTTGCTACTGAGATTACCTGTCAACATAAACATGGAGTACAGTTCTTTGACATGAAATTTAGCTGCTGAAAATTTAGTAATGAAGTGAGTTTGCCCATTTGCTGCAAGTTAGGCAGGAAAAGAGCATTAATAGATTTCCTTCACTAGGTGAAAACCTATTTTTCAGTTACTAATCATGTATTTTTACAATAAGTAATACTTGTGTGATCAAGCACACACAAAAGACATGCAAGAGAACACCTTAGTTGGCAACAGTAGTAGTATCAAAACCAACACAATCTTGCAGACAACCTACATGTAGAATACTTGGGACATTTCAAAATTAGAGCAGAGAGGATGACAGAAGACACAGACATGGAAGAACTTGTGTTTGGAAATAAATTAATTTTTTTTCCATAGGAATATGATACAGTAATACTCAAAAATGGAAAAAGTGGAACTAGTAGACACTTTTTCCTGCTTTTTGAGCAATAAGATGAAGGATTGCTTACTGCTTTCAGATTCACTCCCATATTGCTCTTCATACAGATAATTTCAAAAGCAAAATTTTAAAACATGAAAAAGTTATTATATTTATTTCAGTAGTGTCTTTAAAGATAAATACCAAATTATTTCCTCCTCTTCCTATTTTGTTTCTGTCCCTAGAAATCTCTAGTTCTTTCAGTTTTTTAACTATTTCACCTTCTGTTTGCTTGGTGAATTCAATGATAGAGGTTTTCAATCCCAAAGCCCCACTTTTGACTAGAGCAGCACTGAGTAAAGCAGTAAGTATACCTAAATATACTTAACAACATTCTGTGTGTCACTGATGAGATTCAGACTGTGGAGAGTGTTCTTCTCTATCTTCAGTCAATCAACTGAAACTGGTGTTTGTGGAGACTTTGACAGGTAGTGTCTGGTTTGTGTTTTCTGACCTGAAGGTTGCCTTCAGGTCATTTTCATTGCAATCAGGTTTTTTTATCAATGGTTTCTGAGCCAGGACTACCTTTTGGGACTGAATACTACTAGGTAGTGATGCTTTGTCAATAGTTGTTTTCACAGACATAGTGCTCATTTTTAAGAGATCACCACTTACTTGAGAAAAAGGAATAGCTTTTGCCTTTATCAGAATGACTGCCTCATCAGAGGCCTGTCTCTGGACAGGTTGGTCCTTCTTTCAAGTGTATGTGAAGAAGTGAGCATGCAAAGATTCTGGACTTCAAAAACTTTTAAAGATCACAGTAGACTCTCTTGTTAGGGTAACTTAAGTGTGCTTGGCCCTTTAATAAGATTAATAAGTTAATAAGATCTTTCTGAAAGTCTTAACAATTTCTGTAGGCAGTGATACAAATTGGAACTTGGTGGCTACATTTGGAAACTGTCTCCTGTGGTCAGTTGTGTGGTACAGAGATGTAATTTCTGTGACAGGTGGAACGCATTTAATCTTATCTCAGGTGACTTTTAACAGTCTTTCACTAGGATGTCTGCTCTTAGTATCTTAGAGCTGCTGCTGCTGCTAGAGCACCTTCATGCTTTCTTGACAGTCTGTGCTTTGGATAATAGTACTTTGATCTTTAACAATGTTGGATACCTTGGGCTAGAACCTTTTGTTAGGAGGAAGGTGTTGGTGTGGAAGATTGCTTGATGCCACCCACAGTGTAAAATTATGTATGGACAAGAAAAACATTTTTCTTATATTGTTCTCTGACATGTGATTTCTGTGTGTTCAAGACTTGTTCTGCATTTGTTCATTGGAGTGTCTGAAGGAGTCAAAGTCGTTCTCAGCCTGTGAAATCCTAAGAGGGGAAAGGGCGGGCTTTTCAGGGCTTTATACAAAGCCTACAGTTGTCACAGCCCTGTAAATACACGCCTTTAGGGATATTAGTGAAGAAAAAATTATCTGGCTTTCACGATTTAAAGGGATGTATTTGCAATGAGAATCAAAAAACCCACATACATGTAACACAAGTGTAACAGTTACAAATTAGAAGATCTTTTAATTTAAACTGATCAAGGCTAAAGACATTTGCAAGATCCATTTATATGGAAACAGAGTTCTTTTTATGTAAATGAGTTATGGAAGAGATCTGAAGATGCATTCTTCAGCAAGTAAGATAAATCTATATCCCATGATGACCAAATGTATTTTGAATTTGTCACTTTAATGCATATCAGTCTAAAATCGATTTATTTGGTTCTGAAAATATCTGATCTTTTCATCCATCGAAAAGAAATAACTGATCTGGATGGCTCATAGGTTTACCAACCTTATGTTAATTCTTAAGTTTTATATTGTTAAATTGTGCCATGAAATGTGTTCAGAGGAGCTTACAATCAAGTGTGTACTTAAGAATCAATTTAATTGAAGACTGCCCATTAGCTCCTTGCATGTGATGATGGTATTTTAATTGATGGTGGACTTAATTTTAGTGCCTTAGATACAATTCTCTGTATCCTTCTGTATTGGTATTTCTTCGAAATCTAATTTCAACTTTACGTGTGCTAGTTTTGTAATGTTTAACATTAGCATGTCAGCATCCTGAAAATAGATGAGGTGGGCTTAAGAGTACCTATCAGTAATTAGCTTAATAACAATGTTGTCACTTGATGAAACTTACACAGCAATTCTTCCATTTGTCATGGTCAAGTGTTGTAGTTGTTCTTAGTCTTCATTAATTCCTTAGTTTTGTTCAGGACTTTCATTTGGTTGTTCGTTACTAAACTTAAATACGAAGATGATACATCCTTTTATACACTGTAATAGTAAAACTAGAGAGGCATTGGAGAGCAGAAGTATTTTATTTTTTGGGGAGAGTGTCTTTAAATGGTTGGGCAACCTAACAGCTTTAACATTCAAAAATTAGTGAACTTTGCAGTCTCAAATAAGCAATGTACACTTTGTCTGGTTTGAACACTCACTTGTATATGAAACGGGAAATACTACTTTAAAAAGCCAGAAAAATTAGTTAAATTATGGTGCTCACCAGCAGAGTCTAAGTAAGTTTTGTAGAACGATATCTAATTTTTTTAAACAAACTGCTAATAGATGGAAAAGGCAGACAAGCTTTTCAACATATAATGTTTTCTCCTGCAGCAAGCATCAGGATAAGTGCAATGTGATAACAATTGTGTTATATTCACGTTTACTGAGGTAATTTGAAGGGAAAAGGTTCTCTCCTGGTGTATGAAGAGATTCTTGGGAGAAATGAGCAAATAAGGATCGCTTGCAGAACTCTGTGTCCTGCAAGAGGGAGGACATGGGGTATTCCATAATAACTACCTCATGATAGTATTTGGTGGAGTTACAGCTTTTGATTCTTAAGTTTTTGTAGGACCCCCTTGAGAGTCAGAAGTGAGAGTTAGAGGAATGTTTTTTTGTGGGGGAAATGTTCTGCATTTGATTACTGAATGTTTCTGCCCATTTTCCCTTCTGGGCGTGTTTTAACCATAGTAAATAATTCTCGCTTGGGTTTGCCCAGTTTCATGAAGCCTGTAAAGTTCTGCTTTGTGCAAATCTAAAACTCACAGATTTTTGGTAGTAAAAAGATAATTTTTAATCAGAAGATGTTAATCATTTGTTTTCAAGATCTTATTAAAAACTGGCAACTCTACTTGCAGGGAAAGATTGATAAAGTCTGTCTTGTCTGATTCAAAATCAGTTTTGTGTCTTGAGTATTTTGATACTGTGTATGCACATACATGGAGACAGTAGATGCTTAATACCATTTGTTCAAGTGTTTTAAGGCTAACTGGCTCCTGCTACATGAAGTTCCATTTATATCCATACACTCAAATAAATTTGAAGTTCCTATTTGAGAGAGTTGCAAGTGAGGGTGATGGTAATTTATAAAAGCACTTAATATTGCATAATAGTGGTACAAACATCAGTTTGAAATTAGTAGAAATAGTCATTGGGGAAAAATAAAATATAAATCTTCCAAAAATATCTCTTAGTATCTCTGCAAGGCCAAATCTTACATTTCACTGTCACTGCTTGCTAGTACTGGAGTCAGTACATGGTTAGATCGTGAGTTTATCTTTCAGGTGTGTTGGGGGGCACTGCTTTGTTTGCTTATGGGTTTTGCCTTAGATAGTCACTTTCGATGTTTTTTGTGTGTTTTTTATCATTTCAAGGTCGTTTGTATGCAATGCAAACAGGAATGAAGATTGATAGTAAAACCCCAGAATGCCGTAAATTTTTATCCAAACTTATGGATCAATTGGAAGCTGTAAGTAGAATTTATTGCTTTCCTCAAAAATAATCATGATATTAATTTCATTTTTATTCAAACTTCTGGAAATACTGTGTCTTCTGTGCAGCTATTCTGCATGCAGGCAGACTGTATGAACTTCAGTTGTATGGTAATAAATTGCAGAAGGATTGGAAGGAGATAAAGCTGTATGTGTGTGTGCATACACAAACATAATTGAAATTTTGCTGTAAGATTTTGTGTAGACAACATAAATTACAATGCTTTATTTATACATGTTCTCATGACAAATCATAATTCATTATGAAGTAAATGCAGGTGTTCTAGAATACTTTTTTAATTGATTTGCCTTTGTTTCCTTGAAGTACCATTATTTTCACTGCTGTAGGACTTAATAGCCTAGTCCTTGGATGCTTTTGAAATCTTTAACCTGAACTGTTGTATCCAGGGAGTTGTTTAAATATTCTTTAAAAGATATTGTATCTGACTGTATCCTGTGTTAGAGATTGGAGATTTTATTTTATGAATTCTTGTAATTCACAGTCTAATCTGTGTGGCTAAGGAATAGCTCTTCTGAATGGACTTGATAATGTTAAAAAGCCTTAAATGGAACAGAGTTAAAGAAAGGTAAAGTTGTTGTACAGATGGTCAGTTCAAGTTCCAAGAGCTGTTTATGTTCATACCCTGTAGTTTTCAGTATTCTCAAAGAAAGAAATTTGTGGATTTTAAGGTCTAAGTGCTCATTTGGAAGCAGAACTTCATTTGGAAGGAGAAAAATGAAGCAGCAGTTCTTTTTTTGTTAAGTATTGGTGATTCCATCCAAAATCTAGCAATGCCTGAAGAGTTTGTATGAAACTAGTACAACAGCCTTCAGTTAGGAACGATGGATGGCTCATCCATGGAAGTATTCATGGCCAGGTTGGATAGGTCCTGAGCAACCTCATCTAGTGAGTGGCATCCCTGCCCGCAGCAGAGGAGTTGGAACTAGATGACTCTTAAGGTCCCTTCCAATCCAAACCATTCTGAGATGCTTCAGAAAAAAAATGAAACATGAACCATTTGCCTTTTTTTTCCTAACTTGTGCTTCTTGCTTTTTTCATCACTGATTTTTTGTAATGGAAAATTCAGTGTACAGTGACTTCTTGGTATGTTATTTAACTGGATTTTGACATCTTTAATGGATTTGGGCTTTATGTTCAAAGGGAGAGAGAGATGGCAGGAGAGGTGAGATTAAAACTCAAGATTTTGCTTTTCGTTTTCTAAGAATTGTTGAAATTTGCTGGATTACTTGTGGTACTGCAGCAGTTCATCTGCAGCGTTCACTTACCCCTTCTGTTTCAAAATTGGAAAGACTTAAAAAGCAAAAATCCATAGTTTCACCTTTTGGTTACTGGTAAGATTGTCTGTGTGACGACTGACGCACAGGTATTGGAGGTTCTTTCGTGTATCCAGATGGTGGAAGAATGGAGAGAGCACTCCTCATCCAGTCTAACGGAGCAGTTTTGGGGCAGGGAAGTTCGGGTTTATGGAAAAGTTGGACCCCCGCTGTCATTTAGTAGCTGCCGTTTCCAGTCTGCCCGTAACCACCAGGGGGCGCAGAGGGGCGCGGCAGGGCTGCGCTCTCAGCGCATCGCCAGGATTGGCGATTTTGGAGGGGGAGACAGCAGCTCTCAAACCATCCCGAGCTTCATTATAGCCAAGAATAAACAGTGTAGATAGAGCTGCAATTTACCAGGTGTGCTCTTTGCAAGAAACATCATAGTAGTCCAAATGTGTGAATTAAATGCAGTGATTTTGTAATAAAATGCATGTTTCCATCAGAAACATTTTTGCATAACATTGTGTTGTTTTGCTTTTCCAGTACATAACTGTTTCATTTAAATGTTTTTTGTTGTTGTTGTTTTGTTGACTTTGGGTATTTTTCTAAAATTAAACCTAAATGCCTTGATTTTTAGGCTGAAATTTTGTATCAACATTTAAAACTGCTGTATTGAATCACAGATTGTGTGAAGGATAATTTCAAAAGTAAACAACTTGGTTAACTTTAATACTTTTAGAAGTGTGTGTAATAGTGTCAGTTGTGTGTTTGAAATAATTGAGCATCAGATCAAGTATAGTAATCAGTTATTTTCTGAGTGTAAGGTATACAGATAGGTTGGGGAAATATATGTGTATACAAACAGCTTTCTTCCTGAGTTAGCTTCAGTGAGTGTTTCATTTGAACTCACTAATTTTGGTACTTTCTCAAGAAAATTACACTTCATAAAACAAATACTTTTTGAAAACCACATAGAGTAGTTTGAGGAAAGCCTTTAAATTTAAAATTCTGTTTGGAAAGCTTATATTTAACTACTGAAATCAAGTAACTTTTCTGGCAACATTCTATGTCTTAGAAAGTTGGCAGCAATCTAAAAAATATGGAAATGCTGCCTGCATGATTAAATTTTCTTTGCACGCACAGTGAAAAATAACTACCATTCAGAGATTGTTTTTAAATCCTTTGGCAAAATAAAGGCTGCAGGTTAGTATCATGCAGTGTTCCTGTTTTTGTTCTCTAAGGATAACCTGAGATTTCCTTATGTGCAAACAGTAAGCCTATTCAGAAGCTGTAAATCCACCTGTTGTAACTGTTAGAGGGTTGTTTGCTTTACTGAATTTTATTAGGAAACCTGAGGATTCTTGTACTCTAACATCTTTGAAAAGAGGTCTTTGAATTGAAATACACTGCTTACACTGAAAATTCCAGTAAATCCATAGGTCACTAGACCGGTCAAGGTAGGGCTCAGATACTTTGCAAGATGTAATGAACTGCAGTGAAATAACCTTACAAGAGGGCAGATACATGATCACTCTGATCTACAGCACCTTTATAAAGCATGCATTGCTTTACCAGTTGAACTGTGTTGAATCCTGACACAGGCTTCAGAGTTGCTGGTCTTTTAGATACTAAGGGGAAAAGTACCTGCTGCTGTTCCTTCACAGTATTGTAGTTGTGTTTAGTTTTAACTTTTGAGGGGGTGGGGTTGCTTATAATGTTTTTATAAGCATTTTGTGACTGAAGATTCAGAGCTACTTACCCCTAATATTCCTCTCTCCAAAAGAATGTGCTTTCTCTTTCACATGCTGCTTTTAGCGTTTATGTTAGAAGCTAGAGATTTGTAAAACAGACCATAAGTTGTTTCTTTTTAAATTGTACTTGACTTTGTTTAAATCAGCAAGCTCTTTTTGTGTTTGGAGAATTGCTAAGGTCTAATCAAGTAATTAATGTATTTTTCCAACATTTTTCAGATGAAAAAGCAATTTGGTGATAATGAAGCAATTACTCAGGAAATTGTTGGTTCTGCTCATGTGGAGAATTATGCCTTGAAAATGTTTTTGTACGCAGACAATGAAGACAGAGCTGGGCAATTTCATAAGTAGGTGAAAATCTTTGGTTTTCTTATCTGAATTAAGATACTGGTCAGGGAATGTGAATATCCCAACTCTTTAATTTGACTGGAAGCAAGATTTGGGCTTTAATGCATTCTTTTCTCTTCTGGAAAACTCAATTTGTTACTACTTTTAAGTCTCTAACTTCACACATTAACCGGTATCCTCCTCCTTATGTTCTGTAGGGGGTTACTTACCTACTGTCAAGCCTTCTAAAACCACAGGATAATACTGTGCTTTATTTACATCAAGCATGTTATAGTTTCTGTTGACCAGTGATAGTAAAATAGTTGTGATGATACATTATGTGGTTTGGTTTACAGCAATTACTGTGGCATTTTCATGTAGTGTTCTAAGCTAATACAGGATTTCCAGTGTCCTACACAGAATATTCTGAACTAGAAGCTAAGTGCAGAACACATAACCAGTTTTAAAAAATACTGAACATGTTCTACATAGTAGTTAGGAGACTAATCAATATATTGCTAGATTTAAATGTTGTGAAGCAGCTTCTGTAATATCAGATTAAAAGAAAAAAAATAGCAATGTTTGGCTTGAAATAAACCAGTATGATCTAAGATGACAGCTCCTAAAATGCGATTCTGAGAGACTGACATTACCAAGTTAGTGAAATGTTTTCTTTTTTTGCAGAAACATGATAAAGTCCTTTTATACTGCAAGTCTCCTGATAGATGTTCTAACGGTATTTGGGGAGCTCTCTGAAGAGGTAAGTGTCAGGCATATAAGTGTATTATCTGATTGCTTTTCCAAGCATAGACATTGCTTTTATAATCTGTGAACATGAATTTCAAAGAACAGAGGTTCTAATAGTGTAGCCAAATACTTGTTAGTAAGCCATAAAGAGTTCTGCTAAGTATTTCAAATAAATAATATGTGAAATACCAGACATCTGTTAGAAGATGCTTCATGACAAGTATGAGTTAGAAATTCAAAGTTTGATTATTGCTGTGGGGCACATAGCATCGAGCAAGTGGGAGTGCTTATAGGGGAAAAATGGTGCAAGGTTCCTAGCTTTTTCAGCCTTCACTCCTTTCCATGTCCTGCTTGAAATTCACAGACTTGACATCCTGTATGTAAATCCCCAATGTGATAAGTGTGCCCTAATGTGCAGTCATACTTGCTCAGTTTAAAATGCAGTTGTTGTGGCTACATTCATTTGTAAATATTGGAAAGAAGGTAAAAGAATGGTCTTGATAGTGGTGCACTTTGTGAATATGATAGGATGTAAGTGTAGGTACTAAAGATAGATCTTACCCAAGAGAAAGGCTTGGTGAAGAGTTCTTGCAAGATTCTCCATCTTCCATAGTCTGAGACTATACCAGCCTAAAATTTTCATCTTATTGAGAGGCATGAGTAAGTTTGCTCTTTGATGTGTTCTCTTAAAACCGTGTGCTCTGTACCCTGCCATCCTTTACTAGACCCAGTAATAACATTTCCTAGAGCCAGAGAGTGAATGTACATTGAATTGGACTGAAAAAAACCAATCTCAGCCTGTAGGAATCCAGTGCACAGGACATACACTGCTCCATTGACTCCTCAGAGGACCTGAAGCAGTCCTGCTTTGAAGATGGAAGATATTGTTACAAATGCCAGTGCAGAATGCTAGCATTGGTACATTTTCTACTGTGTGTTGGTTTTTTTTTGTAGTTGACACTGAAAGGACAGAAATGCTTTGTAATTGGAAAAAAGCAGAATTCTCTCATTTTGTTTAGTTGGTGAAGATGGTAAAAGAGGGTGTACAAGAACTACAGAAAAGATTTGTACCTCTGTATAGCATCATTACATTTCAACAGTTTTCTTATCCGTTCTCACTTGAAAGAATGATGGGACAAGTATGACATGACTGTCTTAGACTTTAGCAGAAGTTTTTGTTAGCCTGAAATACACTCAGTCTGACACCTGGTTAGTATGACATATATATTCAGACCACCTGCCTGGATTTTTAGTAGATAATTGCCTTGATATGTATTGACTATCAACTATTAAAAGGCTTTTAAATCAACAGCCAAAGGCATAGAAAGCACGTATCTGACACCTAGAATCAGACAATGGGTATTGAGCGTAATATATATGTTTTTAAATGGATTGATTGTTGGGTAGTATGAATGGATTGTGTCATGGATGAAAAGTGGATGTTCTGTTATCTCCATATTAGAATTAGACAAAAGGATTCTCTGGTAGATGTGTTTTATAAGACACAGCTTAGATCAGAGCACTAGGAAGCTCTGTGGTAACAGCTTTCCTTTCATTTACCTCAGTAGTAACATTCAGTCAATAGGGCAGCCTTCTGAAAAAGGACAGCAGTGCATGTTAAAAACAAACCAAAACCAACAGCATTTCACTTCTCAGTTCTGGAATGATAAGCTTTGCAGTTGGGATGGAGGACAGATATCAAACACTTTGTTCACTTCTCCTCTCTCCATCCAGCATTTTGGGTGTGGGGTTGGGGGTGCTTGGCCCATCCCTAAATACGCTCTCTCAGGGGCAGCACTCGATGGCAGAGGGTCTCAGCTGTGTCCCAAGGTGGGTCCACTGGAGCTGGTTTTATCTAGCATGGGGCAGCCCTGGCCTCCCCTCACAGATAGCACTCCTGGCATACTGTGTTGCCAGCAGCTGGGATGGACGCCCAATACTACAGCATCTTCGCACTTGATCAATAAATAATCTCCATATTACGTGTACAGGCTCTTAAATATTGTGCAATAAACTTTTCTAAAAGTGCCATACTCTGGATATATGTTTTCTGTGTTTTGTGGCTTCTAGTGTGTTTGTTAAAAACGAAGGAATTTCATCTGTAACCCTGACTGACCAGAAATTATTATTAGAATGAAGTTTAACAGAAAGCCACATTTTCCAATTGTACTTTTCCTTTCTGAAGTAGAGTGAATGCATTTTAATAAATCTGTCATTAGAACAGGCTTTTTTTCTGGATAACATCTTATTTTCAAAAATGAAGACTGGATCTTTCTCCTAGGTTGCTGGGGCATCCTGGTGGATACAATGTATTAAATATAAGCAAGGGAGCTTGCTGCAGTTACCCTCTGTATTGTGTCTCTCTACCCTTTTCTAGATGGCAGTGCAATAGCGTTTATGAAGTACGGTATTGAATTTCAGTTTATTAATTCTCAGAAACTTTGAATTTAATTTCCAAATTAATTTTTAATTTTTTAATTCTAAAATTAATTTTTAAAATTTTGATGTTGATGTGAAGCATGCTATCACAACCTGCATTGTTCATTTGGGCTAATTATTCCACTCACCCTTCCACATTTGTCATCTGTTTATATTCAGCCTTCTAACTTGCTTTATATTACCTCATAACTGTCAGAACTGGTCGTTTCCCGTACAACTTCTGACAAAGTAGTTGATTTACATAATCAGTTTAAGATTCTTGCAACAATTGAGTACTCTTCCTGGATTAAACAAATACTGTTGTAACAGTTCCAGGAGATATAACATGGCCAACCTTCTTTTCATGTTTTGACATGTTAAGAGCTGTACCTAGGAACAGTAAAGTATATTCTAAAAAACAAAATGGAAAATCTTAATGTCCTAGAATATTACAAACAAATCACATTAATCTGCAATTACATCAGCCTTTCTATATTCATGCTTTTAAATATATTTTTAAATTTTTAAATAATATAATTAGAAAAGATTTCATATTTCTAATCAACAGCAGTAGCATTTTGAGTTTCAAGTATTTAAATCTAAAGTAAATAATCATCTAAGTTTATGGAGATAGGAACTTTCCTTCATTATTTCATGTCAGTAATGACTACAGTGCTGTGTCTTTTATACTAGATGGTCTTGGTATAATTTATTTCCTTTTCCTGATATGCTACACTAATTGAAGATCTCCACATTTTCATTTCATGCTGAGATCTTGTTAGAGCTGTTATTTTAATTATTTTTTTAAATTCAGCTATTAATTTTGCACATGCTTTTTATCTTTAAAAGAGTGTCAAATGACAACAGAGAAAGTGAAAAAGATATTTATATTTCTGTTTTGAATGCATGAATTCACAGAAGTGAGTGGTTAAAATGGCTGGCCTTTTCCCTCCCCCAGAACGCCCAGCACAGGAAGTACGCCAGGTGGAAGGCAGCATACATTCATAACTGCTTAAAGAATGGAGAGACTCCTCAGCCTGGCCCCATTGGAATGGAAGGAGAAAGTTTTGGTACGTGTTTCCCTTTTCTTTTTAAGAGAGCGGAGGGCTGTGCCAAGGTGAAGTGGTGGTATGCACAGTTCTTCAGGGAGCACCCCTCAGGAAGCACAGCTTCCCCGGTTGATGGTCCATTCACAATAGGCTGCCTTCTACTTCTTCTTTTCAGCTTCTCCTGCTGTTATTTTTATTGGACCTTACTGTGTGATTGACTTATTTAATAAAATATTTTTTTCTTGTAGTGGAGATTATTATTTTGTATACAGCTGCTCTCTAAGAAGGCATTGTCAGCTTTGGGCCAGAACCATGCATTTCTTTAATACTAACCACAGTCCTTCTTTTAAATCTCTTCTGTGAAGTTATGATGGCAGTTTATCCTCTCTCAGAAGTTAAGTAGGAGTTGAAAATGGACTGATCATAAGTGAATTCAGATTCAAAGCAAAGGCCTGATTGTGAGACAACCCCTTTCACCCTATATAATAATGTGGGTTTCAAAAACGTTTATGGCCCACTCCTACCGAGTTGGATTTTTCTGCCTCTTTCTCACTCATCCTCCTTTTTGTTGTGTTTTCAGTTGCTCCCTCTGGCTACCTGAGCTCCCTGTATAGGATTCCTTGAGGTCCCCACTTTATCTAACAGTTAAGGAGGTGCTTTCCAAGGTCATCCACTTGATATGTATCAGAACAGGTTGTTGTGCTTTTGATAGTGATCAGTTTAATTGGTTTTGGTAGTGAACAGTTTCTTTGTTTTTCTCTGGAGTCGATGCAGATTGAATACAAATTTTAAAGGTTGATCTCTTAAGAAATAGGATGTCATTGGAATGGATATTTCACTATGCAGATTAAAACAGACTAATTCTGCACAATGACAACCTCTGTGTATCATTATTCATATACCTAATGGAACAACTAAGAACATCAAATAATTTGTAGTTTTATTCTGAGCTGGCGTATGAGACTTTTTGTCTTGTCAATTAAGTTGATGCCAATTTATCTCTTAAGCTTGAATTTAGTAATACACATTTCTCCAAATAAAAGGGGTCAATAAACAAATCTACAGTGCAAAAGGGAAAAATCTAGCTTGTAGAGCTTGTCTTGTGTCTAACCTGTAAAGACACCTTATGGGGGGGCTACATAAAGTTTTGTGAACATATGTATTAATATAGATGATCAGTATGTTTATACTTATGCACACATATGAAATCAATATGTATATACACATAAAAGTAATTGTTTGTTTACATTCATTTGTGGTGGGAGATATACCTGAGTCTTAAGTGAATTTTGAAGTCTGAACTTGTAATTTACTTCTGATAAGTTATGAGTAGGCTTGTAATTTTCTACTCGTTAGTTTTATTTTAAACATGTGAAAACATTACAAAACTAGTTTCTTTTCTGGTTTTTATTTTAAACATGTGAAAACATTACAAAACTAGTTTCTTTTCTGGTTTTCAGTCTTTTCATCGTGCAATCTCACATTTTGATGCTTCTCCACATTGTAATTTATATGTCTTAGTGTTACATTAAAAAAGAAAAGGATGTTATCATCACTTTTTTTTTACGGAGAATGTGTGCCGAACATCTATTGCAGTTTATTATTACCTTTACAGTGTCTAAAAGCCTGGGTGCCAAATATAATTTATTTGCAGTTTCCTGGATAAAATACTGTTTATGTATTAGTACTTCAGAAACACTGCAACATAAGTAAATTCAAATATTTGTGAACAAATACTGAGTATGATTGTTTTATTTCCAAGCTACTTGTTTATTCTTGTTATTATGTTTTCCTAACCTGAAGACACTTTCAGACTTAAACATTGGAATAGGTATCTTACTCACTGAAATGTGCTCCGGTCTAGGCACAGCAGTATTTGAAGTGAAGCATTAGCAAACTAATTTCTTTTTCAACATACAGTCTTTTTTGAGGCAGTTTTCTTAACTGGCCATGCAGCTGTAGCAAGAGATACTTACGATGCAACTCCAGCTGCAAACATTACCACATGATTTAATGGACAATGCAACATGTGAGAGAAAAATCTCATGTTATATTGAATGTAATGAATAGCTCAGTTAAATATTTTCAGCTTTAGATGAGTGCTCTTTAGTGGTCTGGCTCATAGTGTGGTAAAGCTGACCTGATTATGTGAAGTGAATTATGAATTTTAAACAACTGCAAAAATAGAACTTCTACGTAAATATTACAAAGCTTTTGTAAAAATCCATATGTGCAACTTCTAGAAGCTAATACTTTCTCAACAGCAACAAATAGGCTCTTCATTTTATTAATGTGCTGAGCTTACTAACTTGCTCAAGGCTACAAAAAAGACTGTTGTAGGAAGGAAAGCAGAATTCAGGCTTTCGTCAAATCCTTGGTATTCATTGCAGTTCATTACAGGTGGTAGTGGGAATTGGTGAAGACTCTTGCTTTCATTACCAGGTTATGTCTACATGCAACTTAAAAGGGACACAAATGCTGAGTGAATCAAAATTTTAACATCCTTTTTGATAGGGAGCCTGCAAGATCTTGGCAATATGTTTTTTGTTGATTTGTTTTGTTGTTGAATTGTATTTCATGTAGAGATTATTTCTTACACTCTTATTTTCTGAGAAATGAAATGAAAAATACATGTTGATGTTTATTTTTGACAGTTAGCTCCATAGCGTAGGTGTCCATAATGTTTCACATAATCAAGACAAAAATTTTACACAAATTAATTTTTATGAGGAGAATCAGTAAAAAGGAGTTTCAATTCTTGCTTTGTGCATCATAAGAAGAAAAGCAGTATTGTTTGAATGTATGACTGGACCTTCCCCATTCCTTTCTGCTTGCTCATTTTCTTCCTCCTCTAGCATGTGGAAAAGTCTGTTTAAACAGAGTGAAACTAGGTCTCTGTAGCTTGACAAATTACCATTTTTTTCCAAAGTGTTATTTTTTTTGTGATTCTTGAAAACCATACTGTAACTCTTGGAGATGTTTTTACAGTAACATAGGCATGCTTTATGCAGTTCTGCTTTTGGATTTATGGATGCTTTTGTCAGGACGCCACCATGGAAACCTTAAAATGACATGCTTAATTTATTAATGCAGTTGTAATACAAGTCCTAGAGTACACATAAAGGTTACTTAGCATTAGCCCTAGGTCATCCAACAAGATTTTACACTAATGGAAAAGAAATGGAAATATGAAAAAGTTCCTAAATTGTCATGGTATAACCATAGTAAATACATGAAATATAATCACCTTCATTGCAATATATAACATGTAAACTACACTTCTATTAGAGAATTTCAGAAAACCTTAGTAGTTCCAAGTAGTAAAAAGAACAGTGTGGGAAAAGTTGATGGATTTTTGAGTTCATTTCTCAGTGTTGTGGAAAAAAATATATGTTTGGGTTTTTTTTAAAAGCAGTATTCAAACAGAACCTTACACTGTGAATGTTTTAGCAACATCTCAAGCAAAAGAGAAACAATGCAGCAGAATGAGAAAAGGGAAAAAAAATGAAATTGATCGATTATAATTCTCTGAACTCGTTAAAAATAAGGTGCCAGAGAACTGGAAGAGTCTGGATGCCTAAAAAATAAAAATTTTGCTGATTTTATATTTAGTGCACTGAGCTGCTGAAGTTAAGTCATAATCGATGCTTGCTTACACTAGAAAAGGGAATGCCATTAAACCTTGAGAATCCTCTTTATATAAAAGTATCTTTGGATGGTTGGTTATGGGGCTGGGCTGATAATTTCACAAAGTCTTGCCTTCAGTAAATAATTAATAATAATTTTTGAAAGCATGAGCAGGTGGTCTGGGTATCCTGTAGCTCTGCAGAAAATTTAAAGAGTTCATGGATTCATTATGCTGGAATTCAAGCACAAAGGCTGGTGAGGTTCCAAGACAAGAAACTCAGCTGGATCTGAAATGAAATGTAAAACAATTGTGTTACTGTTTCACAGCCTAGTATTTCAGCATCTTTAAGCAAATTGTAAGGAACTTTGAATTCTAGGTTATTACTGCTGCATGAGAAAATAATTCTCTAGCATTCTTTCCCATTCCCTGGAAAAGATTTTTTTTTTTCAAGTATGTTATAGATGTTCTAACCGCAGAATTAAAAGCCTCTGTTGACTTAAATGTTCTTTTTTAGCAGCCTGAAATCCTTTTATCTGGCACTACTGTTAAAAACTATTCACAAATACTGGAAGTGGGTATCTTAAAATATTTCTAATACTTTAGGCTTTGATAAAGGATATTTTAAATATTTGCTTTGCAGAAAGAGTAGTTACAATGCTTTTATGATATTTGGGCACTTTAAAGACCTAAGAAGAGTTAACTTAAACAAAATTACTTTTATGTTTAATACAGTTTTAACATTGGCCAGTTGCATAATGAGCAAATCAAACAGTTGAGCTTAATCTTTTGATACATACACCTGATTGAAAAGTAGATTGGTCTTGTGTGAATTTGCCTCTTGCAGGCACTGTTATTATGGGTGGTCAGCACTTCTAATACTTTTTTTGGTTCTTTTTAACATTGCCAGACTTTAACCCTTTAAGTTCATGTCTTCCATGGCCAGTGTTGTCCACAGCATTGCACTGTTAACAGGAGTGAATAGAGACCCTGAACTATGCAGTGAGGAAGTTGGAAGCTGAAACTAGGAATGGCTTGGGGAGAAGATGGGAGCAGTGCAAGAGAGACACAGTATGAGGCAAGGGGTTGCAGATAGGGGATATGTAATCCTAGTGCAGAGAAGGAAATCAGAATGTGCCTTGAAAACCAGACAAGGGCAACAGGAAGCTGCAAGGGGCAGAATAAAGGAATAAATGCATTAACAGGTTACATATGGGCATGTATTTGCAGGTACTTTCTCATGGCTGAAATACTAAGTACAGTGGAAGCATGTTTCCTCTCACTGCCTCATTATCAAAAGTGGCTTAGTAATTTTTACAATGGCTTTCCCAAAATCCTAGCTTCAAGCAGACACCCAACTTGGAAATTCAACTTTATGGCTACAATTTGACCAAGCTATAAATAATTTGAAACAGTATTACAAGTAACATTCAGCAGCTGTACCTTCAGATAGCATGATGAGTGTTGTAACTATTTCATTCATCTTATGTATTGTAAGGTATTGTAAGGCTCTGTGTTTTTGTTCCTTTTTTTTTTTCTGAAACTTGTATAATTTTTTTTAGTTAATACCAAAACCAGTGAAAAATACAGCATTCAAACAATGGTTTCCTGTCATTACATTATTATTTAAAAAATAGTATATCCAGTGTTTACTCTTGCATGTCACCCTCTTTTTGCCAATTTTTAGACATTTACTTTTATTTCCATGCACGTTAGCCGCACGATATTGCAGTGTGAGTTACTAAAAAAAAACACAGTGAAAGAAAAATCTGTCACCTTAAGATACTCTTCATTTTCCAGAAACCTGTCAGGTGTTCATTTGCACGTGTCAGAAATTGTTCCATAAAACAGCAGTGTATTTACTAAATTCCAATAAAAATGTTCTAATGACAATACTTGAATTTATTTTGCTTTATAGCCTTTTATTTTTGTAAATAGTGTTGTGAATTAGAAGATGTTTAGGCATTTTTTGTAAATGTAGCATGTGAAGTTTTTTGTGGGAGGAAGAAGGACTTAAGTGGGAAAAAATCCTGATACTTGTTATGGTAATATTTTTAATAGTAGACCATGTAATTATTAGGCAGTAGAGTGTTTGCATAACATATAACCTTGTGTAGTTAAAGATCAGTGTGGGTTTCTTTAAAATCATCTCTCTTGCTAGCTCTACACACATACAAGTTTTGTGCTCCCATATTTTGTTTGTTCCCTTTCAAGCACTGGGTGTTAAATAAGCAATTCCCAAAACTGTGCTTGTTCCATCTGACATTATTGATCCAGGTGAATGCACACACAGTAAATGGAAATTAGTTGTTTTAAACAGAACTGAGTTCAAATGAAAGAGCAGGACTCAACCATATATTCTAAATTAACTGGATTATTAGCCTTTAAAGCAGTATTAAACAAACTAGATCAGAACCTTAAGAACATGACTAGATTGAAAAATATGTGTGTTCTTTGTACATGCTATGGGGTATATTGAACCTCATTATTCTTACAGCTCATTATGCACTCTAACTGTTCTAGATGCAATTATGACTTAGCTAAGCTGCATTTGGTTTTTTGTTTAGTATTACTTTCCCAAAGTTCCTCTTGGTTCCTTTTTATTTGTGGTTTGATATGGGCTAAAAGAATTGGCACTGTCCAGCCTTTTATGAAGAGTTTGTAAGGCAAATACAGTTTTTCTTGTACTGGTTCACGTATATGTTAAATACAGATTATTGCCTATTTGTAATAACTTGTTCAACTTC
This sequence comes from Orthonyx spaldingii, assembly GCA_013397795.1. Taxonomy (NCBI): domain Eukaryota; kingdom Metazoa; phylum Chordata; class Aves; order Passeriformes; family Orthonychidae; genus Orthonyx; species Orthonyx spaldingii. The sequence continues at coordinate 3,234,761 of VZTJ01006176.1, read as the reverse complement.
TGTGGACACAGTACATGAAGGTATACCAAATTGTTCTAATGAGACAGCTTACATTGAGACTAGTAAGGAAATGATTCTCAATTTGGAACAGATCTTTGAATATATGCGAGTTTCTAGATCTTTATTGTATGTTATGTTGCTTTTTACCTTTGCAAATCAACCCTGTGTGGTTTGGGTTGATGTTTTATGTCACACTGTGTGGTGGGAATTTTTTTAGCAATAAAAATTTGAAAGGAGGTTTTAAGGAAGGCCGACGTTTTCAAGTGTTTGTACATAACAGTTGCAGTAATTCCTATTTTGTGTCATTTTAGCAGATGCTGAAAGGGAAGAAGCGGGATCATCTTCTGTCCATAGTGGAACAACTCAACCATCATCATCATCTACATATGAAGCTAACAACATACCAACTAGTAATTACACTGGCATACATATACCACCAGGTGCCCATGCACCAGCCAACACTCCAGCTGAGGTACCTCATAACACAGGTATGTCCAAATCACACCTAAAAAATCTATGCCTTTATTGGGAGATGAATTCTTGCCCAAGTTCGAGTCCATCACATATAAAGCAGAATAATACAGTATTGTGTAGCAAAAGCATCTTCATAAGCTAAAATTGTAAAAATGCCGTTGGATTTTTTTTTAAATATGTAAATCACATTTTGAAGCACTTTTACAGAAGACATATATGGACTAAGAAAGTGACTGTTCCTGCAGACAGAATTTTTTTGTCTTCTCTCAAGTCAGTAAAATGGTGTTGCATTGCGACATCTGTACTGTAAAGCACAATTTTAATCTTTCACTTGTTAGATGAAATTGTAATACTTCATTTCATATGTAGCTTTCCCTGTGCAGGTAGGCTGCTGTTCTTCATGTGAGTGCTTATCCAACATTGTGTTGAAATTGCTACAACTCTATAGCAGTCATGCCTGATGTACCATTCATACTGGTTTGGTTTGTGCCCCTCTTCCCATGCAAGTGCTTTAGTATGATTGACTTCAGACAATATTATTAATGGGAATTCTGTCCCTGCAGCTCAACATATTGACTCCTACATTCTTACTCTTACAATGTGTAATTTTTGGACCAAAACCAAGTTCTTGAAAATTCCAAGTTCCTTTCCAGATGCTGTATTAAAAAAAAAAAATGTTTTAAGTGATGAGTGAATACAACTTTTTTACCTGATGGGACCTTTCAATAATTATCAGAGAATAGAATTATTAACTAATGATTAATAAGACTAAAAAGTTTAAAGTTCTTGATTTCAATCCCGATGATCATTTATTGTTCAGATACATTTTTATATTATCAAACAGATATTTTTGTCACACAACTCATTCTTTTCTTTTACTTTCTCATTTTAAAATTGTTTCACCCTATGAAGAGTTCAGGGTGCTCTTTTTTTCTACTTTATCAAAGGGAAGTCCTTCAGATAGGTGGGGTTTTTTTTGGGTCTGGAAGGAAGGGTATGGGGTTTTTTTTAACCAGATCTGAAAATTGTGGAGTATGTACCTTGTTGGAATACATGAGTTCTGTGCATTACATAGTTTTAACCCCACCAATCATTCAATGGAGTGATGTAATTTAGAAAAGAGATTATAATCTCTTCCTACACAGCAGATGTTGCAGAAATAACTTTATGCTAGTCCGATATGTTCTGGTCATATTGCAAAAATACAGTTTTGGATCAAAGCAAATGAATGTACGTAAAATGGGAACACAGATACAAGAATGCTTCACAACATAAAGTGCTATTTCTTCTTCTAGCACCACTATTTCCCTTTTAAACTTAGCTAGCTTTTTTATTCTCTCTAATTGTTTTCAAAGGAATTAGGAAGGAGGTAGTTTGGAAGTGTGAGGTGACAGACATGGGGCTTTAAAAATATAACAATATAGACTGCCTCTGGTATTAGAATGTAGAATTTAAGTTTCAAATATAAAAGTTTACTCACACTTTTCTTTAGCAGGTTTTCCTCAATACTCTAGGGTAATCAGTATCTCTTGGACTAGTATTTTCTTTTTTTTATTTTAACGCTTGAAATTAAATTTCTGTGAAATCCTGTACTGTTAAAATGGATGACAGTCTGTACAACCTTTTGTTTTATTTTATAAAACATTAATATTTGAAGTGAAAGCATTAAAATTATTTGTTACACATTTTCAGAATTAGTAAGCTATCATCTGCTTAATTTCCAAATCATTAGGTGTACCTGTTCTGTTTTGTTTGCTTACTTTTAAAGCCAATAAGTAAAAATAATCCAAGTCCATTTTTTTGCATTGATTTGCAGCAGTGACAAGTAACACTATTCAACCTGCTCCTCAGAATATTCCTCTAGTTGATCCTTCCCTCTACAGTGCTCAGTCTGCAGGTAAGCTTGTGGTATTTGTATTGTTGTACGTGGATGTACTGTGTCCTTTGTGTCTCCTCTGCACTGAAGGAAGAAGTTTGAGAAATATTTTCATTGTTATCTGAATGCTAGTCCAGAATTTTAAGAATGGGCAACATCTAAACAATGTGTTGCTAGGAGTTTAATAGTTTCTGAAATCTGTTACAGTATAGTATTGTCTGTCTGACTGTTTTGAACCAATGAGCTAGCATTGTGTAAGGCTTTTTATTATTTATATTATTGCTTCTCAGATGAGGTTCTGATACACATTGCAAAGCCTATATTCCTGATAGCCATGCTAAATTATATTTTTGGTAATTAATACACATTCCCTTTACTTAAAATTTATTCTACAAGGTCACCGTGTAAGTTACTTACTCACTTCATAAAATAATTCATAAAACATTCAAGTTGTGTTTTTGTGCAGAATAATTGTGTGTGCTTCCTGACTGTAAGTAGTACCTGTGTTAAATGAAACAATTTATAAGGTACTGTTAATGATGTTATTTTGATGTACCATTTAATCAAGGCTTTTGTCTTCTAAGAAGTCATTTGTCTTTGATGTTGAAATCTCTGATAACCTATATCATATGTATTTTGTGTCTGCTTGCATATCCATGCTTTGAAGTATATATATAGGCTAACCTTAGGGAAACCATGGCCTGTGGAAGAGTAGAGACTGACAATAAAGCTGGAATCATCCTAGATTCTAATTTGAACACTCATGTACATTTGGCGAAAGGAGTTAACTGTTTTCTAAGAATGTTTCTGTCCTTAGAATAGAGAAAATAGTATTTAAAAAAAGCCCGTAAATTACATCTTTTTGTAATAATCAGATTTTTGTTGGCAATATAGCATGGATGTTGAGTGAGGAGGAGGTCTAGAAGTCCTGGTACAAAATCTGTTCCCATTCTCCCCTACAGTTTATCCTCATCAGGGAAAGCTGATTGTATACATAATTGCTATGTTAAGCTCTAGCACTAACCACAGTAGAAGATTGCCTATTATGACTACAAAGTTTAGATAGGTATGTTCTTGTATTTTATAACTTGCAAATATTTAGTTACTTTATTATGTTGCTGAAGTGTCTGTGTTAAAATAGCTTTACTGAAAAGTAAAGCTTTGCTTCAATTGAGTGCTATAGTAGGAATTCAATGTTTAACTTGTTTGTACTCTGCTGGCATAAGAATGCTTAAGAATGTTTCCTTTTTAATATATTAGAAAGCCATTTTTATAGGAGATGTCTTAAAAATAGCAAAATTTGCCATTGATGGAGACATACTTACCTTTAGTATCCTTCTGAAGAGCAAGAGGTACATGCTGTAGTTTTTCTGGCATATTATTGTATTTATAGAATCACATAGGACAGTCTGAACTGGAAGGGACCCAGAAGGATTGAGTCCAACTCTTAAGTGAATGGCCCATACAGGGACTCAACCCACAACCTTGGCATTATTAATTAGCACCATGCTCTGGCCAGCTGGCACTAATGTCTCATGTGGCAGTAACTCATTTTATTGAAAACACCTCAGACCTGTAGCTGTAACATTTACACATGGTGATAGCTTTTGAGTTTTGGGGACTGCTCTGGGGGTTTTGGTAACTCCTTAACTGAAATGGCTCAAAGCTTTACTTAAGCTTTGCCGTAGTAACTGTTAGTTGGAAGGCAAATTTTGTGGTGTTTGGCAGCAAAGCTTTCATGTTTAACTAGCTTATCGTGATATTCTAGACAGTCTAATGGGTTTTTTGGTAACTACTCTCAAAATTTTAGTTGCCATTGTTTCTTGGTTTGAATGTTTGTTTCTGGTCGTCAAAAATGCCATAATTTTGATTGAAATTTTAATTTTTTATTAAGTTTAAGATCTTCCATTATTCAGTATCTGAATAGTATCAGTTCACTGCTCCCTCTTACCACCTACCTGAGATAACCTGCTTTAATAAGTACATAAATAAAAAGGAATTAAATGTGTTTATGAGAATGCGTAATAAGTAATATTGTGTAATTAAGAGATTAAGACCCTTGCTAAGCACCGTGATAAATCTCTTACTTGATCTAACCTAAGTATTTGCATGCCTGCATTCCTCCTCTACACATCTGTTCTGTCCCTACAAGTTTGGGTCTTGTAACAGCTCAAAGTGTTACATTTTTATGAGGGAGTGCTGCAAAAGTGCACCCAGAGAGGTGATAAAGGTGATACAGGTTCTTGGTTTGAAAGCTTAGAAAATACAGTGTCCGTTATGCAGGAGTCTGAGAGGGCACAGGGGGTGTGTCAGCAGAGGTATGGTGACAGCTTTGTTTGCATGTGTGGAATTAAGAAGCTTGAGAGCAATGGAAAGTGTTTGTCCTTACCTGTCACTGTCCCGTTGTGTGTTCTTCTCATGCTGCTGAGGAGTCCTTTTTATGCCAACAGTGGCCTTGTTCTCTAACCCATAAGTAGGTTGAGAAATGCTTATATCTCTTAATGGATGTACAAAACTGTGGGACCCAGGAGCCCTCCCCAGTTCCTGAGTTGCAATATGCATATCTGGGCTAGATCCTTGCTGCATATTGAGGTATGTACCATTCCTGTGGAACTGAAGTTTCCTTTGGACGGGAAGGAGGGATCAGTGTTGCCCTCCATACAGTAGATTCGCAGAGCTAACACAGTGCAAGGTACATTTGTTCCATGATTTAGACACGATGTCTGTGTCTGTACTAACAAATTATACATGCCTGCAAATATTTGGCATGGAGAACAGCTGGCACAGAACCTCTCACATCCATACTATTAAACTTAAACCTAAACAAGGTAGCTTGTGAAGACTGCTCGTATTGAATGGTCTGTAGCTTGCTCTGACCACAAGTCATGCCCAGGAATTGTTTGGGAAAGTGCTAGTTTGCATGGGCCAAAACCATACTGGAGTCTGTTCCAGTAGTTTGACACTGCACACAGTCAAGTTTGAGTAGTGAGATGCCTTCCTTGGCAGTGTTGAATGTGGTAGTATAGGCATAGCCAAACAGGATATTCCGCATATTCCTGCAAGGCTCTTTCTTGTAGTAAGATCAAATGTATATTTTAAAAATAAATTATATATTTTCTTTGCTTACCATAACATGGGAGAAGCCATTTGATTAATGCTGGTATGGGTGAAAAACTTCTGGTGGAGAGGAGTAGAATATTTTATCAAAGGAAGATTAAGTTAAAGGAATAGTGTTCTTTGATTTTTAGTCAGCATGAATCTTTCAATAGTGGTCCTGTCCTGTGGGAACAGGTTTCAGAGTTTAATCTTGGCTTTTGAAAGTGTCGAAACTTTTGCATTTAAGCGTGGGTTAATGCGTCTGACAACAAAATGTAGAGTTACACAGCAACTTCGTGTATGTGTGTGTGCACTTCTCTGGTGTAGTTTTCTTAAAAAATTTATTACCCCTAGATTTTGCTAACACTAAAGGCATTCATAGTTGTGCTACACAGTTTTTAGAAGATCTTCTTACGTTGCCATATGGTCCCTTCCACAGGTGGCATAGTATAAAGAAAACATTTGTCCATTGTAGTTGTATGTATAATATAATGTTTGATATTCTACACACAAAGTAGAAATAAAAATTTGACATTGAATGTGTTTTCATGATCTTAAAAAGAAATCCTTGAGTACTTATATTTCAAATATTTCAAGTGATTTAATGGGAAAAAAGAGTATCTTATTTCATAAACCATTTGTTTCCTTTGCCATCACTGTTTTTAAGCACCAATTTGTGCGATTGAAATGTTCTTAAATCAACTACCTGATATTTGGCCATCATAAAAACAAAATCATCTGATGGGTAGAAGAGGATTCCTGGAAGAAGCAGATCTATTATTTAAAATGCACATTGCTTTTATTCTAAAACTGCTTTTTTTCCTAAAACTATTTCCGCAGCTCTAGTCAAATCATTTTCACTTTGTGTTCCTCTTAAACTAAAAGAATCATGCTGTTGTTACGGATTCCATATGCCTGTCATGTTTCAGTGATACAACTACAGTCCTAATAATTCCAGATTAACCCAGAAGCAGGTTTGTTTCAGCATAAATATAGTATACCTTTCCTATTTCAGTGTTGTTGGGCTTTTTTAGAGACAAAAATCACTGGATACTTGAGGTTGGAAGGGACTTCAGGAGCTGATCTGGTCCAACCCCTCTGCTCAAGGAAGGGTCATGTGAAACCAGTCACTCAGGACCATGTCCTTTGTGTCTCTCCCTGCCCATGCACTCTCCCTGTGGTTTAATTTCCTGCACCGAAGAAGTTTGAGAAAAAATGTCACTGCTAATTCAAAAAACAGTTTTTGAATCTCTTCAGGGACAGAGACATCACAACCTGTCTGGGCAACTTGTCTCAGATCTTGGTCACTCTCGGAGTAAAAACTGTTTCCTAATGTTCAGACAGGACCCTCCTGTGTTTCAGCCTCTGGACTTGTCACTGGGCATCACTGAAAAAAAGCCCATCTCTGTCCTTTAAATACTCTCCCTTCTGGTGTTTATATTTTACATTAATAAGATTTAATGTTTATATTAATTACATTAATAAGATCCCCCTGAGTCCTCTCTTCTCTAGACTGAACAGTCCCAGCTTTCTTGGCTGCTCCTCATATGAGAGGTGCTCCATTTCCTTTGTCATCTTTGTGGTCCTTTGCTGGACTGTCTCCAGGATGTCAATCAGTCTCTCTTGTGCTGGGGAGCCCAGAACTGGACACAGCACTCCGGATGTGCCTCTCTAGGGCTGAAAGGGACAGGATCACTGCCATCAACCTGCTTGTAGTGCTCTTCCTAATGCAGGACAGGATGCCATTGTCTCTCTTTGGGGCAGATTGTTGGCTCATGGGCAAATTGGTGTCCACCAGGACCCCAGGTCCTTTCTTCCAAAACTGCTTAACACTTAGAATATGTAAATTGAAGTTGGTTACTAACTTTTCTGGTTATACCTTTAATGTAAGTACAGTCATTACAGTTAAGTTTTACATTATTTTGAAAACTTAAGAACACAGAGCTGGTTTGTTTCTATTTTGTGTTTCCATTGTGAGGTATTGACTTCAATAGGAGCTGAGGCTACTGAGCATATCAAAAGATCAACCCTCTTGCTGTATAAACCTTGGTATATAAATTTAAAATCATTAATTTTTTCCCTCAAGTTATGTCATAATAGCATCTGAGGTAGATTTCATAATAAATACGGCTTTATGCCAGCAAAACATTAATAGAGCTCATACTGTAAAAATAAGATTAGACGGGTGAATTTAGGCTTGCTTCCAATAAATTAGTTAAATACTGGACTGATGCCTTGGTCAGTTTTTAAAGAATGATTTTGTAGTTTCTTTTGGCATCATAGCATAAAGCTACTTTGAGGGGAACTTGGTCTTTTTAATTTCTTAAAGATGTTCAGTAATGTGGTCGCAGATTGACCCCAGCTGCTTTTAGTCTGTGACTTCATTTAGGTTACAAAATAACCGAAGTGTGTGCCTGTGTTTATGCACTCCCTTGCATGTATTTACTCACATGTGTATGTATTTTAAGAGATTTAATGTGGCTTCACTTACTCAGCACTAAATTAATATGCATTGCAATGATAATGAGTCCACCAAGTTTTTATGTCTCTCAATGGTTATATTTATTTATTGAAGGGAAAATAAGTAGAGTTCTAGGGTATGTTTTAAAAATTGATAAAATTAATCTTCAGAGTACATACCTTTCTGCTTTTTATTTGGGTAGGGTTGTTTTGAAAACCAGCAGACCAGTCTAGTTTTTAATATTCCCAGGTTTTCTCTTTTATTTGTTCAAAAGCTGTTCTTAAATAATAAGATTGGGGGAAGGAAAAGCAAATATAATAGACATTTTTTGATAAGAACTGAGATTCTTTAGTAAACATTCTCACAATATTGCTAACAACAGGTCTATTTTGAAAGAAAGGATCCAGCTAACTGAAATTGTGCCATAAAAATGGCTTTAAATATAGTTGCTTAAAAGTAAAATGTACTTAGAGAGCTAAATCTTCAACTAAATTTTATATAAAATGTATGTTGCATTTAAAAACACAATTTCTCTTAATCTGTGAAATCTGTTCATTGCTTATAAGATACTGTGTGGGAAATTACTATATATATACATAATCTTTAGTATTTTATAGAATTAGTTATCCATGTCCATAAAAATCTATCATTTGCAAGTTAAGTTGTTTTGGAAGAACCTGGGTAAAGATTTTATAATTTGTCCATAGATTATTGGAGTGGCATGGCATTAGCCTTAAAACTCCCATTTGTGGGTGGAAGGAGGTACAGTAACACAGCTGTGCTTTATTTTATGCCCACATCAGTGATACTAGTCACATATAAAATCTTCTGCCAGTTAGGGCATAAGTCCCTACTATGCCTTCGCCAAGACTGATTGTGTGTGTTTGAGCGCTGCAGAATTCCCAAAGTTTTAACTTATGTCAAGAAAATATTCTGATTAATAAGTAACAGGTGGCTTATACTGTATTATGCGAATTTTTTTTGCTGGTGTTCTCCAGTGTTACAAAAATGGGCACACTTAATGATATCAATCTTGTTTTCAGTCATCTTACATAAAATTGGAAACATAAAAATTATTTGGAAAAACAGAAACATAAAATGTGTAAAAACATGCCCAGTGGGACATGTTTCTACATTCTACAAAGTTACTCCAGTTGAGAAGGAACAATTTCCTTCGTGAAGAGAGCAGAGTAATTATGCTGTAAACACAAAAAGCACTGTCCTTGTTTCTTGCAGGTTGTAATAAGATTACAGCTAACTTAATGTCATGTAAAAGCTCTCCTTTGCTGTCTTAGATGAAGAGCAGATCTTTCTCAAAGGTATTGGCTTACTTTTGAAAGACACTGGGTCATGCAAATACCAGTGTTTAGAAAGGTCCTCACATTTTTCAATAGCAAAGAAGTTAAGCTTTATGTGAACGGAGAGAAAAGAGAACAGAACAGAAGAAATACTGTATCTTGTTCTTTGTAATACTACCACAAATACTAGCCTGATTTTCATATTACCACAAATATAAGTAAAACATAAAAATCCTAAGAAAGGAAGCTTAAGTCAGATTTCTGTTGTAGTAATTTTGTAATACTTGTGTTTTTGCAGGAGAAGTCCGCTTGACTCCAGAGGACTTTGCCAGAGCTCAAAAATATTGCAAATATGCTGGCAGTGCTTTGCAGTATGAAGATGTGAGCACTGCTGTGCAGAATCTACAGAAGGCCCTCAAGTTACTGATTACAGGCAGAGAATGAAGCTTTTATCCAACAGATTCATGTATTTTGTCTAAAGAACTAACAGCTTATTACTGTACCTGTTAGGAAAGTGGAGTTACACAGAAATCTCAATCCTATCACTCATGACAATGAAACCACTGTTTCAGTGTCAGATTAGCAATTAATGGTACAGTAGGAATCTCTGTTTTCATTTTACAGACAGTGGAGCTAGAAACACGAATGCAGTGGCTTGATGTAAGCAAAATATTGAAGAAAGTACTGTGAACACCACTCAAGAGTTAGAATTCATCTTGCAATATTTGGATTATCAGAATTGGAAAATGCTAACTGTAAAAAACCTGAGAATTAGGATGTTCTGTTAAAATTCTTACTCTTGTTTTATTATTGCAAACAATTATTTAATAGGTATAATAGCTTTAAAATGGTAACTAAGATTAGTGCTTTCTTCCTAAAATGAGAGCGTGTGAGAAGGCTGACAGGTCCACACTGGGAAGGACTTTCCTATATATAAATCATTTCAGTTTTTGTGTTATCTGAGAAATAAGTCTGAGTTGAGGGAGTCTTGAGGACCTCAGTGTTTCTTTTGAAAATGTGCTGGAAAAAACATCTCTTAATACTTCAGAGGGAGTCATTTTGATGGTGTTCCAATTTAAATACCCCACAGCTGTATGGACTACTACAGGTATTCTTGATTATTGATTCTTGCTCCTTCTGTGTGAACACCTACAATTTTGTATATGTATGGGTTATTAAGAGAAAATACTAATATTTATCGACAATGATCCTGAAACTGGAGGCAGAGATTCTAAAGAAAAAGAACTTTTAGGAAGATTTACATGAAAACTTTCATCTTTTTATGAGGCTGGAAAAAAGCTTGTTCTTCAGCCATTAAAGCACTATAGGTTTGTCTCTGGTATTAATGTCATAGAGCTTCGTATTTCTAACTAATATTTTTCCTGTCTGCTTTGTTGTGAAGACTTTTTGGACTTGGGATTTAATTAAAATATCTTGGAAACTGAATTTTGAGTCTTTATGAGGTCTACCATTGCAATTACAGAGCTCTTGATTGTTAAAAATCCACCCATGCTGTTTAAAAGAAAGAACAAGCAGTCTTTTAACTGGCGTGACATACTAATTGAGTACACCATAAAGCATGTCTGATTTATATAATAATTTTAATGACATTTTATCTGATCTCCATCTTTCCAAGCTGCCGGATCAAATCCCTGTTTTTTATAGCTGCACTGCTTTGGAGTGATGAAAATAAGTCTTATATTCAAAGCAAAAAGATGAGGAAAAGAAAATCAAACATAAGCATGCATTAAAGTTTAGCTGGTTGTATTCCTTTAAGAGTGTAGTGTCTTTGACAGCAGATTTGAAACAGGTAATAGGAAACTTGTAAATGTATGCTTAAGCACTTTAGTTGATTGAGATTTAATAGATAAAATGTGGTATCTTTTGTGTTGCTTTCTGGTATGGTATAGCATGCTAGTCTGAACAGTAACTTGGGTTAGACTTAAATGGTTTGGGGAAATTTAGAGTAAAATCATCTGAAACTTTTTTGACAGTAATGCTGTACAGACCTGAGCAGTAAGTCTGTATTTTGTACAGTGTTTCATGCAAGATGGATTTCTCACTTCAATATCAAACTGAATTACTGCAAATTCTTCTACATATATAATTGTTGATTTAAACTGTAGCATTGCTATAAAATACATGCAGCATTGCTATAAAAAGGTCAGAATTTGCTTTCATTTCAGGATCATGCTACTGTTTTCTAAAACCAGCTTCAGTCCCCAGAACTTGTAGGAAGAAATTAAGTTTTCCTATTTCTGTTTATAAAATAATAAAAAGAACTTTGGGGCTCTTGTATTACATGCAGAAATAAGTAAGCAATGATATAATGTTGTATTGACTTGAGGCTTTTAAATTACATTTGTTGGAGTTTTTTGTGATTGATCTGAAACAGAAGTATGTAACTACACTTGAAAATTTAAGTATTTCTTAAAGTGTATAAAATATTTTCTGTTGACCATGATTATATTGAACCTGTTGGTTCCTCTAGGAAACCAGGGAATCATCAGTAAAAAAGCAATGAACAATGCAAAAGTCATAAGCAATTTTTTTGAATGATGATGTACACATCTGTTAACCTTCTTCTGCACAGAAAGAAATTAAAGTACGTGTTCCTGAGGGGAATGGAGATGAAAATGCTAATACAAAAGTTTAAGAATTTCTTAGAGAAGCTAGGAGGACATTCCTTCTGAAAATAAATCTGTGTTTAGAAGATTTACTATATAAAATTTAATGTAAAATGGAACATATCTTAATACCAACCTTCAGACCACAATACCTGACATAGCCTATTGAGTTTTATTTTGCATAAAATTGTTTTGCTGTGATCTTTTTTTAATTGAGAACTTTTGTAACAGCTCATAAAACCATGTTTTATACCCCATCTTTAAGCTGCTACTTTTTGATGTAACAGACTATTCATCATCCAAACTGATGCCTAAAGTGAATTATAGCAAAGCATTTCCATTCCATTAAATATAGCCTCTGGGACAGCTTTAAATACAGAAGATAGCCCAAAAGTACAAAGCAGTGTTGCAGAACAGTGCAAAAAGTGTACATATTTGAAAATGTCAGGAGAATGTACATAGGCTGTAATTATTCCAAATTGGAATTTGTGACAAGCACTGAAATTTATAGCCCCATTGTTAAATATTGTGTGAGCTTTTAGGTGTTAACTGATTCATTTTACAGTCGTTCTGAGTGATAAAGTATCAACACATAACTTCTCTCAACTGATTCCCCACACAAACAATTACAGTGTTAAATAAAGGAGAGTGCTGATTTTGTTCCATGCTTCAGTTAACAACTCTCCTTTTCAGTCTGACTGCCGCCTACATACTTTTTGACCGTTCTCCTTTGGATTGTGAGTTCTCAGTCTTCTAAGTTTTGCTTACGAAAAGAGAAAGGCATCTGTGATTTTCTTTCAGGTATTCCATGTTCAATTTTGCTACTTATGTAAGCTAGAATTTTAGTAAACCCGTTCAGTGTTAGTTATTTAAAAGGCTTTTGGTATGACTTTGTTTTTGCAGATTTTGTATTTTCATTTCTCTCCAGGGAAAGTTCCATATAATGCTTCAGGATTCCTACAAAAGTCTTTTAAAAAGTGTCTTGCAGAGGAGGTAATAATTTATGAAACAGTGGAGATTTTTTCAAATTAATTGGATTTACTAATACTGAAGGCAGTCTTCTCAAATTCTTGAAGTAATTTCAGGTGGAATTTTTAATGTCCTTTGTAAGTGAAGTTTCAGAAGCACAGACTTAACTAGGATCAGAATGTGATTGTAATGGTAGTGTTTGAGACTATATAATACTGACCTGCGAGAAACTAACAACAGAGAAACTTCCTGCCTGAAGCAGAATTGGGGAGTGGAGGTGGTTTGTGTGCAGACACATCTGTGCATGTATAATATAATGCATGTAAATTCAATGGTGAGCTATAGGAATGCCTTTAAAAAACAATTATTACAAGTATTGGGAAGATGTCAGGTGTAAATATATAGATACTGCTATATCAACAATGTCGCTCTTAATGTGACGTTTTAAATGTACTAGCATAGGGCCAAAAGTTAGCACTTAACTGTGTGGTATTCCAAATGAATGATCTTTGGTTTTCTTCTTTTGCATGTCAAAAGTAAAATAGGAGCCCAGTACAAAAAGAGTGAGAACACGAATTCAGAGGAAGTTAAATTTACAAAAGGTCAAATGTAGTTTCTGTTGTTGTAAAGTCTTTGGGCTAATGTTTTGATTGGGATTGGAAAGTGCCCATGCTTATAAAGTGTAATTCTTGTGTACTTCTACAATGTCCTTTGTCATGCGGTTTATGGAATTAGAGCCTGAGCCAGGATATCTGGACTAGGAAAACCTGGGCTTTGATACCATGTTTCTAAACCAATGCATCCTGATACTGACAGCAACTGTTCTTCACAATCACCTCAGAGTACCTATTTTTAAATGTTGGAATTTTAACCAAGTTTGTTGGGAAAAGGAGCAATACTTTTTTTTTACTGCATCACCACATTTCAGTGCACACCCGTAGTAACAAGAGAACTGGAGAAAATATGAATTTCCATTAGATATTACACTATCAGCAAGAAAAGAATGTTAGTGCTGCCAGCAGAGCTCACTTTGGCTTACAAGAGTATTGGAACAGTCTGATTATAGACACTGTTGTAATGCCCCAAATGATCTCAGAATAGGAAACTTGTAAATATGATCATTGAAAACAAACTTGAAAGAGAGAAGACATATGCCAGGGAAGAAAAAGAAATTGCATTCTCCACAGAATGAGAGGGGACAGAAGTGATTGCAGAAGAAAATAGAAGAAATACTTAAAATCCCACATGGAAAGGGAGCAGGACAGTGACTGGAATGAGGTTAGAGGTTTCTGATTTCTTTAGAACCTTGAAAGTGATGAGAAAAAGTGCTGGAGTTTAAGGCAGAAGGTTACAGGGGAATAGGAGAGGTGGAAAGGAGCACTAGAATGACAGGGAACAAAACATGCCTCTTTTTTTAATGCAGACTGGAACAAATGTGAGTTACAGCGCAGGAGAAAATTAACCTAGTTGACAAAATGATAGCAGAATCTTAAGTCTAGCTATAAAAGAGAAGCAAAAGAAATACAAGTTGACAGCATTCCAAAAATGGAGAGGAGTAGATCTTCCCATCCTATGAATCTATGCTTATTAAATATGTCGTATTTATTAAGTAATTAAAATTGACTTGATGTGCCCTTTTGGAAAACTTGGTATCGAGATTGCATAAGTTAATGCATGGTATCTGCAGAGACCTACAGAGATCTGTTTGGCTTAAAATGCTATCTACTGATTTTGTGCTTTCCTTCCTGTTTTGATTTGCCTCCCCATTTTCAATGTCTGTGTTCAATCTGTGCTATTCCCATAGCTGGGGGGAGGTTGCTGTAGTTTAATACAATGCTAAGTATGAGTGATAGCCCACATGTTTAGGCATTCCCGGGCAATTTGTGAAGATTATCTCATCCAGGTTCTAGCTGGTATGTGGTATAAAGAAAAAGGTAGTGATTGTACTTCCCTTCAGAGCTTCAGAGACTCTTTGGTAGCAGTATGACTACAACATCTAAAGAAGGATATATGGAAATCAACTCAGAGTCATTTTCCAAGTCAGAGCCCAATGAACTAATCTCTGGAAGTTTGGAGACCTCCAGCTAAGCAATTGATACAATTGTAAACTTTTGTTTGCCTCAATTAGCCTATCTGTAAAACGGGCTTATTTAGATTTAACACTTATTAATATACTCAGGATTTTTGTAATTCTGACAAGTAATGACAGGAGAAGGGCTGATCATTATAATAAGTTCCCAAAATAAACAGCGTTTTTAGGAGAGGCAGAGAAGGGGGTTTGGGTTTGTTTTTTTTTTTGCCTTATCTCAACCCACTAGTTGTTTTCCATCTTGTTTTCTCTCCCCTGTCCTGCTGGGAAGGAGAGTGGTAGAGTGGCTTCGTGGGCACCTGGTGTCCCACCAAGGTCAACCTACTACAAGAAGAAATGGAAAAAAAACTTGATAGGATAATTTAGGGGACAAGAGGCAGAAATGAGGATATTTGTGTTATGGAAACAATGTAGTTGTAAATGACAGGCAGGAATTCATATAGAGTAGTAGCCTCTAATGCAAATCTTAAAATGTTGCATTTATCAGAGGTCCAAAATAACCTCCATTCTACAATGCTGAAATAAGTATAAATGCAGTAATAAGAACCTTTAATGGAATGAAGTAATTGTGTTTAAAAAAGAAAAAAAAAGAAAATACCGGTGATCAAGTTTAGACCTGCTATTTTAACCACAGGACTGAGCAAGAGATTACAGATTATGAACAAAAGCCTTGGAAGTTCAAACATGGTATGATAGCATATAGTATGTTTCCACCTTGCACTTTCATTCTTCCCCTCACCCTGAGTGGTTTGGGACACTGAGTTTTTAGACAGTGAATGGAATTAATTTAATTTACTTAAAATGAAGTAATGCTTGCCATAAGGCTCTAAAAATACTTAGATGGAAATAGATTAACATGAAAATTGAAAAGCAGATTAAAGCTGGTGGAAAAAGAGATTGTAGTAAATTCTAAATTGTTTTCAGAATGGAAATAGAGAGAGATCAGCCTAGGGACACATCCTGTTTCATTGACTTAGGTTGAGGTAATTTGTGGATGAGATGAGGTTGGGAAGTATTGCAAGACATGCAGAGAACTGGGGAAAATTCTGTGACTTTGGAGGATTAGAATGGAGTGAAACTGAAAACACAAAATACAGTGTAATTCCCTTGGGTTCTTACAAGACAGTGTTTTTCCTAAATAAAAAATGGGATACTGGAAGATGAAGCCGTGCTGATCATAATGTGAATTTAGGATGCTTTGGATGAGATTGTATCAGCACTGGGTTTGGTTCTGGTCCTTGTTGATGAAAGTTATTTACCAGTACGAGATGCAAAGAAGGGCTACTGAGATGATGAAATCTTATTTATTGAAAAAAGATTACCCATAGTTACAGAATGGCTTTCTTAAGGTATTAATGATGAAGAACTTATTTTAAGACATCTTGATAAATTTGTGGATTAGATTGCGAGACTGAAGTGCTTCTAGGGTTAAAATTTCAATTTGTCAAGTCAGTGGGGTTTTGGGAAGGTTCTTCTGGCTTCTGCTCATCCCTGAATAATGGTCCATCTCCCAAAATACCTGAAAATGTTACTATTAAAAAGGGTATTGCAGGACTTGAGACATTGTGATCACCTGATTTCTCCCAGTGTTTTCCAGTGGGAAAATGTTTCCACATAATTTTATCTTTATTAGGCCTAATGTTTGCTACAATGCATTGTAAGGATTTTTGTGAATAATAATGTGTGGGGTAGAATGAAGAGATATTTATAGATTGTATTAATTCAATACCTAACGTATGTTTGCTTGTGGCTGTGAAAGAATATTCACAGTCTGCATGCCTCTCAATGCAAACACCTTTTCAATTTTCAATATGAAAAGCTTTTCAAAGATTGAGATGTATAGCATATTGTCAAGATATGGCACTGCTCAAGATAGAGTCCATATCTCTTGGTGTGAATTCAGCTTTGCAGGAACAGGCCCATGCTGAAATCCCTGTAAGCTGTTGTAAAAATCAGCAGTATTTCTTTTGTGCTGAAGTTAATCAAGTATATCAGCACAGTCTTGGGAAAAATGCTTCATTCAGTGTCAGTACCAAATCTGTGTTTGTAAAACAGGCATGTGGCCACTCAAAACTGCTGCACTTCAGCTCAACAGCTTTTGATAATAGAAACCACACACATCTGCCTTTATCCTACACTTACTTGCCTAAGTAACTCCATCCATGTGAATGGTCTTATTGAGGCAGTAAGAGTACTCCTGTACATAAGTGTTTGCTGTATTCAGAAAACTTTGCTTGCTATTGAGTAAAATACAGCGAGAACAATGGCAATGGCATTAATGGATCCAGGTGTGGTATGCTGATAGTTCTCTAGAGTGGAAGTTCTTATCTCATAATCTTTATACTGACTTTTTTTCCAGCCATTTTCCTGAAACTGTCTATTAAGACTTAGATTTAAAGTAGTTTCTCAAGATTTTGGCAAGCAAGTGGCAGAAGTACTTTGCAAGGATAGTATGTTGGATCAGTCTGTATCTTGGTAGGTTCCTTCATCATCACTCCAAAACAAAGGCTTTGCTGACTTGGACTCACTGGGTGGCTAAGTTCAAAATACTCAGAAAGCTAGGAACTTCAACAAAAAAGAGTACAGAGGAGGCTTGTTTTGTTTATGTGACCAAACAGTAGCCACCATGCCTACTGCTGAACTGAGTGGCTTTGTGTATAGCAGGACCTGTCAACCACTTGGTAACATTTGAAGACTTGCTAAATAATTTCTTCTGGGATTTGGCACAAAGAAATTGTTGTGTGACTCCTTGGGCTTCCCAGGAGAATACCAGAGCACATGCATTAGTGTCTGCTGTTTGTGTCTTGATTCCTGAAGAAAATGTATCATGCAGTGAGAAATGTTTAGCATCTGTATAGTGAAGTGGTCATTTTGGTAAGGATGGCTACTTGATACTTTTTGTCACTAGGGGACCTCCCTCCACTCTAAAAAGTACTAAATCTGATCTTTTTGTGGAATGCAATGCAAATTGTTTATTTTCTATGTATCTTGACTTTGACCTAATGTAATTTTAGATGCCATTTATCTCCAGTGTTTGACACCTGGTAACCTCAGACATGTTTGAAATTATGAAATGGTTTTTTCTTTGTCTGCTGGAACTCCTCCCATGAGACTCCCATTCCCTTGTTAGACTTGTGAACAGAATCAAAGGCTCATCATATGCCATTACTAAAAGGACCACAGCAGGTATTGTTCATGAAGATGCAATGCAAATTACAAAGTTAATGTACATGCAAAATACAAAATGATAGAAAATTTAGAGGGACTATTCACAGTCATTCTTTTTTCCAGCTATGTTTGGGCAGTGCCCAGCAAAAGGA
This sequence comes from Orthonyx spaldingii, assembly GCA_013397795.1. Taxonomy (NCBI): domain Eukaryota; kingdom Metazoa; phylum Chordata; class Aves; order Passeriformes; family Orthonychidae; genus Orthonyx; species Orthonyx spaldingii. The sequence goes on along the minus strand of VZTJ01006176.1, from coordinate 3,216,551 downwards.
CTTTATTTGGAAAGAACATCTCGCAAAATTTCCACACAGAAGTGAACGGAAGAAAGGAAAAATAAACCCAGACTCTAAAATTAAACAAATATAGAAAATTTAACTGCCTACATCTTTATTGCTGTGTTTGGGGAGACATGTATGGTTATTTCAATACTGTTCAGCTGGTTTTATTCTGTGTGGGAATATGTGCTTCATTCTTGTAAGTCCAAAAGAAATTAGAGTTTTTAATGTAATTAATATTTCTCTCGGTCAAGATATAACTGAAACCATGATTTTATGTATTTGAAGTCTCACAGTAGTGAATATAAGAGGGGCTGGGAATTGGAGGGGAACTATCCCAGCACAATTCACTCATTTTTCAAATAATTTTCTTAGTGGATTACACCCTTGATTCATTTGATTGTCCAGAATGAGAGATTTGCACAGACCTTTTTTATTCAGTTTTTACTAAGTAAATGTGCTCAACTAATTACTGTTGTACTTAAAATTGTATTTTAAGATAGAGGAAAAGTAAAAAATTTACGAAGTGTTGATGCAAATTTGTTATTTCCCTTCTAAATGTTCAAACACAGTACATCCATTTCTATCTGGCATTTGTTTAAATGCTACACTTGCCACCAAATGCAGGTTCATAACCTGTGTTATGGCATTCACAAACAAGCCAATGATCAATGGAATTTGTTGTAAGCATTCAACTATTACTTTCAAATAAATATTTCTTCGGTGATTCCCTTCCCTGGCACCACAAATTTTGATTAGTGTCATTGAAATAGGCAGGGAGATAAAAAAATTATTTGGTCCAATTCTACATGAGAAGAAAACTAATAAAGTTCAGTGTATGAACATTGATCTCTGTCTTAGTAATGTCTGAGTCTATCATATCTAATTAAGCGTCTAGGTGTCACATTTTCTGCATATGGGGGAAGAAATCTAAAGCCATAGGGATCTTTGACTTAAATGATGAAGTTAACACTTCCATGGGGACAAAATCAGGACTTTCAGTAAGTATGTGGAACTATCTGCAGAGGAGATTATGCAATATGAGTATTTATGTGGAATAAAAGTTATTCTTCCTATTCTGTTTACCACTGTCTGACTGCTTTCAATTACTGTTCCATGCATGCAGCCAGCTTGTTGGTTGCCATGCATCATGAACAAGTCACATAAACAATTTAAAAGCAACCAAATCCCACCCCTACAATGTGGAAACAGGAATGGCAGGTACTTTAGGCTTGTCAGTAGGGTTTTTTTATTAACATTATGTTGTAAAAATTGTGTGAGTTGGCTGGTGAATGACTTGCTTTACTCTCTTGAGGTGGAGCACACTCATACAAATGTTTTTTTCTCTCTTTCTTTACTGTATTTTTCTTGAGCATCGTATAAAAAACAGGCAGTTCATAAACTGCAAGGAGAAAATTGCATCACTGTATATCACTTTGTTTATTTAAAATATATAGCCTTATTCCAAATTGGCTAATACGGTTTTCTCAGTTGTTCTTTCCACTACAATTTTGAGTATATTATTTCTCAACAGGATACATCTCTGTTTATTTGCTCTAATTACAGTTTGGGATGTGAAACTTGACTAGGTTTGCCAAAATGACAATCCGGTGAACCAACACTAGTTTAGGGGGGAAAGGGCAAGAATTGGTATTTTGCAGTGCAGACTCCATTTTGATCAGGTTTTGCTTTATTGTTTAGAAGATTTTTGGATAGCAAAACCTGAGGTTATAAACCCCCACTAAGCAAGACGGGAGTTGAAAGCAGGCCCTTGTGTCAAGCAGCATCCCTGAGCTTTGCCTTACTCTAGCTATTATTCTATGTAACTGCTGCCTGCCTTTTAAATAGAGGATTTATTTATTCAACAGGTGTGCTGCTTTTTTGTTCTGGGATTTTTGGTTTGTTTTTGTCTTTAGTTTAGACTAATTTCTTTCAAACTGGAGTGCTATTTTGAAAATAAAATAAGAATTAAGTATGTATTAATTTAATCTTGGAAGCTGCTCTGATGGATATACGATGGCAGCACTTCTGGCCACAGTATGGTGCATTGCGAAAGAAACAGGATGTAAGCATGCCAGAGTTTTACGAAACCCCCTTTTTTAAAAATGAAAGTGTACAAATGTGCTGAAGTATATCCAGTGTCAATTAAACTACAAAGAAATGGCCATCCCTTTGCAGACTAATTAGACTTCCTACTCTTGCCGATTTGGAGTCAACAGTTATTCTGTACTGCTTCCTTGGCAAAACTGGGAGGCATGCAGAGAAGATGATCAGATGGAGCTTTGACTTTCCTGCCTTCATACAGGATCTGAACTTCTAAAGAGAGAGCTGTGCATTTTTATGTTTTTATGTGATTATGAATGATCACTAACATGGAACTAGCACCAAAGGAAAAAAAAATCTCTTGCTTTTACTTTGTTTCTGTGATGGATCTGTATTATAATATTCAAAGTTCTAATTTTATTTTACTGGTAAATTCTCATTCAAGTACTGACCCTTCATCTATTAAGCATGTTTTCTATTTTCTGTAGCACAAGCTTAATGAAACTGGTAAATTTCAAGAATAGTTTCTCCTGAGGGGAACCAAATTCATAAAAGGTTTGACAATTAAGTGCTTGTTGCTTTACCTGATACAATTTATTCATCATAAAATTTATTAATGGTGAAGTTCTAGTACATTTTCTTGTATTCCCAAAGGAACATGTCATTCGTGTACAAAAGATTACAATAATTTTCTCCAGAAAAGAGGGATCACCAAGCATGAAGAAATATTTATGTTCTAATATGCATTTTATATAAATGCAGGACTTTTGATCCTGAAGTATACTAATGCAATAATTTAGACACAAATTATGTCAGTGGTGAAGAAGGGAAACAAACTGGGAAATAATGTGTTCCCTCCAAGTAATTTGAGGACAGGATCTCTGGGTACACTCTACTTTCCATAGCCTGTCATGGATTCTAAACCTTTCAGAAAAACATCTAAGCACTCAGCATTGCTAAGAGACTGAACAGGAGACACACAGGTTGTTCAAATGGCATTTGAGTTACCGAAATGCTAGGAAGAGAATCATAGATCATAGAATCATTAACCCAGCACTGCCAAGTCCATCACTAAACCATGTCCCAACCATTCAAGCAACAGCCATAGCATAATATTTGTGTCAAATTAAAAGGTTGCCTTTTAAATCTCTCTTATTTTTTAATAAACCTGGCACAACAGTATTAGAGACCAAATAATCCAGGCCTGGAATTAAACGAATATGGTGATTTCTGAAAGTGTAAACCAACTCTTCATTAGTGTTCATTCTTCTAATTTCATACTGCAGTTATGCTGGTGTTTTGAGTTTTAGCTGTGCTTTAGGCCTGGCTGAACACAATAACACACGGTATTACAAATTTAGGCTCTGTACTACCATACATGGTGGAAATTATCAAAATGAAAAATAAATAGTATGTAAACAAGTAAATGAGTGTAATAGGAACAATTGTATTGTCCAAGTGAAATAAGGAATTTCAGACGGTACCTCTTTAACTCTCTAGAATTACAATATTAAATTACAATATTGAAATTTTTTTAACACACCAATTCGGGACAGATACACAGAAACATAATCTGAGAGTGACAAGAGACAATGTAACAGTTACTTTTAAACACACCAAATAAGTGGAAGCTTTCATTGTCCTGCAGTTTCTCTCTTTCATGACTAGAGAATTTCATGACTATTCTCACTGGAGAGAATTAGCTTTAGTGACATGTCATAATGTCAGACTGTATTAAACTTGCGACGTGTAAGAAAAGGATAAATTGTAAGGCCATAGTGTGAATTCTGCTGATGGAACACAGTATGGGGCTACATGGAATTTATGCAATGTTTTCACCAATCAAAAATTAAAGATTCGCTGTTGTCATTGTTCATATTTCCACCTCTTATTCTATCCAAGTAGTAGGAGTTAATTATTTCATATATAACAGTATGATACAATATAGAATACAACTTTTGAATCCTCATAATCCATTCTAAAATGCCCACAGAGAAGCAAAACCTTTGCATTTCCTTGGTATGTACTATTAAAGCTTCTCTGTTTGCAAAATACCAGGCAGGTTCTGGTTCAGTTTAAATTACCTGTCTGCCCAGGTTGTTCTGGGGACCAACTCCCATGTACCCCTACAGTTCTTAGGAAAAAATGTGGAAGCCTCAGCTGTGTGTAGTCTAGGAGAACTGGAGTTGCAAGTGTGTAGAATTTCAGGAAATAAATGTATTTGTAATCTCTAGTGTCTTCATAGTTACTAATCAAACACTGTCCATTCCAAAGGTAGCCTCCTGGTTTGATATTAACATTCCTTATCTCAGTGATAGTTTTGGTGGCACTGATAGCTTTCTGTAGATGTATTCTTTGCATTGTGGTATTCTCTGATATCCCTTTTCAGTTGTTTCGCCAGAACTGTTGATGCTATTATCTTACACCATAATCTTGCACAAGCATGTGGAGAATAAAAACTAAGTAAATGGGAACCTGATCCTTAAAGTATTTATCTACAGATGACTTGAACTAGATTAATGGCTCTGTTTGTACACATATTTTCCCTGTTTAGTATCAAATATAATAGCACTATCATTTATGAAAAATTATTAACTGAGTACTTGTCATGTGAATTTACATCCTGTTTCCTTGCCACTTATCACAAAGCTAGAGGCGATAGGCCGTTTCTGGTGTTCTGATCCCAGAGGAGACAGAGGTGCTATAGCCGTGGCAAATGTAAACCTGCCAGACACTGGAGACAAGGAGGGGGAAGGAAGTACGTTAAGTGCTTAAAGGTGGGTAGTGTAAATATCATTTTCCCACTCCCCATGCTGTTGAAATCCCAAATATTTAGACCAAACTGATAAAGCCAAAAGAGAGCTCTTTGTTTCCATGCGCAAAGCAAGGGCATATTTTGAAGGCTGTTTAGCTTCAAGTGAGGGGCATTATTGCAGAAAATGTAATCGTGGTCTGTTACTTTAATACTTCTAACACAAAATTGTGGCAGCTTGGGTTTCAGCATGGCTGATTATCCCTCCTGGCCTAGGTTAGGAGTGCTGGTATAGCAACAGCAGCCTGTGTCGGGGTGCCTCACTGCCAGCAGTACTGCAGGTGGTTGCAGCAAGTTGTTTATGGTGCTTTCTGGACCAGGGTTTATTAAAATATTGGTATCTGTGGGTTACTGTTTAAGTAGTCAGATCATGCTTAAATCATTAAATTAGACAGGTTCCTCTGAACAGTGAAGTAACAGTGTCCGCAATTACTCTTTTGTCAGTCAAATTAAGCATTTTGGTGATGCCCTTTACGGAAGAAGAGCTTACTTTAGGAATAATATTTCTATTGCAATAAATCTGTTTTCTACTAGCAAAGAAACTTTGGTTGCTGATTATGCTCTCTTTTTCCCCCTCAGATCAAAGTGGTGTTTTTGCTGCTATACAATAATTGTTCAATTTTGAAACTACTGTGCACTGAAGCACCTTTGGAACCATACCAAATCCAATTTAGCTGCCCAAATGTTTCCTGTTTTTCAAAGAGTGCATGCAAAAATATTACTAATAAATCATATGTAGACAAATATTTGGTATCAGCTATACTTTTGTAGAAGATCTCTCTAACAGAAATGTAACAAGTGTTTTCTTTTTATATTAAGGTACTTTAAAAGTAAAATGTTCATGTGAATTTCCTGCACTTCAGATAAGGTGCTTTTAAAATAACTGTCTTGAAGGAAGAAGAGGATTAATGAGCATTTGTATTTCAATACTGATGTGGAACTTGTTATAAACCAGTAATTATAATAAATGTAATTTCCTTAGCATATAGATACACCATGGCTAAATGCAAACACAGTTTTCAAACACAATCCAGCCAAAATTCCACACAACTTCACTGAAGACAAGTGAGCCAATGTAGCAAATTTCACACAATGTATTCCCATGAAAAACTGCACTATATTTTCCTCACTGCCTTACAGTTTGCATCTCTATATAGAGGTAGAAACATTTATTTGTCAAAGCTAATTTTATCCTAGGAAAGTGAAATTTCTTAAAGTGCATTTTTAATCTTTAGTTCCAGTTAATGTGTGTGCAATTAAGTCTGAATCTGGAAACTTTGCTGAAGCTGTACTCAGTCTGCAAGAGGTGCCTGAATACCAGCTAGGCATAGAACGTAATTAATTCTAGTGCCAAATATTTTTATTTTCTTTTTTTAAGTGAGAAAATATGAATTTTAATTATCATTTGACTGTTACCTGAAGAAATGGGGAAGACAGAAGATTTTACCCAACTAAAAACCCCAACAAACCAAACCAACCAAACAAATCAATCTGCCCATATTTCTGCTAGATGTTGCAGTTCTCAGCTGTACTTGTTTAGGCTGTCTAAAGACATGGTTTACTTTTCATTGGAGCCTGATTCTCTCAGTTACATTGTTAGCCTTTATTTGCTGTCATTTGAACTAAAGTTTAGTTTAAACTGGCTTTGTCTAGACTGCAGCCATCTCTTTATAGCCAGCATATTTGTACTGTACTTATTAGTTCTAGAGAAGGTAAAAAACATCAGTTTTCGAGGAAACCGTCAAAAGCAGTAAACAAATACTTTCATTAATGGCAGTGCTCTGACATGAAAGATTTGTAAACAATAACTGGAAATAGTAAATTAGGCAAGAAAAATAAGTCCTTCCTTAAAACTGCCTCTATGCTGCTCCTTAAGTCATCCTATTGTGGGACTGCCTGTTTGTATTCATTTAACGAAATCTTGGTGCTGAGGGCTCTAACAATTATAGCCTTCTTAATGACAGACAACAGCACAGCCTTCTCTTTCAAGTATCCTCGCTTTACATACAGTTTCACACACTTTAATATTGGGAGGAACAGTGTATCTGTTGTCCTGGCTCTGGATTTTATAGACTAATTACTACATCAAATCCAGTAATTCAGTAACTGATTTGGGTAGTTTAGATAGTATTTGGTAATAGCTTTAGTCACTAAGTGACACCTTGGTGTTAGGTCTGTATGGTTTCTGGTTTTGGCAAAATTATGTAAGCAGTTGCATCAATATAATACCTTTTAGGAGCATCAATAGGCTTTTTTACTAGCATCTGGAGGGAGCCTTCCCTCTAGATGGATGTACATTATTTCAGTATTAGCAGGTGAGTGCTCAGGTATGATTCACCAGTTATCTCAGCTGATGATGTGCAACAATCTTTTTTGGTTTTTTAGGGAGTATTCTTTACCTCTAGAATTATCCTTATATTTAATTTCCCTCTTTTTTTTTTTCCTATCAAATCTTAATGAATAATCCTGTGTAGTATTTTAATTTGCAACTGCCAAATTAATGAACTGGTATAGATTGATAGTTGAATCTAGCCAAAATAAATGTCTTTTACAATAAAGCAAAGAACTAAATGAAAACCAAGATGTGCACATGGATTCTATGTGTCCAGTGGAGTGCAATGAAATCAATAACATAATTAAAATAGTGTCCTGTCCTCTATAAATTATATTTCTAATGGAAGCCAGGCAGTACATGCATACACGAAATAGACTGCACCAGGCATTCTCAATAGTGGAAAAAATTGCAGATCATTTGCAAGTTGGCAAGCAGTTTCAGTAAACAAAAAAGGTCTAAAATAGTATAGCCAACTAGTGAGCACTACAGCCACCTGTAAGCTCTTCCAATAGAAATTCCAATTATTAAAGAGTTCCAGCAAAAGGAGGGCGAGCCCAAGTCAAGATGAATTAATGGAAAGGAGCATTGCCCCTTTCCACCTACTGTAAAAAAACCACAGTTATATCTACATGTGCTAATTGTTCATTTCCTTTCCCACATCTTAAAATGTGCTCCACAAACTACTAAATTGTGTATAAAAATATTTTGGATTGGAAAGCCTCAACTTTGAAATTCTCACATGCAATAGGGAAAGGAACACAAATGTCAGAAGGATTGACTTGGAGGAATAAGGAGGGAAAAAGTCAAGGAAGGCTCCAAACGTGGACAGAAGATGATGGCTACTTACTTGCAAAAGTTATATTTGACATAGCATCTATTGCGAAGTGAAATACTGTCACCTTTAAGAACTTGGTGCTTGAGTAATGAAACACACTTTATAAATTTTTTCACATGGCTCTGTAATGTTGATAAAAAATGGCCCATCACATAGGGCCATTTCAGGGGAGAATTAAAAACATAAATTCTAATTCTGAACAGTGATGTATCGGCAAGGAATTTTTTTTTAATTTTATGAACAGAGGGGTAGCTGGGGACTTCAACTTACCAGAAGTCTGCTGGAAATACAATGCAGCAGAGAGGAAACAGACTGGAATTATCTATCAAAAAACAATTAGGTTTATTCTGGCATATTCTTACAGTATCTTTCAATTTCAGTGGTATTTACATTTATTGCAGAGAAAACAATGTGTTACAAAGTCATAGTCCTCAAAAAGACCTTCATATCTCATCCTTGCAATATTTCACCCATTTTATTAGATGTATGTCTGCTCGGTGGGAAAATGTGGTGTCTAAGACTTTGCATGTTGGTTTCACCATTCTTCAGCTGGAAACCTGACTGTTAACAGGCTACCACTTTGCATAATGGCAACCAGAGATATTTCTCAGCTATATCATTTATTTCTTTCCAATTAAGTTTGAAGTGAGGGTTCTTGCTGATGTGGCGGGTAAAAGATAAGATAGAAATGCTCATCTCAGATGCATTCTGTAGTTCATACTAAGGGGAGGGTTGTGTTGTAAACTTTGGGTCCTGCTGACAAATACATCCAGATAGAAGGCAGAATCTTGGCACACCACAGAGAAAACAGAAACATAATTTCTTACAGTGACAGGATAAAGTCAAGTAAATTTTCTGTTCCCATGTGCTAATTTGTCATCTGACAAAATAAAAAAATTGGAAGGAAGCCCAAAAGTTTTAGAAGCTCTCCTGCAAATCACCTAGACGGGAGCAACAGTGAAGAAAATGCATCTTAAGAGAAAGACAATACCGATAGTTTAGCCTAGAAGGAAGGGTAATGCAGACTTTTATTCAAAAAAGATAGCTCTAATGTCTTAAACCACACAGTGGAAGATTATATGCACATGCCTGCCATCCCAGTACCCCTGGAAAGACCTGTAGAGAGTAAACACAGTGTCCCATTAATGCTTTCAAATATTGAAAAAAAAAAGAATTCTGTATTATGGATCATACAGATGTGTATGTAAAAGAAAGATGCTCTGATTTCCCAAGAATGCTTTGTGCCATGGGGTTTCTTGAGGGGGCTGCAGCTGGAAGGCAGAAAAGGGAGCATCTTAACTTCTTGTGTTTCAGGCTGTCTCAGGCCTGAAAACCTGGAGGAAGACACTGAAGATTGCACCATCGCTCAAAGCAAGCAACCTTAGCAAGGGCGAAGAATTTTCAAATGCATTATTCTTTTTCTAATCTATCTACAAGATCCAATGACCTGTCTTTGGGGTTGTCAGGTTCTAGATTGTGTTTGCAAATGCCAGTATGGGTAGGAGGTCTCATTGGGATGTTCAGTACACTCATTCCCAAATCCACCATGAATGTTTGAGCTGTCTTGAGACCACATCATGGAATCCAACAGCTATGTCCTATGCAGCTTTCAGTAAATGTGGCTGGATTGCCATGTGCAGCTAAAAACCTACAACCAACATGTTACAAAGGCACTTGGTAGAGAGAAAGATTAATCAATATGCATTCCAACTGAAGGAGGAAGTGAGGTTCAGTATCAGAAAGAGAGGTAAGGTAAAGATTTAAGCCCTGTTACAACCACTTCCTCATGACATTGCAACAGTAGACTCCAGTCAGGAAGGTGTATATAAATCCATGAAGGATAGGATGAGAACCCACTTATCAAAGTGAGTATCAAAGTGAGCTGATGCTGTGCTAATGTGAAAACAAGTGGGTTTGATCATGACAGGACAGCTCAGAATTCAGATTCATGTGAGGAGAAAGAACCCAGAAGAGCCCAGTCTGAACGATGCATAACTTTTTTTAAGGAATAGCGTTCCTGAAGGCTGACTTCATTCACTGTTTAGGAGGGGAGAGGGGAAGGGAGATTGAACAAGGCGGAGAGAGCATTTGTACCTTGAATTTTGAAACTGTGTAATTTGAAGAGATTCAGACCAAAGGATGAGTGCCAAAGCCATTGTGGAGATAGATATGTTATTGTCTACATAGACATATTGTTGGCTTACTGTTATACTTTCCAAAAATGAAAGCCAGATTCTTTCTCCTCCTCAAATTTTATTTGTTTAGATGCCAGTATCGTTCTTAAGAGAGAAAGGAAATACAGCAATTGTGTGGGGTCTGTTTCCATCCTTTGTTTGCTGTGATTGAATTAAGTTGCGGTTTATTCTCTTTTTTGGTAATTCTGTAAAGGAAAGAGTAGAAGTGGCTGACAAACTAACAAATATTATAAATGGTCATCACAACCATTACAAGAAGGTTTTCCTTCAGTCATATTGTGGCCATTTGAGGGAAGTCTAGTCACTTTATTTCTGTGCAGACAACATAAATTGCCCTTGGCTACTGAAAGTATCTTCTGAAGAAATACTGGCAAACCGTAGACTATCAACCACTTTAGAATAGTTTCTCCTGGAGTAAAAAGAACTATGTGACTCTAGAACAATAAACTATGTGACTAAGAACAATATCATAATAAGGGTGTACACAGAGAACTTGTGAATCGTTGGTTTATGATCATTCAGATTAGATTAAGCCTAAAATAAGTGTTTGTACCAGGAAATTGCATTTTCCTATCTTAACGCTTATAACAGGGTATGTCAAGAGTTATATATCAAGTTCTTTAGTACTGAATTTAATTATTCACATTTCACCATCTTATATTTAAAGTGCCATACCGGATGAAAAATGCTTCTCATTATTTTGAAAAATGGCCAATAAACATGATAATACCAGTTGCATAATAAGGATTTGGGTTTAGATGCTTATATGTATGTACACATAAATGTAACTGGCTTTTCATGAAAATAAGCCTCAGTTTGCATGGAGGAAGATTTTGCCTGTGTCTTCTCAGTATGTGAAACTCAACACATTTAACAGTGGTATGCATACAGTTAACAAAATCAGCAGTGATTTAGCCACTGCTGGAATTTCTATTCAGTAGCTTTAGTTAAGGTCACAATTGTACCTGAAGCTTTTTTCAAAATGCTTGGGATTGTTTCAAAATAGGGAGAAGCATTCTTGCATTTGAAAAGTAGAAGGGTAAGGTAGAAGCAAATGTTTACAGTGGCTTATAAATACAGGAAGGGGACTCCAAAGCTATCACAGACAAAACAATGCCAAATTGAGAGCAGCTCTGAGAAGGGCTTTGTTGGTGGATGAGAAGCTCAACATGACCTGGTAATATGCACTTGCAGCCCAGAAAGCCAACCATGTCCTGGCCTGCATCCAAAGCACCGTGGCCAGCAGGGTGAGGGAGGGGATCCTGCCCCTCTGCTCTGCTCTGGTGAGACCCCACCCGGAGTGCTGCATCCAGATCTGGCGCCCTAACATAAGGGGGACATGGACATGTTGGCACAAGTTCAGAGGATGATAATGAAGATAATCAAGGAGCTGGAGCATCTCTCCTATGAAAACAGGCTGAGAGAGTTGAGATTGTTCTGCCTGGAGAAGGCTCTGGGGAGACCTTACAGCAAGCTTTGAATACCTAAAGGGAGCTATAAGAGAGCTGGAGAGAGTTTTCAAGGGAATGTAGTGATAGGACAAGGGGTGATGGCTTTAAACTGAAAGCAGGCAGATTTAGATTAGATATTTGGAAGAAATTCTTTGCTATAAGAATGGTGAGGCACCGGATCAGGTTGCCCAGAGTTGTTGTGGATGTCCCATCCCTGTAAGTATTCAAGGTCAGGTTAGATGGGGTCTTGAGCAACTCGATCTAGTGAAAGGTGACCCTGCCCCTGGCAATGGGGCTGGAACTACCGGCTCTTTAAGGTCCCTTTCAACCCAAACCATTCAATGATTCAATGATGATTTTTTTTTTTTTTTTAATGCTTGTTAACATAAGCTTATAATAATTGATCTAACAAAACCATAAACAATGAAACAAACACCAAGTGAAACACCTTTCCTTCTCCTTTCCTCGGTTCACCTTCAGTCAAATATCATTTTTCCACTCTTCCTGGTTTCAACTTCCCTCCTTTTCACCACTTGATACTGTCCCAGACTCTACAAGGAGGCCCTGCATGAAATTGGCATTGGTGAATAATGGTTACTTGCTGGCACTCCTTGTTTACTCTTTCTCCTCTACTCCACTTGCTGCCCTCTGCCCCAGGATGAGTCACTCACACACCATAGTCCATCAGGACTGTCCCTGCTCTGATATGAGTTGTCCGTAGCTAAAAATCCTTCAAAGTTATAACTCCTTCATTGTTGGAGCACTGCCTCACAAGAGTGTATCTCCAGCCATGTGCCAGGCAACGTCCCCTTCTACTTTCTTCCTCTGTTCCTCCTTCCCCTAGCAGCTACTGCTCTTTCTTAAATGTCTGAGCGCAGGGGCTGGGTGCTCCCCTGCACTGGTGTGAAATAGGTTACCCCACAGGTTTCAGAGCCAGAATGAAGGGTTGTCTACATGGGTTTAATAAGCCAGATTAATACAGCCTTCTCTAAGAACAGCCCACAGACTGGGTAAATTCTGCCAGCTACCTTCCTTTCAGCTGGCTTGTGCCAGCTTGCCTCCTGCATTTAACAGATCTACCTGCGGAGTCTGAGGGTGCAGTGAGGCAGGCTGGGACAGGAAGTGTGTGAAGGAAAAGAGATGCTGTGGTCTGAAAAAAAGTGACAGTATGGGAAATCATTTGCTCCAACACGGAGGAAAGCAGACTGTGAAAAAAGAGGATTTAAGGTTGGTATCCTCTTGCATTGCCCTAGGCACCACAGGGAAGAGTACTGTCAATTGGGATGTAAAAGAGACTGCAGGATTGGGGTCTTCACAGCATAGTGAGGGTCACAAGAGGAAGAAGTTTACTGAAGAGAAGGGTTAAAGATATGACCATACTGTAGGTATAAAAAGTTTTCCAGATAATTTCTTTCATTGTTGGGTATCAACACCATGGGGTGCGAGTCCTACATCCATCAAACAGAAGACAATTTTGAAATTTTAATGCACCGTGGCTGTGAAAAGAATGATTTAAAGGCTGCATTTCCCATGGTTTAGGCAGCTTGAAATACAAGCAGAGATACATTAACTGAGGGAACATAGATTATTGGCTAGACAGTGTTACTCTCACATGGATTCCAGATCTTAACTGTTGTCTTGGTGATTTTACTCGACTAGTTTTTATTACATCTGTAATTTGAATGAGTAATTCTATCATAAGTTAGAGCTAAAATAATAAACTAGAATATATTTACATCTATATAAAAACAAGTGGATTCTTATCTCCTTTATTAAGGTAATATTTTACTTGAGCAGCACACATATTAGCAAGATGATTGGTTTTACACATTATTTTCAGAATACAGCGCTTCTTTTATGGTGTGCATCTATGAGTTCTCAGTTTCTTTCAGTCCCTATGCAGACAAAGGATTAATTAGTTATTATTAGTTATTACTCAATACACACATACACATGTATATGTGTGAGTAGCTAGTACAAAAGAGTTCCTCTTCAGAGAAAATGTGTGTTATGACCAAATTATATTCACATATATCCTATACACACACATATATAATACTCACATGGTCTTGCTGTTTCTTATGCAAAGCAAGTAGAAAAGGCTTGGTGAGTTGCCAAAGAACTATTACCTCAAGGGATAATAAACCCAAAAGCTCAGGCATTCAAATCTACTATGCATTTAAAGTAAAAACCTATTCCATGCTGAAAGAACCCAAATCAGAGGACCTGCAGTGTCATCAAGACTCATTTCATCTACTAACAAAAGTAGAATATAAAAACTTGCATCCAACTTGCCTGCAACAACTTTTGCATTATTAACTAAAATTGAATGGAATTTGGCCCCATGCTTTAAAATAATCTAAGTGTAGAGACTTTTTTTTAGGCATGCCATGATATGGCAACCCTACTGTATCACCAGATTATTTTCTTGCTAAGTCTGGGCTTGGGGTGTGGTGAATGGGTTACAGTCAAGGGATTTTTTTAATTGTGCTTCCTAACTGCTTTTAAGTGATTCCCATGAAAAAAAAAATGTTAGTGGGAAGCTTAACTTTGTATTTTCTGAAGAAGAAAGCCTCAAGGGCCACATTTTTTTCAGAAGCTTAGACAGTAATGTGTAAATTGCACGTATTTGCAGTGCTGACACTGGGAAAGATGAATGTGCTTTCTGGCTCAGAAAAGGACAAATGCTTTTCTCTTCACTGAAAATTCACAATCTGTATGAACTTGCTTCCCTGTACCAATTTTCGTTCAAACCTGGTTTCTGTAAAAATGATTTGTTATTTCTTAAAAACACCAGTATGTCACATTTAACACAATAAATTTCTATTTAATACAGTGCTCACATTTGCTGGCTTTTTCAGAAAATTGGCTGGAGCACAAAATTCTTGATGACAAAAATCCATTGATGGTCTAAAGAATACAATATTTAAGAGCTTGCAGTGCCTTATATGATGATTTCAATATATATCCAGCCTATAGAATCATAAAATAATTTTGTTTGGAAAAGACCACTAAGATCAAATCCAGCTGTTAAACCAGCACTGCCATGTCCATCGCTAAACCACATCTCTAATTGCCACATCTCCATGTTTTTGAAAATAAGTCAGTGTGTTTAATTCTGGTCTAGTATATAAATTGTTTTCAAGATGTTGGCCCCTTCTTTGTAACAATTTTTAAATCTAGTATAATTCAGAAAGCATTAACATTTAGATTAATTAAAAAATGAAAACAAATGGAAAATTAAGAGAAACACGGGTCAATACAAGTTGGAATTTTTTTCTGTGTCCCCACACAAAACCAGCTTTTAGAGGGATGTTTTACTAGAATCTCATTAACAAGAGCATTCAATAAAGGGATATTCCTTGGCTCTTAATATTCCCAAGTTGGATAAAAGGGAGGGGTAATATTGTATATTGTATTGAAGAGGATGTCCCAGTACTAATCGTCAGAATACTTCCAAACAAGTACAGAATAGATGCTGATGGGGAATGGAATTCTCCAGTGAACACTCTGACATTTAACTCAAAACCTTGTTTATAAGAATTGTCTATGGGCTCTAACACCACTGACTAGATCATACCTTCCTATATTTTGATTGTTGTCACTGTTAGTAAAGAGTGTTTAAAATGTTTCTCACAAGTGTACTCACATTCTGTTGAATATTTGAGAGCAAAAGAAAAATTCCGTCTTTTCTCCTGTTTCTTTCCTTCTGACCTTTTTTGGATGGGGAATAATTAAAGCTAAAAAACAAAGGATAGAAAGTCTCATCTCTTCCAGGAACAAAGCATTCTGAAATTCCCCATCTCTTTCTGTGTTTATCTGGCAGAACCCCAGATTCTGTCACCAGTATTTACCTGCACAGATCCTTATTCACAGCTTAATCCAAAGCCTGTTGAAGTCAGTGGGAACCTTTCCCTTAACCTCAGGGGGAATCAGCTCTGCTTGTGTAGGCAGAGCACTTTCAAATTATTTCCACTGCTCATTGCAATATAAGTACTGGTTGAAATCTGTAACCTGTCCTGAGATCCAATGTTACAGCTAAGTTGATGACATCTTAAGATACTATTATGACTCTTTAGTTGTGCTTTCAGAAGCTTAAGTAGTAGTTGCTGCCAGAAAAAAAAAAAAACAAAAGCAAACAAAAAAAACCCAAAACAAAACAAAACAAAAAAAAAAAAACCTAAAAAAACCAACAGATAAATTACTTTACTGAGAGTAAAGAAATTAATAAAAATGTTACAGCTTCAAGAGACTGTCATCAATAACCATCACTGGAGACATCATAATGATTCTTCTTGTCTTTTGAAATGTCTGTGTCAATAATACAAAGTTATTTAGTTATTATAACTCAGGAAAAAAGCCCCAGACCTTAGTTTTCATCTGGAGATTGTTTTTAATGATAGAGGAAGTTCTTCTGATACAAGATAAAGGGAGAAAATTTGGAGAGCAGCTTAATAGACATTCTTCTTACTGACTTCATATGAATTTGGGGTGTTCAGATGTTTCTGAATCTGAGCTGAAAACTCTACAAAAAGTCCCATTTAAAGTCTTGCTGGCTATTGAACCAAGTGGTGTTGGAAGCCATTCCAGGCAGACTAGTGCAAATTCAGCTCCATTTTCCTCATTAGCTTAATGGATGTCTGCATTCAAGTTCATAAAAAGAAGGAATGAGAAATGGAGGAAGAATGTAATGATTGTAAATTCATGGATTTTAATGATTTAAACTGTTAATCCTTATGATACTTAGTATAGTGGGCATTGTCTCTACACACACATTCTCACAAAATATGTGTCATACTGAAGAACAGTGGTCTGAAAAGTGCATTTACAGTTACATTGTTAAAATATCTCCAAAAATACTTGCTTGCAGTGTATGGACTCCAAATTTTTACACATCTTTTCCATACCCATTTAATTTTGATCTAATCATTTTAATTTTAATAAATTTAATGTTTATTTCATATGTTTCAAGTTTTTCTGGTTTTTCAGTTTAATTTCTGTACCTCCTTCTGTACCTCCTTCTATCATCTTCCATTCTTTTCTCACTGCAATGTCCCTTTCCTTTTTTCACCCTGTAGCTGTATTTCCACTTATTTTGTCTCCATTATGTGGCTCTGCCTGTGCTTCTTCTGTACCTTTTTGGTTTATCCATGCAGTCTTCTTCCACCAATTCATTTTCAGTGCTTCTACCATTTTCCCTGCATCTTCCTTCTCAAATTCCTACCTCCTGAGATTTTCTGTATCTTCTTAGTCACCCTTAGACGTTTATTGTGTGCCACCTCATACACTCACCCTTTTCCTTCAGAAGTGGTTAGGGGTTTGCACTTCTTTGTTTACGTGTGCCTTAATTGCTAAGATGCTGTGTGAAATTCCAGTGCAGGGTGGAACCAGTTGCCTATTATTGAGCAAGGAGGATGTGGAGGTGGAGTGCTGAGTGCTTAGGGGGCAGAAAGATGATTAGGAAGTCCCTGTGTGGTTTGTGGACATAGTGCTGTTTCCTTTTTCATCCCCAAAAAGGCATGAGGAAGTAGGGGCAGAGAGGAGGCAGCACCCAGAGGAACATCAACTCTCAATATCTAAATGCAGTCTTTTATGGTAGGATCATTTAATGATACACAGAATAACTCTACTAATATATTAATAGTTCTAGCACGCTACTTAAAATCCTGAGTCCTAAGGCAGTTATTTGAAAGTGGAATTCCAGTGCTGCAGACCTTTCCATAGGAGTTTGGGGCAGACACTGGTGCCTTCCCAGGTCATAGAGCTAACATGTCTTGTCCCTAAGGTGAATGGTGTATACTTCCCATAGGGAAGAGGCTGGCCCTTACTGCAGTCCCATTCACCTCTCTGCTGAGACTTTAAATAGAGATCCCAAGGCAGATGTTTAGAGCTGTGACGTGATGATGGTAAAACCAAGTCATTGAGAACTGGACTCCAACAACTTAGGACATAAAAGAACCTGTATATGAGATCATTGCTTTAGGGACATATTTGTGCTGCTGAGTCATTAACTCAAACTGGTTCGCCAAATACCTCTAGTTTAATAAATGACTGTCTATACTAATGTTGTGAAATTAATAAGCAGCACTAACATTCAACTGCCTGAATTTCCTTTTCAATTTGAAAAAATAAATAAGTACGTTCAGGGTAGATTAGACAAAGGTTAGCTGCAGGAAGACATTTCAACATCATAATGAAAATGGTGAACTTCAAAAGAATTACTGTATGTTTTTTAATTAATCTTTGTGACTTATCAAAAAAAGATTATTAAACTAAGTTCAGATATTTTCATACAAGGCATTTCTTTTGAATTTGTTCTTTAACCCTCTGCATTCTCATGATTGCCTACTTCTAATGAAAATAATTTAAAATAGTAAAACAAGAAAGTTAAATGGGAATGATGTTCAAACATTTTTAAACTTTGTGGATCTTGAATATTTATACTCGTACCATATTAACATTATTTGTAGTGGTTTCTCTCTGTCACTGTTTCCTCTAATAGATTTCAGAGATTAAGAGTGTATATAAGTAACCAGTAATTAATATTATTAAGAGAGATTTTGCTCATTTCTTTTTATCTTAGAAGTACAGTAACCCTAATAAGTGCTATAATGTAAGATTTAGAGCATGTTAGAAATAGCGGCTCTCATGATTAGCTAGACCTTACATCTGAAATACAAAGCAAGCCACAGGAACGCTGAAGCATCCCCAATTCCCATGCTGTGGGATGTGTCCTCTCCTCCTGAGCCCTGGTGTGTGGGCAAAGCTTGCTCCTCACTTCAGTAAGTAATGGCTGGTTTTTTGCCAAAGGCTGGAATTTGCTCTGGGAAAGCCACCATCTCTTGCTGTGGTTGTTTCACTGGTGAAGGCTGTCCCATGCGTTTTTAACCTCAACCCTGGGGAGAGGGTTGTGGTGTGGGGAGGATTACACTGCCAGCTATACACTGCCAGCTATATCTGCACTTAAACTCCTCCTGGCAGTCAGGGGTACAGTCGGCAGGGTTATTTTGTATATCCATATAATCTCTAATGCCTTCGTATATCCCTAATGCTTAGGGAAGTAAAATAAACAGTCCCCAGGTCCTAGGCAAAGAGTACAGGAGACACTTCTGCTGAGGGTAGGACTGGTCCACAGCTCCCAAACAGAGGAAAACCAGCACTTAAAAAATAAGAAAAAGTTAGAGGTAAGGGGGTATCTTCTTTTTTTCTTCTTTTTTCTTTTTGTTTTCTTTTTTTTTTTTCACATAGAGGCTTTCATTGACTGTTCTGGAATACAGTTTGTTCTTTTTATGATGTTTAGAAAGTTTCAGTACAATTCAGGGAAATGACTAAATATACCTAGGTAATACAAGCTTGGAGTTTGTGGTTTCAGGGGTTTTTTTCCTCAAACTTATATTAATCTCACTACTTTTCAAAATATATGCAAAATGCAGATTTTTGATACTTTAAAAGCTATGTCATATTTTTTCATTTAAGTAGGTCTTAATGTAGAGTGAAGTTGAATTATTTTGGAATCTTTAATTGAAGATCAAAAATTTGTAGGGGAATGGTGCAGGGAGAAGGGGCAGGGAAGGAGAGGGGAAGCAGGGCGGAAAAGAAAGAAGGGGGAAAGAGGGCTTGAAAAAATTTTACAATTGTAAGAATAAAACACCAAAATTCCACATAGGGTTAAATGGAAAATATGTTCTTTTCTCTTTGCATATTTTCCTTTGACTTGTCAAGCACTAATTTTGAGTTAGGGAAGCAGACATTCTTTATTTCTTTCCCCTTCCCCACAAAATTTTCCAGAACTTATTTATTTCTCATGAAGAAATACAATCTCAACTGTTTTTCTCACACACTCTCTCTTAAATTAAGGAAAAAAGTATTGATATAGTCATCCAACACATGCCCCATAGAAGTAACACCATAATATTACATTAATTCAATCCCTGAAACTACAGTTTATGATGTTTTACTATATCTTACTATACAGTAAAAAGTGGAAAAAAATGCATAAAATTTCACACAGGATTTAAAATTTTTTAAAAAGTAAGTGTGATTTGGGCTATGACAAGTTAAAAGCACAGCCTCCAAACACAGTCTTAATTACCCCTCACTAAATGGAAAATTCAGGTGATTGCACGTTGACATTGCAGTACAAATAGATGCAGTCTTGCTTCTATGATGAGACTTACAGCAGTGTTTCAAAAGGAATAAATCAAACCCATGCATCTAGCTCAGCTTTCACAATGAATTGACCATGTTCAGATGCTGGACTAGGTCTTCTATGACAATTCTGAATTAAAGCTGTCCATAAAGCTTTGGTGTCTATTTTTCCACTGCTGACTTCCTTTCTCTGTTTTGCAGCTGGTCTGTGGAACTGCTGATAGGTCTCATCCCCCACAGTCACACAAGCACAAAAACATACTCCTGTTCCAGTAGCACTCTCTTAATGAGGCTGTGCCTTTGCTTTTCAGGATTTTGTCACTGATTTTTACCTTTGTTTTCAATTATATTCTGCCTGTGAAAGGAAAAGAGAAGACATAAAGAAGAAATAGCCAGGAGGTCTGCAGAGGTGTAGATTCCTACATCATCATATGGAAAAGTTCAGGTTTGGGTGAGGCAAATACACATTAACCTAGTGATTCTGAGTTCATTTTGGCTCATCTCAGTGGTATTCGTTTGAGTAAATAAATTACAACCTGTTTCAGATTACCTGCTTTCCCTCACAGCTTTTTCTTCTTTAGTTGCAGGATGTTGTATTTGTGTCAGGTCAACTTGGAGTAAAACATGGTGGCTTAACCATGGTTCTGGAGGTGGGTGATCCAGTTTCAAGTGGAGCTCAGTGAACTGGACATGGTTAAGTAGCCATATAACAATATATACTGTGATACAACTTTTCAGTTCTCATCATACCCTCCTCAAGGTTTCAGCTCTGTTCACTGATAGGAGTCTATACATACACCTGCAAGAATCATAATTATTTTTAGGATTTGAGATGCCTCCTCATCGTGTGCAATGCCTGCAACCAGTGAGGAAAGGGAACCAACACATGGTAAAGGAGCTGAAGGCAAACAAAAACTATTTTAAGGAAGCAATGAAGAACTTGTTACTACTGCTGCCATAGTGTTTTAGAGTGAAAAAAACCTCACTACTGATGTATTTCCACTTCCCTATTAATTTTTACTGTGAGGAAGACTGAGCTCTACAGGAATACCTTTTTTTAAATTCAGAAATGTCATAAATATAACACAAAATTCGCAAGGGAAAATAATATCCCAAGATTTTCAGGCTGGACACTTATTATAGGGGTACTTTTCTGTAATTTTGCCCTTAATCTCTCTGTCTGTCAGCTCTCTTTTTGGAATATTACAGTAAACCCATGTATTCATTCAAGGGTACTGTGTAATCAACCATTCAGCTATTATGGTGAGGATAACTAAAAATGTACATTGAAAAGTTCAGGGTTTGGATTGTTTTTCTTAGATCTCTTAATGGAAATTACTTTTTTATTTTATTTAACTGTTCTCATACTGATCATGGCCTGCAAGTCCAAAGCATGAATTTAATTGCTGCTCTGAATTCACACCGGAGTCTGTCCCACTTAGTTCAGCTTCTAAAGCATTCCTAATCATTCAGTTTTAGAAGCTGAAGTCTGTCAGACAAAGTGTTACCTGTATCGCTCCATCATGTTCTTCAGGCTCAAGAAACCATCTCATTTCTTCCCTGTCTTGTGTAACAGATAGTATATGCTTCTGTTATTTATAATTATACAGGTCAAATCTTCACATCGTTCTGAAACAATATTGAGTTGCTTTGTTTGGTTGGGTTTTCTGTATAATTTATTGAAAACTGGAATTGCAAGGACTTTTCCTCATATCTCAAAAAAAAAATACTTTGCAGTAGTGGTTTAAAACATTGGTGTGAAACTCCTGCAGTTTCAGCCTGAACGCTGAAAAGTTTCAGAAGAGCTGTGGATAGCTAGTTAATCACAAACAGTGCTAGCTCATTTTTTCTTTCATTTTCTTAAAAGTTAGAAAGGGTTTATATATTTGTATGTTTTCTGCTTTCACCCTACAACACAGCTCTTTGAATGCTTCTTTTAATTTAATGTTGCGCTTGTGTTTAGCATCTAATTTCCATTCTGCATGGAAGTATATTATTTTTTATGACATGGGAACTACTTAATTGATTGTGATTAATATGCAATGATTTCAATTTCTATGTGATCCTATGATTTTTTTACCACTTGTGCTGTTCTTACAAAAGGTGGTGAAAGAACTTCACTCTGGCTTCAGTTCTGATAAGCATCCAAATATTTTGATACTTACTCAAAACTTATCCAAAGTTTCCTAAGCCCTTGAGTCTGTAAAACTAGTCTGAACACTTAGAGAAGGGCTTTCCTCATGAGGTTTCCAGTTGTTCCACTAGTGGAACCTGATGGAAATACCATGAGGTCAGCTTTTCTTCCAGTTGATCCAAATATTTAACATCTGGACAGAAAACGGAAGTGAGAAATCCTGCCCAGAAGCTGTATTAAAGGAAAAGTTGGGTTCTAAAAATAGGTGAAGAATGACTGTTTTTTTAACTCCTCCAAACTGGCCAATGCATGACTGAAAAAAAGATCAAGAATCCAGAATTAGAGATGAATCAAGTCAACTGGCACCATAAAAATATCGCCTGCTCAGCTGAAACCTGTTGCTCCTTAGAATTTGGTTATTTGTGAAGTGCCATATGTAGAGAAAAATTTAGATTTTGTGCCATTTTAGAGTCTTTCAGGGATGAGTATTTATTCCAGTCAAGTATTTATTCATTCATGAGAAGGTTGTACACAGATCTTGGTGGGAAAAGGTTTTCTTGATCTTGTACAAAAATATCAGTGTGGTTCCTCTTAGTTCCAGCACTCTGTGAGGGACCCTAGCTATCTGTGTTACCTTCTCTAAATAGCTCTAATTTCAGGGTTAATCTGTGGAGGAGATGGGGCAGTTTAGATGGTGATGAACTCAGCATTGAAATGAATTGTAGCCACAGAGGCACATTTTTAGACAAAAGAATTGGATAGATAAATGATTTTACCCTGTTGGATAGTAACTATTAAGTTCAAAGTGTACTTGGCAGAGATGAATTATCTCTTGATGAAGCTCCTCTTTTCACGACTGAGCTCTCCCCCCCTGTGCTTTGTATCAAACCACAAATCACTAATTCTCTCTGCATATCCTCTGATTCTTCAAGCTCTTTCTTACTGTGTTTATCTTCCTGTTAAAACACCTGACACCAGCTCAGATTCACGCTGCTGATTTTTCTTTACTGATAACAACATCGTCCTACAGAGTTCTTTATAGTAAGAGTGCATCACCATGTAAACTCCCAAGTTCATTTACCTGAAGCTAGAAAAATGTTATGCAGTTTCTCTTCCCCTTTAGAGAAATGAAAGTTCAGCAAGCAGGGACTTCCAGCATCCTCCCACCCCCACAGATCAGAAATATGTGCAAAAACACCAGTGGCAGCATTCCCCAGCAGACTGAGGTTCAGGACCCTGGAGTGCTTGGTTAACAGTAAGGAGTTGAAATGGGCTCAAAAACCAAGACAGTGATCAAAGACATGAAATGTTTTGTGAAAACCATCCAAATTAATTTGCTGCTTGATCTGTCTCTTGCTTTGTTTGAAGTCACAGACTTTACAGAATTTTACGGAATGCAGTGTGTGAAGGCACTGTATATGCCATGCTCTCAGCACTTCATCAAGGACATCTCATCTGGCACCAAGCACAGCATTTTAGCTGGTGGTAACCTCCCTGACAGGAAATATTTCATAGCCTAAGTTTTATGCACATGAAAGCACACAGAGAAAGTACCAAATGAGATAAATATACACGTGTGTGTTAGCCCTTGAAACTCTGCATATGCATTGTAGAAATACATTAGAGTTACAATTAAGTTCATGCTTGTTTTCAGGAGACAAAAACAAATTCAAGAACATGTAAGTCAGTGCAATCATTTATAGGCAGTTTCACCACTTATAAACTTCAGTCGATATGGTGCTTACAATTCCCTTGCCTCCCAAGTTCTTGGAAGACCATGCTGGCTTGATACTTGGTTAAGCATAGAAATTGTGTGCCATTTCCCCCTATCTACCACATTAGCAGCCTCTAGAACATGCTCACTCACCCAGCACCCAGCCATCCCTACCCAGCACTGAGGTGAAACCACTGCATTAAGGCCCACAGTGAAAACTGACTTGACACCTCTTCAGTATCTTACTAATGGGAACCAGTCCTGTCTGAATGGAATTTCAAATCTGAAGGGATAACATCTCTCCAGGAAAAAAAGAAAAAAAAAAGAAAAAAAAAAAGAAAAAGACCCTCCTGATCCTGTTTGTGCTGTATTTACATCTGAAACAGAAAGATAAGGCCTTTACTCTCTCAGAGAAGGGAAAATGAGGAAAGAGGAGCTGCTTAGAGACCTTATGAAAGTAAAAAAGCCAAGAGATTTTGTAAAATTGTTCTCTGGACTGTGAAAAATGGGTTCAGCTGTGACCTAGGTAGGGACAAACAAGGCTGATTGGAAAATCTGAGAGGTAGTTAAGTAGTCTTTAGAGGGACAGAAGATTCTCAAAAAGGAAAAGCTGCAAGAGAGGTTACTTTATGTAATTTATGAGATTATGTAAAAGCATAGTGAAACAGAGCTATATGTCAACAGTCTGCAGTAATTCTTGGATTGATGTGAATTCTTGAATCCTTTAATTGGTGTGAACTGTTGTTCCCAGCAATTCACATTCTGCTACTTCACCTTTTAGACCAATGCCCAAACTTCTATCCTCAAAACCAGCATTTGGGAGCTCACCTTTGAACTTTCAGACTCAGCTGTGGGTATGTATCATGTTTTCTTCAAGATATGAGAATGACCAGACAAAAAGCCAGGAATAGTTGTAGAATGCAAAGCCAATTTTTTTTCCCTTGGAACTTTTGAGAATGCATTTGATCTTGAATTTTCTTCATGAGCTTGTAGCAATGCATTATTTATTTTCAGCTTCCTTTTTATTGTTTCAGGTTAAGTGTTTTGTCTTTTACACTGTTACAGGCAATAAAGTTTCAGTATTTGCGCTTCTCTGGAAAATAAACATAGATTTCCTAAATGCAATTGATATAGAAGAGACTTTCAAAACAAAAATTCATTGAAAAATCATGTGTCTCAAATATTAAAATGAAGTATCCAGACATAAAATATGGTATTTCATATAAGTATTTCATGAAGCATTCTTTAACATTCTTATAAGATATTTAAAGGGGTGGATGCAAAGTTGCACAAAATATAAGGAAAGTACCCTATCTGTAAGTTTAAAAAAATATGTGAACAAAGCCATAAAAATCAGGGCCTATAAATTAATGCAAAATATTTCACTAGTCATCTCAGAATACTCATGAAACACTGTATTATTTGAAGAATAGACTAGCCCTGTACCTAACAATATTCAGACCCCATTTGCTTGAGGTGTAATAAAAATAAATGTAAAGCAACATTGTGACTACAGATGTGGTAAGAAGAGAATAAAAAGAGCTGCTTGACTTTCTGTGGGTGTCACTAACTAGATGTCAATATAAAGAACCTTCCTGGTTATAGCACCGCTTCCCAGCCTTCTGTAATTTTTTTTCTCTTAATCACATTGTGCAAAAGACAGCCTGCAACATTAACCTGAGTTGGGTGTTGTAATGTAGTCTGCAGTTTCTCACACTGAGATGGAGATCTTAAAATCACTGTGATCTACTCTCACTCTTGCTAAGCAGCAGCCAGAAATGTAGCCCTCTCCGATACCCACACCATACCAAGTTGTTTCACTATTGATTAAAGGCAGATGTGGCACAGTGAGCTGCTGCCAGATAATGATCGGCATTTTCTCATGAGTGATTGGGTTCTCTTCACTGCTCTGCAGCTCTGAGACTGTCTTCAGAAACGTGCTACTTCATTGTCCAGAAAATCTGCCCTACACATTATCCCCACTGGATATCACAGGCATTTCTCACTGGGCAGTTCTCAGTTTGGGATCCAGAAGCAGCAGTGCTCCTGCTTTGGAGGGGTAAGCAGATTGATAGTGGCAAAAGTGTATGACAGCAAATTCAGAACAGGAGAATTAACCAAGGAACAGCTGAACAAAAGCATAACAGGAAAAATCCCATTATTTCATTTTTTTACCATTTTTTTTTTAGCTTGACTGCCAGGTTCTGGAATTGCAGTCACCTCTAATGCCTTCCAAGTAGGGAAGGAAGATGTAAGTTTCCAACACAGCCAGCAGATATACACTACACATGTATCACCAATCTGGGCATGAAGGGCAGATTGATTTCTTCCAGATGCTCTTAATTTACTGTGTACATCTCATACATGGTGTATCCAATATGCCCAGGAGATACTGAGCTCATGCACAGCGAGTCCAGTGCGTTCTAGAAGCACAGAGTTTGCTGTGCATGTGAGGTAAATGCAATAATCTGCGGGTACAATAAACCCAGAGGCAAGAACTTGTAGGTTGATGTTGTCCAAGCCTGCACCACTGGCCTTGTGGATTTGGCTAACCCAGTCCCAGCAGTTCTTGCACCCATGTTCAGTGCCAGGAATTTACAATGAAAGCAAGCCTATAGTTTTATCGGCTTTAAGGACAGAGAATAAAAATTGACCAGAATAAGTGAATATTAATGTTCAGTATGAAGTTCATGAAAAATTTAGCAATGTTTTATTTTTTTAAAATAGGGACTGTTTGCTTTTAACTGCCATTGCATGCAGATAACTTCACTGAATGATTCACTTTGCCAGGTCTTTTCTTCCCCCATCCTTCCTAACCCTGCCAGCTCAGATCCATGGAGTACTGTGAACGTTTTGGATATCTCTGATGACCTTTTGTTTTTCCCTTTCTATCATTTCAATGCTTTCCTACCTATCTGTAGTGCAGTACCATGTCCTACAGATTTTAATTGAGCAAAGCAACTCAGGATCATTAGCAAACGGTGCAAACTACCATCCTCCAAGAACGCTACCCAGGAGTGAGGTGTGGGCCAGCACTTCGTGGGAGCAGCACACCGCCTTGCACGCTTCAGAAAGTGGGTCAGAGCTGTGTCACCTCCACCTACCCATCTTGTGTCCCCAGTATGTCCTGTGCTTCAAAGGAAACTGACACAGTTTGTGGTTCAAAAGAAACTGACACAGTTTGGAATCTGTGCCAGCAGCTGTGGGACACAGTGGGACAGTTTGTTTTCTTGAGGCGAGCGGGTGGGCTTATGTGCGCTGCCCTCTGCAGTGTGCAGTGTGCAGTGTGGAGGGCGTGCAGGGTGTGCTTGTCCCCAGGGCCCTGCTGCCACGGGGATGCTGCGAGGTGCTACGCGCTCAGGGCGCTGTGACCGGCAAGGGCAGCATCCCCAGCATGGAATCTTCTCCGAGATGGCCCTTGTCCTTTGCGGGGGGCTTTGGGCCTGTGGCTATCATCTCCTGAGGGGTGCGTGGGGACTGCACACCCCTGGCCTAGCCCCTAGCCACTGAGCCGGGTCGCAGCACGGCCGTGGCAGCCTGGAAGGTGCCGCCCGGGCAGCGCCTATTCGGGGGTCCTGGTAGCCACCCCTCTCCCCAGAGCGGCACGACGGTCCCGCGGAGCAGGTCCTCGGAGGGGTGCTGGGGGCCCCCGGTGGCGGCGGCTGGCCGGGTCCCGTCCTGCCCAGAGCGGCGGCGGTGGGCCGGGCCAGCCCGCGGAGCCGCGCCGGGGCTGCCACCTGACTGCGGGGCGCAGGGGGAGCGGGCGGGGCGGCCCCTGCTCTCCGCGGGGGCGGCTTCCCTCCACACCGAAGTTTCCTCGACTTGTGCAAAGAGAGAGGCAGGTCCCGCCGCGGCGCGGGGTGGGAGAAGCATCGCGGCGGAGGAGGAGCGGCTGGGCGCGGGCGTGGAAGAGAGGTGGGCAAGCAGCGATGACCTTTGCGAGGAGCCGGCGGGGCAGCGGGCCAGAGGCAGAGCGAGCGGCAGCGCGGGAGGATGGTTGCTGAGAGCCGGAGCAGAGCCGCCCCGTAATGTCACCATGTAAGTCTCGTCTCCGGAGTCTGGGGCGAGGGCTGCGGCTGCCGCCCGGGGCGCCGGGGGAGCGCGGATAACCCGCGGGGCTCGGAACCCCGGCGGATCGGCAGGACTTCCCCAGCACCCGCGGTAGGCGGTGAGTAATGTCAGGGTTGAGCCGTGCAGGTAGGTAGGGCTGAAGGAATGGGGAAACGGGGAAGTTTCAGGCCGGGAGCTCAGAGGGCAGGGCTGGCAGAGCTCTGCCCCGTCCGGGCTCCGTGTCCGTCGGCGGCTGCCCTGCCGGCTCTCGGGCGGCCGCTGCCTTTCGCAGGGCACCCTAACCCCGTCCTTAGGACCGCTCTGGTGAACCTCCCCGTGCTTGCGGACAAGTGGCGAAAGACTTGGCCCCGCCGGCCGCCTGCCCTGAACGGCGGTGCCCCCGCATCCACCCGGCCCCGGCCTCTGGGCTCGGGGCCGCGGCCGCTCACGTCGAGGAGCCCTGGCACCACAGGCAGCCTTGCAGGTGAGGTGCCAGCAAAAGTAGGGGAAAAGTAGGGAAAGGGAGGGCAGGGCAGGCTTCACAAAGCATTCCCAGCCCCAGCGCGAATCTCGGCAGCGCACGGAATGGGGGCAGCGCGGGGCTCCGCCACCCTCGGGAGGCGAGGGGCGGGCGGGTCGGGGGCTCCCCCTCCTGCCGAACCCCACCGGCCCCGGGCGGGACCGTGCAGTGGCCTCCGGGCGCCTTCCCCGGGGTATTTCTCCTTCACTGCCTGTCCCTTGCCGAAGGTAAGGCGAGGTGCTGAGGTCTGGGGTTAGGCGTTCCGCCGGTGCCTTCGCAGCCAGGAGCGGGGACCTGTGCATGCACCCCAGGGAATCGGTACAAGCGGAAAAGGGCAGGGGGTTCTCACACCGCGCCCTGAAGTTAAGGCAGAAATTAGGAGTTCCTAAAGGCTTAGCGTTGCGGTGCTACCGGGTTGGAAATAGTCAGCAGATATGCTGCCTGTGACGGGGAAAAGTTCCTTTTGAAAGAAAAGCCAAGGGACGTAGATGGATCTGATAGGGCTGCTACTGTTTAAATTAAAAGGCAGTGCCTTTTTTTTTTTTTTTTCTTTTCATCTTTTTTGATGAGCATGAGGGTGTTTTCAAAGCTGGCTGTAAAAATAATTAGGAACAAGTAGTGCTTAACAAAATGAAAGTTTTAAGGGGTATTGTGTAATTAATCTTTCAGACGTTCATGTACTACAGTTTAAAGCAATGATTTCAAAGTTAAAATCAACTTCTCTATTAATCATGGGGAACAAAACTGTGAGTTGCAATCATCTTTCACTTGCAGTTCCACTTGAGAGTGATTAAGCTTAAAATATTTTTGTTTACAATCTATGTGAGGAAAAAAATTGTGAAATTGATGTTATCTTTCTTTTAATTTTAAAGTGTCAGCAACATTTTTCCTTAATAGCTTTAGACATGTCAAAGACCAAAGAAAGTCATGTCAGTGTGCCTGAGGCAGAATTCACATCCTACTCCAGGGAACTTGTGACAAAGTTTTGAACATGAAGATGGTCTATTCAAATTTGTATTGCATGTTTTGGGATGGTACACTGTACAAATAAAATGCTCCAGCATTATTCACATTTTGTTCACATTTTGTGTATGTTATCCTTCAGAGCTGTATATTCCCTAAAAGGCAATGCTGTTTTGGCTGTTAGCTGGCTGCTGGCACGTAGAGTAAAAAGATTTAGTAGTTGGATGTAGCAAAACTCCCAGTAATTCCATCTTAAACTGTGTCAAGTTACTATCCATTTATGGTTTAGATAATTTACATGTCTATTTTGCTCTTCTGGAATGAATTGTGAATAAGCTCATTGTCTCCCTATGTTATAGGAAATGAAAGTAGCTGTGGACTGAACTGGACTGAATTGGTAGCTAGAGTGCATAGCCAGTCATATCACACAGTGTCTACACTGGGAAATGCAAGTCCAGAGAAACATTATTACATCTTCTATCAGATGCCACAGAAGGCCAAAACACACAAAACCCCCCAAAACATTAAGAGGGATTGCTGTTTTGAGACTATATCCATCTGTAGTAGATGTACTCCTACCATAGTTGTCCTAATAATTCCCAAATATATTGGGTGAAATGTTTTGGTTCTGTGACAATGTAGAGTGATTTCTTCAGAGCTCCTCGTGTGTTACCAGCTGGGGACAGAACAGAACAGCTTTTTCATTTAAATTGATACAAAATAGAGAAGAAAACTCACCGTGAACAGTGTTAAGCACTTTTTATGTAACCAGAGACAAAGACTGAAATAATCCATCTCTTTTCTGAGATCTTTGTTATGGACAAAGGTCCATCCCTTTGCTTACCTAAACTCGAGGTGTGTTTTAGTACACTGCTGTTATGATATCCTTTCCCTATGCTGTTAATGAATATTAAATGCCAGAACACATCTTTTTAATACTATTTAAAATAAGAACACAAGACCAAAGGGGTCTCTTGGGCCATCAAGTCAGTGCTGTCAGGGAACCATATCATCCCTTGATAAGCTATAAACAAGCCCAGAATTGTTTGCTAATTTTTCTATTGAATTATTCATATGCTGTTTGGATTCACTTATAGATGTTGATTAACACTAGTAACCAAGAAAAAGAACCTTAAAATCAATATAGTGGGTATTAAGAGATAAATAATATCTGCAACTAAGTAGTGCTTTTTTAAAGCCTGGGAAGTATTTATCAGTTATTACAACACCTTATCATAATTGTCTGAAATGTCAAATTATAACAATATCAAGGATTGATTTTGTTGTGGAAGAAGCCTTTTTGTTGGCAATGTGTTATCTGACTTCCATCCCTGACAACTTCTTATGTGGACAGGAGTGTTACACATCACAGTGTAAGGCTGTGAGAAGTCAATTTTCTGAGTTTTGACTTCTTGTCTCTGCAAGATCCTAAGAACATAAATAACTGATTTCCTTACTAATTTATATCACTCAGCTAGTGGTTATACTTTGTAACATAGTTCTTCAACAATCCTCTCCAAAAGAAACAAATCTGACTCATGGTGCCCACATTAGTGGAGTGTTTTGGAAGCATGTGCTTCTGTGTTTGTTCTTGTCCGAGTTTGATAAACCTTTCTTTCTTGTCAGCTGAGACGATGTGGGGTAAAGAGAATTGTTTTGTCCTTCAATGGTAGAGAACATAAGTGGAGAAGATGATTTGCTCTTTTTTATATATTTGTTTTGTTTATTTTGGTGGACAATTGTGTATTTTTTAATAGCAATTATGTAAATATCTAGCTTTTTACTCTGGGGAAAAATCTTTATAACTACTCCTTTCTGCCTTATTGTTTGCACTTATTTATGCTCTATTGTTGATTATCCATGTTCTTGAAGTATTTCTTGACTAGCACTTTTTACGTGGGTGAGGATGAGGAAACAGACTGTAAACTATCACCCTGGAGTACCACGGAGTACTGGCTTGTAAGCATTACTGCAATGCAAGTAAACAGCAACAAATAGAAATTGGCCAAATTAAATACCTCTTTCAGACTAATGTAGAATTTCATGTTCTTTTAAAAAGGCACTAGAGGCAATGTGACTGGGTACATTCACACCAGACCTAAGCAATAGAAGCTTGTCATGTTATTTTTCCTTGAGTATCTCAAATGTGGTGGATTCTCCAGTTATTAAATGAGGAAGAATTTTCAGCTCACAGAGATATCAAAAGTGATGATACAGACAATTTATGTTCAATGAAAATCAATACAGATTTATGAGGAATTAATAAATAATTGTTTGTTTCCTAGTCTGATAACTGTAACTGTGCTAGCTCAAAACAAACCAACAACAAAAAACAGTAATGCTACCACTTCTACAGGTTTGCAGTTTGGTAGATTATGCAGCAGGATGCCATGTAGTTCATCAGTACCTGCAAACTCTTTCTTCTGTAGGAACAGGAAAATTCTTTTGTATCTCGATGTGTCATGCTGTTAGCTCCAACGTTTCCATTTCCCCACTCTGTGAGTATATATGCATGCCGTATGTGCTTGTGTGTGCATGTAACAGTTTTAATGTCTTCAAAGGACTTCTGTTCAAATTCAATTTTCTAAATTAATATTAAAGGTATTGTGGATTTATTAATTATATACATTGAAAAGTAACCATTTCAAAACCTCAGCTTTCTGTTGTCTGAGATTTTAATAGGGATTTTTGGATCACTAAGTTGAAGGACAATAATTCTATTGTTTGATAATCCAGTTATTTTGTATGTCTGGCTTCATCAAAGAGATTCTTGTATTTCAGAGCCCCGTGTTTTCTGTGCTTGTCTTCAACACTTGTTAAGTTTGACTTCACAATATCTCAGAAAAAATAAATCTGCTTCAGATTCCTAATTTGATACAAGTACCCACAAAGAACTGGACTTCTTTTGTAATCAGATACCTGTGCTGTGTAACACTGCACTCAAGGGAAGCCTAACTATCACAGCAGTCTGCTGAAGTGCCATTTACTTGGGCACACTGGCATCTAGCCCACAAGAGTGCTTTGGTGAATTACTGTTTTGAAAGCTGAAACATTGGTTGTTCCTTTACAGTGATTTATCTCGCTGCATTGGTTTCCACTTTGGGAATAAAAAGAAGCTTACACTGGAAAAGGTTTTATATTTGCACCCAGCTTTTGCTGGTTGGTTCACAGCAATGTCTGTGGAACGGAAGCAAGAGTTTTCTTCTTGTCTACCTCAGTAGAGGTAGATAATATTTTACTGAACAAAAGCCAGTTATCATCACCAAATAGGAGAGGAAGGAGTTGGTCAAAATAATGTGTTGTGTTTCATTACTTGTTACTTCCTTTTGCTTGCTTCTAACTTGTTGAATAAAATGAGATGGGAATGTAGTGGAGCACCATTCATTTTGGAGGCATGATTAAAGGTCTGAATAAAGTGATTAAGAGTCTTGCTTCCTGTTCTACCCACAATGGAGGAAACATTTTGGTTTAGCTGTTAAATATCCTCTAGACTTTAAGGGAAAGAAAACTTTCACTTCAAGCTACAACTGATAGAGACTTTTCTATAATTGCATTTGTTTTATTAAATAATCAAGATGTCCCTGACTTCTCTGGCAGCATAGATGAGCTGCTAGATTTTGGCAAGGAAAGTTTCAGGATTTTCATAAAACTTGTTAGCAGAAAATATCATAGCTGTCAAAACATTAGAACTGAAAAATGAAAAGCCTGATTTAGGGCAGAGGCAAATTATCATCTACCATCTTTATTTAGTTAATAACAAATATGTATATATTATGTATAATTAAATAGAATAAATGTGTTTATATGTGTAAATGTATGTGTGAAACTTCCTATTTTAAAAAAAACCCTACAACTTAACTCTTTCAGACTGTGCTTCTTGTTTCCTTTACTGAAATACCACCCACATCTATCTGCTTAGAAGCCCAACGCTGACCAGTCTTCCACTTTGCTGTCTGCTGAGAACCAGACAATATAATTTCTGACCCTTTTTGGCAGACTTTTGTCTCCATTTAAGTAATACTAGGGCCATCCATAATTTTCAAGTGCTACTTTATTTACTGCTAGTTGCTAGTTTGACTAACAACAGTAACTTCCCATTTTCTTGTCTTGTAAAACTCCCTGAATTCTTGCTTGCTTTTCTTTTTTCCCACAGGATGTCTCATGTAAGTGAAATGTGGTGCTATCACTGGAAATGGAAGCTGCAGCGCTGTCTCTGCTTGTTTACCACATATATTATATGTATGCAGCAAGCAGGTAAGTCAGCAATTATCTTCTTGCATAAATAAATGATCTAGGAGCCAAAGTTTTAATGACCAAGGATTATGCTTATGTATGGCCGAATTCCGTACAATATAACACTTTGATGAAAGAGATGCATTATAATCACTATTTGTGATTTTATAGCTTGGGTCCTGTGTTCTGCTACTGCTGAATTTTCTTTTTGCTGTTTTTTACAATCTTGCTGTTATTAATTGTTACTATTTTTTCCTTTGGATTTCTTCTTTGAATTCTTACATTTTGTTCTTTCTTTGCATATACCTTGTTAACGCCTGCCTCTTTTGAATTGTTTCTGGTTATTGGAATTCTGCGGGTAATCATGTAGTTCTTCCATTTTCCACAGTACTGTTTGTGCCTGTAGATTGTTTATTCAATAACCCTTCACTGTAGTTCAAAGTTGTAAAATAGCTGGAGTGTGCTTATTATTTTTAAAAGCTTTTATGTTTCAAATAATAGAAACATTCCTCAGCAAATCATATGCAAGTTATATGTAAGATAATGGTACACTGTAAAGAAAAATCAGTTTAAACTTGACATCATCTTGATCTGTGGTAACACTTCACAGCGTAATGTAATATTCTGTTTTCTTTAAATATATGAATGAGAGATTTCATTTACTAAATGTCTTGTCCTAACCAGTTGAGTGCAAAGTATTTTAGGAGATCCAGCTGCTTTGATGGAAAAAAAATGTCTGGAGTTTATTCTGGAGCATATGAAAATTTTGGAGCAGCTTGTGGTGCTCAGCTAATTCTGTATCAGATGGGTAATTTTGCTTTGACAGGCTTGCCATTGGAAAAAGGATTATTTATATATAGAAAGGGTTTCTAGCTTCTTTGGTAATGTTTTCCTTTTTAAAAAAAGTGCTTTTTTAAAATTTCTGAAACCTACACTTTTTTTTTTTTTTAAGTCAAAACAATGCTGTCGCTATGTAGTAGCACTTTCCACATTCATGTCACTTTAATAGGTGTTTTCCCTTTCCATTAAGCTGTGTAGCCAGAAATGCATTTAGGATCTGCTCCCACCTGTGGTTCCATTGGCTGACAAATTTTGTGTCCCTGTGTTCCTGGTCCGTACTTCATCTTGGGCCATGCAGCTGCCATTCTTAGCCCAAAGTAAATCAGCAAAACCTCCTCTCATTTACATCTGCTGTGTGCTGTTACCTGGTGACTAGAATATTAGGATGCCAAAATTGTCATCCTTTGCTAATTCCTCTTCGTAACAGATAACTGATAACTGAAAGTGCAGGTGACATGGCAGCCTAAGCCCTGTGAGCCAGAAGGTCCCAGCCTGTGCTGTGAGGACAGAGAAAGCCAACCACAAACCCACCTGTGCATTCAGCTAATTGCATCATACCATGGCTGGCTGTGCTGGTGCTGAACAAGTAGGGTCAAAATCCCTGTGCTAAACTCCAAGATACGCTTCTATGAAATCATATATGCCGCTGGCTAACCTCTTCAGCAGTAAAATGATTGGTGCAATTGGATTGGTAAGAGCAGCCAAAGTGTTCCTGTCTCAAGTGCATCCCTGTGGGGGCTTTTCCTTTCTTGTCTCCACAGGAATAGATTTGAAATCTTCAAAACTTTCAATAAATGGAAAAGACATTTCCCTGTCTGCCTGAATGATAAGTAGATAAACAAGGTACACTGGAAATGCTCAGGTTCAATAGATGTTTGGTATTCAGCAGTGAAGGAGATGATAGGTAGTCTGCTGTTAACACTTGACTGAAATGAAAATGAGACATTTGCCTTCACAGGAACCTGTCATTTGGCAATACTTGCCTGTAGACCTTCAGGGTTCATATTTCTTTTTATGTTGATGTAAAAGCATAGGTTATGTTGCAAAATTGAGTCTTTTCATCTGCTTTTTCTAGTAGAGCAAGACAGACAAAGTGGGAAATACTGCTGCTCCTGCATTTTTTATTTCGTGTTCTTAAAAGGTATTGGTCACTTTGGCTGTGGATTCATATGGTATTCATAACCTCTCTGGCAGCTTAATCTTTACTGAACAGTAGAAATACCATAAAAGCCTGATATTCATCCAGGTTCTCTAGTGAGCTGTAAGCTTAGAAAGCTGTTGGTGCTTATTAAGCTTTGCCCAGAGGAGGTTACATACAAGCAAGGGATTGAGATCATCAGGTCCAGGTTTTATGGATTATTTAAGGGGCTATTCATAAGGATAAAGATATCAGTCATGCTGTGACATGGGAAAATGCAAAATAGTAATAATTTTGTAGTTTAGTTTGAGGAAAACTACAGTACTGGACCTACTTTCAGAAACAAAGCTTGGGAGAGGGGTTACACAGCAGAAAACTTAGAAGAGGAGCAGGATGGTCTGTGGAAAGAATGTTTAGCCACAAATTGATAAGTAAGGTACTGACAAGCAGGAGCACCAGTGGAGTGCAATCCAAAAATATAGGTCTGGTATCTCAAAGGAATCAGTGGATGGATTGTGACACCTGAAACAGAAAGACAGAAAGAAATTACTAACAGGAAAAAAATTGATAAAAATATAACATGTACTTTAGTTAAAATCTCAGCAGCCACAAGTGTTTGGGCACACTGACTTCAGGTCATGTATTGTGAGTCAGGGTGAAGTTACAGCACAGCTCAGTTAGTAACTTGTCAGGGTTCCATTCCTGTCTGGGGTAAATGTCCCTGATGGGCTTATGATGATCATTTAGCTGTGCCTCAGTTTCCCTGTAATGAGTGTATGTCTTGCCTCCCTTGTAAACAGCTTGCCTGTCTTCCAGTGAAAGGACTGCAGAGGAGCTGAGATGTTAGAATGGGGGTGTTTTAAAAAGAATTAGCTAAATCTGCTTTTATAGGAGATTCAGATATCCCTAACTTTTTGTTTGTATGTACATTTCATTGGTTTCAGAGAGTCCAAAAGAGAACAAATGGAATGAACAGAGTTCTGGAAAATGTAACTAATGAAGGCAGAGAGAAAGAACAGAAGAGAATTTTTTGGTCTATAAAAGGCAGGAGAGGGAATGCATAAGAACTGAGAATATTTAAGGAGATAGGTGTAGTGAGAAGGGATAGACTGATCTTTCCAGGCAGTTGAAAGGGAAAAAAAAAAAAAAAAAAAGGGCTTAAATTACACCAAGATAAATGAGTGGAGAACATCTCATCGAAAGGTTTAGATGGCAGTGACATAGATGTCAAGAAGGACTGGGAAATCCCAGTTGTTGGGAATGTATAGTATTATCTACCGGAACTGGTCTAAATCTACATTCCTCATTCCCTGGGGCCGAGAAATATAATATATAATTTCCAAACTTCCCTAATATCTATAGTTCTTTCTTAATAATTGTCCTATAGAATCTCTTTCAGTTAAAAATCTGGAAAATGAGGAGATCCTTTGGAAATTGCACTTCATGGAATATGACAGTGTTTTTGCTGTGCCTAAAATATTGTCTTGGTGTTTGTCCTGTCACAAAGGCTTCATGTTTATCTGACATAAGGAAGCAGCAGTTCAGTATGGAAAGTAAAAATCAGTTGCTTCAGGTGTGTGTAACCTCACAAAAATGTTCAGTTTAGTCCCCCCTTGCTTTTTTGCTTTTCAGTTGTCATAACAAAATTCTAATGTTTCGATATTGTGCTGTCTTTTGGAGTTGTCTGTGCTGTCTGTGGTAAGCCAGGAGCAGAACTGGAGTTTTCTCAGTGACCTTAAATGCAGATTCCAGTTTGCATAATTATTTTCCAATCTAGTTTTCAAGTGTCTTGTCAGCACTGGACTTCCAGAATTTTGAACACTTGAACATTTGAGGAGATCGCAACATCCTCATAAGATTTTTTACCTTCTTATGGCATTAATAGACTTATAATTACATAAGAGTCAATAAATATTTTAAGTTTTGACTGCTGTGCAACCATATTTAGTTTTATTCAGAATGTGGAAAATATTTATTTTAATGAAGTCATGAGAACATCTATAATTCTTACTACACTTATTTCTGCATTATGCCCCATACTGATGTTATGACAAAATTACTATGACTGTAGCTAATGCCAGAGTGAACATATGTCCTTGTGATCATCCATCAGTAAAGCGCACTGGTGTCTGTAGTCACATTTCCATGTCCTCAGAGCAGTTTAATCAATTCTCAGGAGCTCACCAAAACGTAAATTTCAATTCTATTACAACCTCTGGAATTTTAATTTCAGTGGTGATTCAAAGCAAAATTTCATGCTGTATTTAATTCATCAAGAAAAAAAAAATCTGAAGGCAGGTCCTTCTTCCACATGTCTGATGATGATCCATAATATAAGATCATCTTTGTCTGTTATGCTCCTTGATTGGGCCTGTGCAGATAAAAGAGGAATTAAAGTCCTCCTCTGTTTATGGGAGCATTTCAGGATGAACCTGTGGGTTCAGAAGCCCAATGGGAAGATGGGAAGTCAGTGTGGTGGAAAGTATTGCTCATGCCACCAGCGCTAGCAGCAAGAGTTAGTGACATAGTTAAAATGGATTGGGTTTTATCTGGCACAGCCAAGTCAGGAAGTGTGGTTTTTTCACCACAGATCTCAAGCTGCCTATCCCAGACAAAGGCCAAAGATCCTATCACTGGGCAAATGATGAAATGGTTGTCAGCACATTCCCTTATCTTCCTCTTTCTTGCCATGTGCAGAGCAAGAACCAAAGTGCCAAGGCATTAACCAAGTCAGTGCAATCCTCACGTACAGCGGGGTGGTGGTTTTATGAAGTTGTTACTTATGCTTTGTCAAACTTCTCTCATGGCATCCCAGGGGTTGGGAACGGGTGTGCATTTATTGCTGAGCAGGGTAAATGTGACTGATATGCCATCCCTGACTCGAGCATGGAAATTCTTATTTCTGAAAGTTATGGGAAAAGTCAGGAAATCTAAAAAGTTTGGAAAAAATATTCAGTCTGGCAGTCTCTTTCCTTACTGAGGCATACATACATCATGAGTAATTGAGAGATTAGTCAGGAGGAGTCTGTGTATTTAGTGAATAGCTCCAAGGTTTTTTTATTCTTTCCTCTTTCTCTGTCAGATTTTTTTTTAATATATTTTAATTTAGCTTAAACAAAACACATCAAAAGCTATCATCTTTATGTTCTGTTTAATGTCTAAATTTATGCTGGCTTGAGGCATGTGTTTAGAGTTTCTGTTCATACAAATCTTGCAGAGAAAGAGTTGCTAGTTGGCTTTCTTGTATTTCCCCTAGTTGACAGTTTGTTAATATAAAAGTAAATTACTGTTGAAATGAATTTCACAGGAACCTGCCTCTCATTACCTCTGTTTACTTTTATTAGCTATAATCTTTTGATGGTGTTGATAACTCTTTTCCCTGAAAT
This sequence comes from Orthonyx spaldingii, assembly GCA_013397795.1. NCBI lineage: Eukaryota > Metazoa > Chordata > Aves > Passeriformes > Orthonychidae > Orthonyx > Orthonyx spaldingii. Next base: position 3,177,751 of record VZTJ01006176.1, on the reverse strand, counting down.
GTTTCAAACTCATTGCATTAACCATGACAATATTGCCTTAAAAGCACATTGATTTTTCCCCCTCCTCTGATACGCCCTCAGAGTCAAACCGATATGGAACGTGCTCAGGCATTTCTAAGCTGACTACAACCTCATTGTACATGGTCTCTGCACTCCTTTATTAGAACATAGGCTCAATAATGTACCTCTCTATAAAGGATATACCTTCAAACAAAGAACAACCTGTCATGGAAGGTCCAATTTTTGTGACCTACAGGATTTTAGAATCTGTTTACAAATTATTTTTGCCTCATTTTCACTGTTCTCTGATAGAAATTAAAAACGAAACCAACAAAAGTTTGAATGTTTGTCAATACTATTTATGACAACACATAATAAAAGTACCTACCTTAGTAGTATATCCAAAGATAGCACCAAGATGACTCTTGGCCAGCTGGACTGTACTTTACAAAAGGCTGCCCTGATAGAGGTTATTATGTGAAAAAATTAATTTTTTATGGTATTTGTCAGTTGCTCTCAATAAAGTGAATGAACATTTCAGAACAAAATGTGTTTCTGTCTTATTAAAATACTGAAGCCTTTGAGAATGCCACTTTTTTTCTCCTGTGGATTACTTATGTGAGAAGCGTTGCATCATGTAGTGGTGTTAACTAGAAGTTTTCCAGATAAAAGTTCCTAACATACAAGTCTAGCAATTGTGTGATGTGTGTTTCATTGTGCATCACAATTAATACTGAGTAATTAAAATGGTTGATTTAATATCCCAATGGACCCTTTAGAAGTGAGTAATTACCACTGTAAAGTCAGCATTTTCCAATTACTCAGAAGGGCTGATCTTGCAGATTTAAATGCCTATTGTTGTGTCCATGATTATTTTTGCTAGAACATAGTATTTGTTTACTTAGTGAGATTGCTAAAGTGTTTTGCACAAGGTGTAGCATGTAATGCTGACTAGATCAAGGCCTCAGTTATCACTTTCTGATAATGAAATGCTAAAATTTGCATTTTCACACAACCACAACACAGAGATGTCTGAGATAGATATACAATACTAAAATGAAGAAAAACATATATGATGGGATTTTTTCAAGAATTTGAGAAAAAAGTAAGTGAGGGAATTGTAGATAAAATCTAATAAGGTACTATAAGATAAGAAAACTCACCTGGAAAGTTACATTCCTTGTTAAGATTGTGTATGAAAAACATCTGATTAAATAATTCACATGTACTGTTTCTGAATTTCTTCCTGTCATCATGGAAGAGAAAACTATCTCTGCTGTGGGAGGAAAATAAAGTACTTTAGCTATAGACTGTGAATATTTTCTACAGAGTTAACAAAAATATTAAAGTAATAATGGTAAGTTACATCAGAGAAGTACATCCCTTACTCTGATATGTTAAACCAAAACTACTTTTCCTGCCCTAGATAGGATAATACAACCATACATATCAAGGGAAGGAAGAGTTTCCAGAAACCTCTTTTGTTTTGTCTGGGTTCAGTGTTTGTTGGTCTGCTCAGTTCCTGTAAATGACAGACTAAGCTCTAACTCTTTCTGCAGTACAGGAAAATCAAGTGTATAATTCAGAGTTAGAGGTCTGCCTGTGTAGTCTGGCCTCCAGATATTTTTCACACTAGTCAATTTTAATTGCCTTCTCTTGAAAGATCAAACCACTTTCCCCTCTAAACTCAACTCCAGGACTATTTTTTTGGTACCACTATGAACTTGTGTCTTCTTTTATGATCTTTCATGTTGTAGGTTTTGTGGAGTTTTTGGCTTATTTTCCCCCCATTGTCTGGGACTACAGCTGCTTGAACAGTATGTTGACTGTTTTCAATTTGCTAGTTGGAAACAATTTTGCTAATTGTCCTCAAGATTTCAGCTTCCAAACATGTTTACCAATTCCCATTCTGTGAATTTCCTTTTCAGTAACTTCTGAACATCTCTTCAGTTATTTACTGGTTTGTCCAAATTCCAGAGTAGCAGATAGTCAAATTTGACAATAGAGGCCACCACAGTGGTAACTCAAATTGCATAATCCTCTACTGCTATATGAATTAAGATGTAAGACAGTTGATACTGTATAGAAGTGTCAGCATGGCATCTTTTCAGAGAAATTAATTTTTGAAAGTTCTTGTCGACTGAAAAAGTGTGTATTGGAAAATATTTTTCTCAGTTAAAGAGTGACAAAAAGTTAGTTCCTGTTTTTGAAACCATTTTTCTTCTGGATATCCCCAAAGCAGTCCAACTGTCTGCTAGTACACTGTAAAACAACTGCTTTTTTTCCAGAGCTAAATATCTGCAAGAGCTTGCAGGGTAGATGAATGAACACAGGGTAGATGCAGGAAAAGATTGTCACACAGCTAACCTAATTTTTGAAAGGGTACAATGCAATCAGATTTTTTCCTAATTCCAGCTTTTTTACACTCATGAATGTTCCTTAATGGGTGTCAGACAAAAAGCTCCAACTCCCTGTCTTGAACAGAGTTTGTTTTGTTCAGATGCATGCTCTGGCTTCTCAGAGCTCTTTTAATTAAGAACTGTGCAGTGACAAATCCATACTATGAAACACATGGCATTTTTTAATCAGAACTTGCTTTTTAGGTGCAGAGAAAGACCTCATGGTTGAAGTTATCACAGAGGCATTTGTAGAAGTGACCCAGTGCTCCATGACTTTTTTTTGAGGTGTGAGGGCAACTGGTTTTTCTCATTGTCTTGGATTTACAGGAAATGTCTATAAATGGGTTTAAATTTTGAATCTTTCAGTGGTTTTTGCTTCTGATTTTGTCTAAATATCTTTCACATCCAAAGTATGTTAGTCATATATCATACTGCACTTTACAGAAACTGAAAGCATACAGAGAAAAGGCATCATTTGTACAATGGGTTAGAAGTTGTGGGGTTTTAAAAAAATTGTTTGACTGATAAAGGTACTTAGAAGAAGTGTAACAATAAAAATAATGGCCTCCCCTCCCTTACATGGGCAAGCCTGGTACATCAAATGTGCACCAGCTGCTCCGGTTACAGTTTATTATATAACTGGTTTATAAAGTGTACTCTTTTTTCTTTGACCTGTCTGATTTTGGAAGTATACCATTTCTGTGAGGTCCAGTATTTTGATCTTATTTTGGATTGGATGTGCTTCTGCTAAAATCCTGCCAGTGGAACTGGCAAAGGCAATGTCTACCAGAAATGCCACCAGTCAGGGCTTCCTTCTGTCTGTCTCTGCATGAGGACTTGCTCTACTTCAGTGATTATTTCACTACTTTACAAGCGAATTGTATTTTACCCTTCTGCATTCCTGGAAAAGTCTGTGTGAAAGTCAAAAATGCAGAAGTAGCATCGGATAAATAATAAATTTCTCCATCTGGTGGCACATGGCAATCGTAAGATAGTATTGAGGATTAAAAAGGCAAACATCTCCCTGTGTATACACTCCCTCTCTCTAATAAAATATGCACATATTTTTCACATGTGGGTAATACCAAATGAGACATTTCTAAATCTCTGGGCAAAAACTAGTAGCTTAGAAGTTATACCTGCAAATAATATCTGGCATAGTCAGTTGTCTCTAGTTTTGGTTAGGTTTATTTCCCTCTTTATTGGCATTGTTGATGTATGTGATACAAGTATTCTTTTTCAGCTCCCGTGGTTCCTGACTCCTTTGACTATTACCTTCAACAAGAGTATCTGAAGTTGATCTCTTTTTTTAGAGCTTAACAAAATTGAATCACTAGAATAGATAGCTGAATAGAATCAATAGCTGAACTCAAGATCTTAGGAAAAAAATGCTTGGCTGCATAAATCTTTTCTGAATAGCACATCATAGCAATGGAATGTAGCAGATGACAGAAATGTAGCTGAGAAGACTCCAGTTTTTCAAGCTATTGTTTTCAAAACATTTATCTTGACTTATCGTCTTAATAATTTTTCTGGTGTAATAAATATTCCAAATCTGAAGGAGAAAATTACAACATTAATTTTAAATTTTTGCCATGTTTTCTTAAAATTAATTTTCTTAAATAAGTATTCTTTTCAAGTAAAGGAAAATAACTTGCTAATAACATGATTGAAAAAATAATGAAAAATTTCATAGAAGGTATGTGCTTTTCTTTTTTATGCTTAGGAATGGTGAAATAGAGACAAATCTGCTTTAATCTTCAAATAGTTTTGCACAGCTTCTGGAATAAAATATAAGGAAATTCTTAAGTTTGGAATGTTCAGCTGTGTATGTTCTAGTGGTTCCTCCATTTTAACTGGACTGCATGACATTCATTTTACTGGATCCCACCAAAGTCAGTGCCAGTTTCACTATCCTTGAATAAGAGCAGATGTACATCACTGTGGAGCTGTTTGGAAAATCCCTCCCCAAGTGTCCAAACAGAAACTATTTGGAAGTTTGTGTCTTGGCCAAGCAGTGTTCCTGTGTCAGAGGAAGCCAAAGGTCTGCCCCATGGCTTTAAAAGATTTAACTTGCATGGTGCTGCATCACTGTTCAGTGTTCAGAAAGGAAAAAGGCTTAAAGAACGAAAGAAGAGTTGCTGTGTACACTTGGCAATGATTATATGTTGTAACTTGTGGGTTTTGTCTGCAGATCACTGTGATCTCACCCAGTGAAATGGAAGAGGTTTTTGTATTCTGTTTTTTGTCTGTGTAATCCCCATGTCATGTGAATCCTTTCTTGGTACTTAAGAAGTGACTTGAACTCCAGCAAAAAATTCAGATGCACAAACTCTTCTGGAAGGACTGGTATTGAAAGACTTTTTCTTCTAGCACTGTTCCTGCTTTTTGTAGGATATGATACCATTTGCAGGAGTCAGAGCACCTCAGATTCCGAGATTCAGTGGGAAATGAACATTCTCAGCACTCTCAAAAACTAAGCCAAAGAGAAGCCAGCATTTTTGCTCTATCACTCTCTTTTTCAGCTGGGTTTACTGCATCTGTTTGGGGGTTGTTTGGTAACTGTGAGAGTCAGTTAAAATATCATATGAATGCAGACATCCACTCTGGTTTTTAATCCTAATGCACAGAGGAAAGCTTTGTTTTTCCCTTTGAAGTGAATTGCTTTTGATTATAGTGGCATGATTTTTTGAGCTTTCCCCTTGTTTTACTGTAGCGCACATGTTTCTAGTGAGAAGACAGAGTTTTAATCTTTAGGGTGAGGTCTACAATGCTTCTTATCTTCATCAGCTACTGTGTTTATTCACTTGAAATATGTGGAAATCTGAAGAAACATCTTTTATTAGCAGGGATCAAGCCAAACTTTAAAAATCAGGTCTTTTAGCAATTTGTGGTATTTCACATTAGATTTCAATTAGTTTTCCTTTGCAGAATTCAATATAAGAAATGATACAACAACAGCAGAATGGAAAAAATGGTGTTACATATTGTAATAACAAAAAAAAGGTCCTAAACTAGAATCTAGTCATCAAAGCATGACCATTGTGAGTCACAAACATAAATTACTTAATAGCAGTTGATGAAGCTTTTTTTCTTGCCAAGAAGCTCTTCTGTGATACTTGCAATTTGTTCTTTATACTTTGTCATAATTTGATTATCTTCATGTTTGTGGTTCAGTTTTTCATACTGGCCCTCACAATAGTTCTCATCAACAGTCCCCATTCATTCCTCTTATATCATTCCTCATAGTAATTATGGTGTCAGCATGTAAACTTAGAAGTGTGTATACAAATACTGGTGGTAACAAATATGACTGTCAAGTGCCATACGAGGAGACTTCATATGGCTGAGGTGATATATACATTCAAGAACAAGTTCCTTGGAAAGCAGGAAGGTGTTCTACACGATTACGTACCAGTGTTGGGCTACACTTATCAATTTGTCAACAATTATGAAAAACACTGAAGACCAATATGCCCAGTCTAGTGACTGTTCTAGTTCTACTGTTCTAGTGAGTATGTTGCCTTATGGACTTTTCTGGGGGTTATGGTATGTATACATATACGAAGCTTTCAGCACGATTAACAGTTTGCCTGTTGTTTTTAAAGATATAATGCAACTCAAAGAGAATTGTCCCCTTAAAGTCATAAAATAAATATTAAATCATAATAATGGTGGTATTTTATTATTTTTCTACGTGTAACATGAGCTTTCATAAGTAAACAAGTACTAGTTAGCATTATCATATCTCACTGGAGATATATAGTCTGGAGGTAGCAGCCATTACCCTGTGCTTGTGTACTGCCATAAATAAGGCTGCTTGACTTGTTCTTTGATGTTACTTTAAAAAATACAATTATTATAAATTTTAAGTTATAAAAATATCTGATAAAAATGATCCTAAAACATTATATGTTTATGATACAACTTAAACTTTAATAGAAGCAAATGTTGAACTAACATTTTGTATCAGTTTAAGGACAAATATCCTTACGGAAACATGGTATCATGTTTATTTGGATTGTACAGGTGGATCTCCTGTATGCCTGTGTGTGCTGACAGATTTATAAATCCAACCACATGGCACAGAACCTTTGTCCACAGCTTAAGTAAATTATGTTCTTGAATATAGGCTGCTTTGGTCATGGAAAAATATATCAGTATGAGACTTGAATGAATAATGGCTTTCATTGTGAGCACCTCTTTATCAGCAGCAATAAGAGAGGTCTGAGTGAATATCCAGGCTCGCAATTATATATGGGTAATGCCATATCCTTATAATCTATCTTTTCTCATTATGACACAGTGTGTTTATTTCTGAAATGCCACATGCTATTAAATGGCTCTTACTTGTCTGTTACTGCTTTAAAGTAACACAACCCTTTAATCACACCCATTCTGACAAAGAGTAAGACATTTACGTATTTTTATTTTACAGTAATTTCTTGTCTTATGTGGAGGTGAGGAAAAGCATGGGATTCAGCTAGTGAAATAAAGAATGATAATCCAGAATTGGCACTTGCTAGTTAAGTTGAAATGTCGGAAACCTGTGTGGCAGACCAGCGGGGAAGGTTTCCTTTGATTGTCACACAAGGGTAGTTTTCAAATTTGACTTATTTTATAGAAGAAAACTTTAGTAAGAAAATATATGAAAGTACTAAGGCTAGAAAGCTGGCAACCCAGTAATTAGGAAATGACAGATTTGAAGAGTTCAGGTTGCCTATGGATTTTTCTATTTTCACATCCGTGGTGATGATGCAGGGTGTATTACAAAGCCACCTGCTTTTTGTCAGTGGCTTTCAGTTTTGTCCAAAACAGACATGCCAGGAGGCTAAAAACAAACGTGGTTTTTAAGGTCTTTGTTTAAAAGTGTGGCCAGAGGTAAAATATGTACACTGAATGAAGAACTGAGTTGCAAGAAGATCTCATGGTGAGGGTGGCTGAAGGCTGTGCTAAAAAACTGAGTTCTGTCTCTAACTACTCTCTGTTACAGGTGGCTCAGAAAATGAATTTCATGGTTGTCTTTAATGTGTCTTAGTTTCTGTCACTAATTTAAACCTATAGAATGATTTTCATCTCTGATTTCAGCTGAGGTGAGTAGGAACTGTATTTGACTATATTAACCTCTATATAATGCTGCAAATCACAAGTAAGTGAGGTCTTGCATGTCTGAAAGGAGATACCTAACATCAGAAGATTTTTCTGATCTTGATATTCCCCAGCTATACTTCTGTAAAATGAGTTTGAAAATACTTCTTCCCTCACAGTCATATTGTAAGTTTTTAAATAAAATAACTGTTGGAGAAATGTTCAGATATTATACTAATGAACACCACAGAGGAGCTCATGAGGAAGTCAGTGATAATGTCTCAGGAGAGGACTGGAATCGCTTCAAGGCTGAGGGTAACACATCGAAGAACAGAAGTAAAGCAGGATACTGCAAAGTTGCTTATTTCATGGGATTTGTCCTTCCTGTGCACTGAATGAGATCCTGCAAAAACAGTAGTATGTGATTATGTAATTGAAGATTTTTTTTCAATTATCTGTGCACAAAGGCCAGAGGAAGGTTAACTCTGGCATTTCCTAACTTCAGTTGTCCTTGATTGTACAACCCTAATGGTGCCTGACTGTTTCTGAGAGGGGTTTATATTGTTGAGATATCTGTGTATATGTAGATAAAACTATAATTACTCTTAGAGATGTGTAGTTAGAATTTTAATGTATCCCATATGCAGAGCAGAAAGTCCTCTTAACAAAATGTAATTTACTTATTTTTCTTGTTTCATTCATTCACTTAATCAAGATGTTCTCCACTATATATTTGAGACATTTTAAGGAAACTGAAATTGACACTGATTGGACAAATCAAACTACTTCCCTGTGAAGCAATTTGCTTAGGACTAGAACTTCCTTTTTAATTTAGTTATTTATTGCAGCCTTTGAATGAACCAGCAGTTAAAACAACAGCAACCTGGTTCTCTACAACCTATGTTAACACCAGAACATAGTATTTCATAATAAAAAGGAAAAAAAGGAACAGAGAGATGTTCTGTTGTCGTACTTCCAGCATGCTCCTATCATTTGAAAGATTTTTTTTTCACTTCAGTTTTTTATTTTATGTATAACTTCAGGGGAATTTCTGGTTATGCATTTGAAATGTATCATTTCTTCATCTTCTCCGGTATTCTCTCTGGGGTGATGCATGGGTGCAGTTTGGTTTGGGTTTTGGGGGGTTTTTTTGCTTGCTTGTTTGCATTTTCATGTGTTTGTTTTTAAGGCAATGTAGTTTTTAGTTTATTGATGATTGATTTGTTTTGTCCTGCTGGAAATAGAAAACAAAACACTTGGCATTAGGAATAGAGGATTTAATGTTACTCTCAGCAAAAGCGTGACAAGAAAATATCTATCTAGGGAAAAGATGTTAAAGCTTTTACTTCTGCAGTGTTGGTTTCTGAAGGAGCACCTGGGGAGTCTTGGAGTCTGGGTGAATAGGGCTTGTGTGGACTGAAGTTTAAGGGAAGGTGGCATTTTTCTAGAAAGTGGGTTCTCTGAAATGCATACAATCTTTCTGTGTATCTGAGGTAATGGCAGGGTGCCCAGAGCTTTGTGGAGAGATTCCTACTTCTTCAGCAATAAATAAAGTAAATAAATAAATATATTTAGTAAAGGGTAGGATATCTTTGATGTCAAGATAGTCTGCTAGATGAAAGACTGGAATTGGCATGCAGTGCCAAGCACCCCTGCTTCCTTAGTGCCTTTGGTGCCAAGATCCTCAAAAAGAACAAGAATCATAATCCTTAAAACACCAGATTTGAAAAAGGATTTCCTTTAGAGCTAAGGTTGTTTTTCTTACTCTCCAGACTTGTAGCTAGTGGTAAGACAAATGAGTCTTCTAGAAATTATGAAATGTTTAATAACTGTGTCCGTTTTCAGATTACAGATTACATAAAATAATTTTTTTCCTATAACTATAGACAAAGTCCTGATGCCCATCTGCCCTTGGAACAGAAGTAGATCTGTTACTTCTTTAAGACAGGGGTCAAACCAGCCCAATGTTCATATTTGGGCACCTGGAGTAGAAGAGTTAAAACAAGGCCTGTGTACTTGATACTTTCCCTCAAAACTCCCAGTCTTCAACTCTTTCCATTTTGGGAACGTAAATCTAACTGAGGCTGGTGTGGCTTGCCTGTTTAGTCTGCAATGGATTTCTGCCAACTAGTTGCCCACTCCCTTTGAACTCACACATCCACAGTTGTCCTCAGGCAGGGAGTGCCATGTGTCCATTTCCTGCTGTATGAAGGACCACCTTGTTCTCCTTGCTTTGAACCTGGATTCTATAACAAAGGGCCACTAAGTGATGACTGTGAGTAGGTACTCCTTATCTCTCTTTTCCCTGTTACCTACAGACCTTTTGTAGACTTTTGTCTGCTCTCCATTACATCGTCTCTTTCCCAGCTTGAAGAGTACCTGGCTACTCCCTCTTTTGCCCTGGCCATGCCCACCCAGGACCCACACCCATGCATCCTTTTCCTGTGGCTCAACAGCTTCATTAAACCCAGGCTGGGACATCCACATGTGCCCTGGGCTGTCACCTTCCTGGGGCAGCAGGACCTGGGTTGCCCATGATGGAGGAGGATCTGGAAGCCAGGTTGACCCCAGCACAGACAGAGTCCTCACTGACTGGGTACAGTCTCACCATGTCTGGGCTGGCTTAATACACAGGTTGAGGTGAAGGAGCAGGTCCAGGGTCCATCCAGAAAGTCATGTTAGGAGCAGACAAAGGACAGAGACAGATACACCTACAGCATATGCCCAGCAAGAACTGAAAGCCAATTAAAGGCTTTTAGTGCACTCAGGGCACTGTCACACTTATCTGTGTTGAATTTTATTTGTCATTTTATTGCCTAGTCACTCTGTCTTATAAGACACTAATTTTTCTATTCTTTACAGTTTGCCTTCAAGGTATCTACTGTCTGGAGCAGCCTTCCGTCATCAGCAAACTTTGTCTGTACTCTTCTACTGCTTTTCCAGATACTTTCTGGATACACTAATTAGTGTGCATCACAGCAAAGACCCCTGGGGAACTCTGCTGGTGACTCTTTTTGTGTTTTTACACCTTCACATTTGTTCCTATGCCCTACCTCTTAACCAGTTACTTATCCATGCCAAAACTTTGCTTTTTATACAATGGCTTTTTAGTGGCCTTTAAAGCTTATGGTGAAAGTCTCTGCCTGAAACTTTCTGGATATCCAGATGAAATATGCCATCTGGGTCACATTAACCCACATAGCACAACTGAAGCCTGCAGAGAACTCCTAGAAGTTTATAAGACAAAATGTCACTTTACAGAAGTCATGTTGACTCCCCAAATATATTTTATTTATCCAGGTGTCCACTAATTCTAGCATTTCTTATACCACAGATCCTTTGTGGTAGCCAAGACACTGGTCTGGTCAGAGGGAAAAATTGTAGTAAACTAGTTTTACCTGAGTGCCAGTTACCAGCAAACTTTACAGATGTTAACATTATTAGCAAATCTTTGGGATGTATGACTTGAAATTACACTCCTGTTCCTGTCCTCTAGACTAAGACTGCATCTGGTAAAAATGGGCCCAAAAATAATAGCATGTGTTTGATCATGTTGACAAGCAGTGGAAAGGACTGAGCGGTACTTCAGGTCCTTTATTAAAATGTAATGAAAGCTTCGAGTAGCTCACTTGAGTGGTAATTTCTCACAACTGTGAACATTAGGAGAACAACCTTTTCAGTTGCAACGAATAGCTAGACCACCCTCTGACGCCTTGATTAAAGTGTCAAATGATTGTTTTTCCCTTAGACTGTGAAGGGGAGAAAAGTGCCATCACTGCAGAAAGAAAGGATTAATTTCTGCTTTCCTCTGAAATGCAGAAGAGACAGAAATAAACTATGATGCAGAAGGAACCGAGATAGTTTGCAATGCACCATATATGCTGTAAGTTCTTTCTCATGAATAAGGGAACAAACCTGTTATTCTGCACAGTGCAGATCTGGTAGCTATGGGACTAGTGATCCTACCTCTCCCTACAAGGACAGAGCACTTCCACATATCCTCATATCAGCTCAGACATGGTCACATAAATATATTATTTCTTATTGGTGGGCAGTTCAGAGATCAGCTGGTTCAGACACCAGAGGTTTCTAGACCTTTCTGTTTGAAAGACCATGCAGATGTCAGCTGTAAGTGGAAGATAACACTATTGTGCTAGTTTTGGTTTTTTAGTAATCCAAATACCGAGAAACTTCTGATACTATTGTTTCCTGTAAAGCAATTGCTTTCTCAGAACAGGGTAGCTTGTTGCTTGTAAATGAAGTAGCAAGGTTTTCATGTGCAGGGAGAAACAAAATTGGCTTAAAGGCCGTTTAACTATAAGACAAAATAATGTTAAATATTTGTACACTGGAACTGGGTTTTTTTTATTGTCATCATCATTTGTCATGAAATAATACCTTTCACATTGCATCTGTGCTAAGAGTCACAGATTACAATCAGAATAAGGTGACTTCCCGTTATAGCTCCTGCTTTGGCTTTTGAAATGAAACTGGATCTTTGGATAGTGTTGGGGATACAGTCCTGGGAGAAGGACTGGCTTCAGGCAGAGCAGAGTTGCTTTGAGTAGAAGTCTGCTGTAGGTAGCAGAGCAGCTGTAGTCCTGCTACAGACAGTGCAGAGTGGCCTTGCTGCCAGTAGGGAAGGGATGTGAACATGTGGTTCATGCTTTTATCACCTCACAGTGATAACAGCAGTAGGTGCTGCAAGGTTGGCTTTCCAGACCTCTCGTGATAACTCTGCATCACACCTCTATCACTCAGCCCACTCTGTCCCTTATGCTTTGCTGAAGCTCCTTCATCACAACCCTTTCTCTACTGCCGGGCAAAGTAAGGCTATTATTACCCTTTTGATAAGATTTGAATGTAAGCATGGTGGTATTTATTTTTGTTGATTTGCCCCACTTGGAAGGTTTGTATGATTAGCTCTTTTAGGCTGAAGTATTTATATTTTTGTCTCTGTTATTACTTTGCATTTGTTTCATTAGTAGCCTCAGAGGTAGCACTTGCAAAGAGTCAGGAAGCTTGAAAGAAAAGGTGCAATTCACTGTCTAGTTATAAGTGAAGACACTTCTGGGAAATGTTTGCAAGTCATAGTTGGTGAAGGATCTAGGAGTTGCCTGATTACTTACAAACAACCTTCTGTCATTTCCACAGCTAAAAACTGCTTAAAGTTGCTGCTGGTACTTCACTGTGGTTATGTTTAGAGTTCAGGCTGAAGCAGACTTACCAGACGATCTGAAAAGAGTCTTAAGATTGTCACCATTACTACTCTGTAGTGCAGCATAGTGTCATCAGTTGTGGAATAGGTGACCCCAGTTTCAGAGCCATTTAGATCAGGCTGACATCACCTTTTTGTTTCTATGGCATTGCAAGCAGTGCCAGAATGGTTCTGTCGGAAGGAGTGCATTCCACACAACCATGAAGCACTGCTCTGCAGTTTTCATAACTGATCCAGACTGAACAAAATATGCCAGCAGTTACCATCGGAGCTATTATAAGAACTTTTCCTTCATGTAGTTGTTGCAGCCTGATCATAATGACTCAATTACCACATGCTACAAAATGTTGTAATTGCTGTTAGTCCTGCATACTGTCAGAGCCTGTTTTGGCTGTTCTGGCTGAATAGTTTTGAGTCTGACTACAGGAGGTGGTCAGAGCTGCCTGGATGGAGAAAAGCCTGCAGTCATGAGAGTCACAGGAGAACTGTCTAGCACACCCAAAAGCTTTTCATACTACAGATGGATCTTCAGCACTCTGTCTCACCACAGAATTTGCTGCATAATAACACTTAAGAAAACTACAAAGAGGAAAGAAAATATCAGAGTTACTGTAAAGCTATTTGGATGAGGAATTGAGTTGTTGTTATTAAATAAGATTGATTTTTCTCCCCAAAATGTATTGTTTTTGTTGAAAGTTAAAGGTGTATTAATTTTAAGAAAAGTGAGAGGATAAAAATTCTAGCTCAAATGTTTTGATCATGGAGAAAAGAATTTGCTCTGAAAATTTGAAGCAAAATTTTAAATCATTGTTTTGAATTTTCTTCAGTATTAAAAAAGATTTTGTAAAAGTTTTAAAGGAAATAATCAAATGTTTTGACACTTATCAGAAATTACTTTGCAGAATATTTTTGAATGATATTTCTTTTCTTCCTTTTTGTTTTGGTGAATAAGATTTCCCATTTAATTATTCCTATACTTCTTATTTTCAGAAGACTGATTACACCTATCATTTTTTAATTTTTCAGTTAATCTTTGCTACACCAAATTAATGGCTGGATCAGCTGACGAGATATAAGGTTCGTATTAGGTTTAACACTTGTAGGTATTAAAACATTTCTCAGCTTTTCCACGCACGCTGAGGGAAAGCTGTACTGAAGCTGTCCTGAACCATACTCAAGAGTTCCCTGGTGGTTTGCATGCACTGTTCAGCAACTTTTGCTGAAAAACTTGCAATGATTGATGCTAGTGCCAACCACACAGCTACTGAAATAGATTTAATAGATTTCATAAGAACTAGGAGATCTGGAATAGCCTGTCTCTTAAGGAAGTAGGTACAATAATTCTTTAACTCTAGGCCAGCAGTGGTTTTGCAGACCTTGGCACTAGGGTCAACTGGAGTGATTAGAATAAGGAGAAATACTTTCCCTAAGGAGTTCTTTATATTGACTGTAGCTTAATTGAGCTAAAAGCTGAGAGTCCTTGATAGAAAAACCCTGAAGAGAGCAAGCACAAGGCCACTAAGTTTTATTGACTGAACTCCTGAGCAAAGTCAGATGATCTGCCTAAAAATTCTGCCATTCTCGCCATGGGAGTTTACCATAGTTCTGGGCTTAGTCACTGGCTTTTGTGGAAGAAATAATGCTATTGCAGGACAGTATCAAGGTGGATGTAGATTAACATGACGGTATGCAGAGTAAAATGACTATTTGGTTATGCACATAGATGGCGTGAAAGGAATTTTTCAGTTTTTCTATCCCTAGCAATTAGACACCATGGTCAGGGTGAAATGCAAGATTTCCTTTATTTCCTGTTTACACAGGCTCTATCCTTTTTACTCTGGGCGTCTTACTCGTGGTTTTTGGACTCTTTCTCCTTGCTCCTCTGTGCTCTGACAGCCTGTCCAGTTTAGTTCTCCTACAGCTATGGTGTTGGACTAATTTCTGCAGAGCTGTTATGAAATCACTCATGACTCATTCTTCTGTTGCTTCCATGAGTGAAATATACCCTCTAAAAAAATCTCATGGTATGGCAAGGAACACTTACCAACTTGTTAAGTATGCTGAGCTGTGTTTAAGCAGGTCTATAAAGAGGGTTCCAACCTACACAGTGCAGCATTAATATGCCTCTTCCTAATTCCTATCTGTACTAAGGCCTGATGGATGTTTTGGAATATCTGTTCTCTCAAGATATAGTATATCGTATTCAGAAGGAGAGACTACTAGGAGACAGGCAGAGTAAGATACTCTCTAAAAAAGCCCTCACTTTTTTTCCCCACTAGGTTTTGTCTGCTTGTTTTCTGGTCCACTCTTGTGTGAGTACAGTGATACGATGATTTAGCAAATAAAGTGGTGTTTTGCTGTGCCTTACATTATTTTCAGTGTCTATAGTTTTCCTTTTGGGACTCTGTGTTACAGCCAAAACTCACCAAACAACAGTTATATGTTTTTAGACCACTTCTTATCTCTTCTGACACTACCTCTATAAAGGTAACACTTTGCCCAAAAGAGGCCTTGTATTTATGTTTTCCCTCCAGAAAAATGCTGTGATCTGCTTCATTATCTTACAGTTTTTATTACTTCCTGCATTCAGATATATGTTAGAGGGACATAGGGCAGTGTTGTTGGAACAATTTTTCAGATTATTTCTTGTTTCTGCAGATTTTCTCTTCCTTGTCTATGCCTGGTAGGGACCACCTTGAATAATGATTCAAAACTAACACTGTAAATTTGTAATAAAAATAACTAAGAAGAACTTTCTCCACTCTGTTGCCTGCTATTTTCTGATCAAATACAGTCACTCATAGGTAGTATGCTTTCCATATAAAAACTTGCCATGCTTCAGGTGTTCACCTTAAACTTTGATATTTCTGTTGAACTTTGTGTATGAGGGTAGTAAGGTAGGTCGTTTGCTTCTATGGCAGAAACTGTACATGACGAGCAGTGAGGTCACTTGATGAAGTTTTGTTATTGTCTATTACAGTTTTTCATGTTTGAGTCTAAAGGCTGTGATTCAAATCCTGCTGTGAGAACATTTCTTTTGAGTTTTGAATGAAGCCTAAAACTAGATGGTCTGGTCAAGGAGGGTGAAAGAAGGAAAGCTTTTAGTAAGAATAAAGTGCTGAAATAAAAGAGAATTAGATGTATTTTATGTGGTTTTTTTCAATATGTTTAAGCATAACTACTTCTTCAAAACTTTAAACTTATTACTCTGGATTCCTATTTTTAAGTGTTCTTCTGGACGCCTGATAAAATATCTAAAATATCTGGGTGAACAACAGTGAATAAAGTTCATGGTAACTTTCTACTTGACAGTATGATAGGATGCAGATGTGGGAGATAGCCACTGTTCCCACCAATCTCCTCAGACTGCTTTTGAACGCTGCACTGGTATCTTCAATAGCCCCTGAAGTAAATTTTCAATGCAGGGAAATGATCACTGAGATAAACTCTAAAAGAGCAGAGATAGAAGTCATTGATGGGTTCATTTATGAACTCAAGTTTACAGTTTGCAGTTTAATAGTTGGCACAGGATATGTGTACAAGTTAGGCAAAAAAAAAAAAAAAAGAGAACCCCAAGAACACTGCTTTATTCTGTTGTTGTAGGAGGTGAGTTTAAACCTTCTTGCTCTACTTGATGCATTTTGAAGGGACATACTGGTAACAACATGGCACATACCATAGCAATGGGCATATACTTTATATTTTGTTCCATTTTTATTAATTGTCACACATAGAAAATTGCTTTTCTGTTAATCACTTTTTTCTGTAACAGTGATATATTTCTCTCTGATTCTCCCTCCAAACTTTGCAGTTAACTCTTCATAATCATAAACCTGTAGTCATGGGTAAAAATATACTTTTAACCATTTGCTTCTAACTTTTGTTATTGACTGTTATTGCCAAGTAAATCTACTTTCAGGAGGCAAAATCTCCTACCTCTTTAAGAGAAGTAGGCTTTATACTCTCGATGCTGTTATGTTTCTGTCTTTGGGTTTGCACCATTGTTCAAATGATAGTTCAAAAATTACAGTATTGCAAACGTTATGATTTTCAGTATCTGCAGAATCAGAGTAATTGTGCTTAAAAACTATAGTAAAGGTAAGTAATATGAAAGCAATGGGAATTGTAAGCTATCTTGGAACTTCAGAGTCAGATGTTCAATATTAGAATTTGATTAGTGTCTCTTTATGTTTACTCCTTTTATTAGGTCCAGTTTAGTTTAGATCTCTGTCAGGATCTATCACTGGAAGACCTAGGAGTTAGTATCCTGAAGGATTCGGTCTTTGTGGATTTGAGAATTTCAACAATAGAAAACTTGCAATCAAAATGGGCTTCAATTTTCAGAGGTGTTCAGATAGTCTTTCTAGGTACTGAAATTACTTTCATATTGTTATTAGTTCATATTTCAGATGCAAGGACAGAGAAAATTGATATATGGACTCCAACTCTAAATAAGAAGATGTCTTTTTCATTGTGGCTTTGAAATAGGCTTTCCTTGAGAACAGTTGAAATGTAATAATAAGTGGTATTGGAAATGGTGTTAAGGAGAAGAGTGCCATGGTCACTGGTGTACACGGAGGTAGGTTTTGCTAGAAAAATTAGCTGAAAAGTTGCACAGTGAGGATGTTAAGTTTTGAGATGATGGCACATGTTGACTTGCTTGAACTTCAGAGCTTTGTTGAATACAAAACAATGGCAGAGTTTAATATTTCAGGAAAATATTTTTTAAAATAACCTCAGACAGAACGAATATGAAAGCAACCCAGTACTTGACTTTCTTTAATTGAATAGTTAAGGCAGTTAATGCAGTACAATGTGTTAAAGGTCAAGTAAAGGCACAATACTTGGTTGTAGATGTGAGTGTATAGTCATTAATAAGAGAGAACAGTTTGTTCACTTAGTTTTATAAAAGGATGATGCCATGAAGTTTTGTCTCACACTCACTTCCCGTCTCATTTTAAGGAACACTGTGCACCTGTCATTATACTTCCTAATCTTTTAAAACCTCCTTAAACAGTATCTCCAGAGCTAACAAAATACCTTTTTCCTGTCTGCTTTATATGTAAATAACAGCTTTATGAAAGAGGTTTCCTTTGCTTGATTGGCTTGGTTTGGTTTCAGAAATTGCAGAGCATGTCAATTGTAAACCTGCAGTTTCCATTAAATGGCAAGTGCTTTAGATGTTGTTTCCAAATAATGCTGATGACTGCAGAACCATCACAGAAAATAAATTCCTTCACATGAAGCAAGTTCTGTTAAGACGAAGAAAGCATTCTTGGTCTTATATTAAGCTGAATAACTTGCTGATTTTGATTTGGGGAAACGAGACATTTCCCCAAACAAACAAAAAGTCTATTTTCAGAATTCCTCTTTCAGTTAAGAATTGATTTCTCCTGGTATTTGAGATTGAAGCTGTCCAGTATTGTGTAACTAAATGCTGTACATGTTTTTTAACACAGTGACCAGTTTAACATAGTTGCAGATGTTTAAAAAACATCACACTGATATCTGTAAACTTGTTCTTTTAGATGTAGACAAATACTAAAAACAAGACATAAAGCATTTTAGAATCTAACAGAGAGATGTTTTAAAGCCAAACTTAGTCAAGCTTATCATAGTTTTTCTTGCTTAAGGAGAGGATACTTTTAGGTTTTATGTGGTAAGTGGTCATAGTTGACAAAAAAAGACACAGTTAATCAGTTACTTATTTCTGATCTGACCACTGTAAATTTGGGGTTTTCTTTCAGTAAAGAAGCAAGACACAAAACGAGAAGTGGGGCACATAGTCTCCGTACTCAAGGAGTTAAATGCATGTAGTTTGATCAGAATCAAACTCCTAATTTTGAAGTCCATTCATCCATGGAATATTTTTATTTAGGGAACTGGTAGAAAAAGGCTTTAGTGTTGGAAAAAGCACTGGAATGTGTGGGGAGAATTTTTGATTGATTGCAGTGGGAGTTCAGTGTCTAGAGCAGTTGCAGTACTGGATGGAGGTTAGAAAAATAAATCACATAGCCCAGACTGACGAAAAAGAAAAAGTTCAGATATAGTCACACAAAGCTCAGTCATTGTAAGCTTAATGGAAGCAATAAGGAGACACTTGGCTGTTCAGTACAAGACTTTGCAGTCTATGTTCACAAAGTTTTCTTTTCAGCTGTTACGTAAGGAGAAATACACCAACATACCAGGGGTGGAAATTAGTAATACATCAGTGAAGGGACTAATGTTTTGACTAAAGTATGCCAATCCCTTCCATCTTTACATCTGATAGAAACAATACGGTAAAGAGAGTAGTTCTAAATGCTGTATAACTGAAATTATTCAAAATTGTAATGAAGGTCTCGTTTGAGAATATAGAGCAAAAAACAGCATTAGAGATATCAGAGTATCATTAAATGTCCAAAATGCACACACTTCCCCACCACAATAGATATTAGTCTGCCATATTGTACACAGCATTATTCTGTTCTCATCAATGAAAAATATTGAGAAGCAATTTCTGTTCCAAATTTACCTGTGCAGCTGAACTATTTCCAGCAAGTCCCTAACTGAAGTAGGAAAGGTGAAATCTCTCCTTAGCAAAGAGGTTCTAACCCTTTCCAGTCTCTTCACCCCTCCGTTAAAAGTGTGCAACAAAAAACCCGATACCCTTATTCAGGACATCTTTTCAGTTTGGTCTGGGCAGAACTCATTGAATAATAAGTGTTAACACTGAATATGTTATTGTCTGTGGAAGGTGAAAGAATGGCTGATTTTCTATGATGGGGTAGAACAGAATATTTCTGTGTGTAATGGAAAGACTCTTTATTAGTTTGTGAGGTTAAAAAATCCTAAAGTTTTTGACTTAGATTGCTACATCTTGCAGATCAGATGAGACAAATACATTACTAACAGCATCTACTTTTAATAACTTAGTAAAGGGACCCAGAAAATACTAAAGTACTGAAATATAAGCAGCCCAAATAATACTGAAATCGATACTTTGAAAACTAGAGAGGAGAAGTAATACAATGCTTAAAATGTTTCAAAGGCTCTGCATCAAATCACTTTTGAGTTGGTGTTTCCCAGTATGTCTAGAATGCCTTGGTATTTTATTATAATAATGAATTCCAGTGTAAATTAATTTTGCATAGTTTCTGTAACTTGTTAAACAGCAGCAAAATGTAGTTTCAACATCCACTGCAAGAGATCCATGTAATTAATACCACACTTTCTGGAATAGCTAAATAATTCTAAAAAAAAAAACTAGACACAAAATTTGGCTTATAAACAGAAGAAGATTGAAGAATATAATTGATAAACCATACAATAACCCCCCTACCGTGTGTTTTCTAAAGGTCTTCATAGGAGTTAAAAATGATGCTTATTCAGAATACTGACAGTAGCGGCCAGAAAAGACATTCCAACTTTGAAGTCTGGGAAAGAAAACTCTGCAATTGAACTATTCTCTTATAAGCAATAAAAGATTTTGAATGCCTCATGGATCAAATGGAAACTGCTTTGAGATATTGGGTGTGTGTTGGATTTGCTGGGTGAAAATGCAGTATTTTCTACTTTCACTGAACAAAATATTCTGTTACCCAAGAATTTAATCCTAACAACTTCTTTAGTCTGTTTCCAATGTATATGTAGAAGAAATGTATGCATCTGTATGACTGAGGTTTACCAAGATCACCTGTACGTAGTTGTAACATTATTATAACCCATATCTACGCAGTTTGTCAGGAACTCAAGTTCCTACAAACCACTCTTCCTCACTAAAAGATTGTCAGCTGTTTTCTCACTCATTTTTTTAACTACTTCCCAGAGAAGCGTGACAAATGTTTGCACAAATGATACCTGAGAATTTGTTTAGCCATACAGCCCTTCAGGCTGTGCAGCCTGGTGTTGAATCTAACTGCATCCATCAATTTACTCCAGCTGAGGATGTGATCCTCATGATAATAATGCAGCAGCTGAACAGGTAGGAGCCAGCAGCCAGAATTTCTTGCTGGAGTAGACATAAGTACAACATTCTTGGTGACCATTCCTCTTGTAAATCTTAGCATGATTTGTGATGGAGTGTGATATGTAGATCCCAGACTGAAAACTTTGTGTTACATACAGCAACCTCACAAAAAAAACCCCTCACCTGTTCCCACCCTATCCCTTCCCTGAATTAATTTTCTTTTTACTGGCGTATGCTATCTTATGTGCTTATTGTACTCATCTGTATACTTACTAGTTAATACCCTTTTAGCCAGTGTGTCTAAACTGAACTGTCAATACCATTCTTTGTCCCAAACTCCTGCTACTTTGTGGAAAAAAAAATCCAACTCAGGCCAAAACTAGCAAGTCAATTCTGTTATTTTTATAAGATTATCACAGGAATGCCAATGAAAATATTCTTAAGTTACAATGGGTGTAACACAGGATTTTCACATTACCCCCTCCCTCTGGGGGAAATCCATAACTTTGTCTACAGTGTGAACTCCACTCATATGGGTCAGGGCTGATTTACCCAGTCAGTGTGTTTGTTTCCACTTCCATTTTCATTGGCACAAAACCAAACAACTAAGGGGAAACAGGCAGTGCAGGGCCCCCACCCTGGCTCTGAATGTATTTTCTTCTATTGTAGCTGGTTCCCTCAATTTCCCAGATCAATCAAAACCTGCTGGAGTCACTGCTGTGATAAAGTCAGTTGCTGTTGGGGAGTAGGATATCTGTGCTAGAGTGATCAAGAGGGGTCAGAGCTTTTTTAGCGGCAGTGATAACCCTACAGAAATAAATACCTGCTGAATTCCAGCATAAAATGATGCCTCGGGGCAGTATGGAATATCTTGAAACACACTGAATCTCTAATGGTCTCTGTATTGTGCTGGCATCCCACTCAAGAGCATAGTCCTTTCCAGGACTATGATAAAGTTTTGGAGAACCAGCACATAACGAATACTGATAATGTCAATCCTTGGATGTCTCCTTTGAGCACTGGATAGGAATGCTAGTCTTGAGAAGTCAAGAGGTCAGTTCCCTGAAATGTCCCATCTAAAGTGTCAGCAGCCTGCATATGAATGGTACACCTTAAACCTGTGTAAAGTCCCAGTCCATCCATGTCCCTGATGAAGAGGTTAGGGATCAAGCTGTGGTTTATATGTTTAGTTATGAAAAAATAAATTACATAATCTCTCTCAGTGTAGGACTGTGTTACACAGTTGTGTCAAGAGGAAGTGCAGATCAGCTTCTGCTGTTCTGGTTTTAGTGGAAAGCCTGCTTCTGGATTTAGTAGTAGCTGGTTACTGCCTATGTTCATGGCAAATGCTTCCTGAGTCAGTAATTTACTATTCTCATGTCTGCTTTTCTAATCTTAACCTGATTTGAAAATTAAGTTTTGCTCTTCCTGATTTTTTTGGTACATTATTGCTGTTACTGACCTCGAGTGTGTCCTGCAAGATAATTTTGATTATCATGTTAGAAACAGGATGTAATAACACCTGTTTCTCCCAGATTTCCGTGTAGTGTTTGAACATCAAAACTAACGAGAACTACTCAGTTGGCTCCTATGAAAGATACACAAGACAGAGCCTTGTGCTCTGCCTCACATGGCTTCATTTGCTTTCCTCCACATGCAATGGCCACTTCTACTCCAGTAAACGAGACATGCTCAGGGCTGTTCTCTGCCTCAGAGGTCGGCTCATGCTGTGTCTCAAGCGCACACAGTTACAAAAACTAAGGTAGCTGTATCTGGATTGCATGTTGAAAATGGCCCCTGACCTGTGCTGGCTGCTCAACCGTACCCAGGAAGGGTTTGGAGAAGAGCTGTCTGGGCTGGCCTGAGAGCTGCAGCCATATAGGCAGGAGACTGGGATTGTGCCCACGACCAAGATGGAGCTATTAATATTGTTCCTGGACAGTTGGTTAAGATTAATTTTAAACATAAGTCGTGAGGTTTACAATTTCTTACAGTTATGTCTCATCAATTATTTTATGTCTGGAGGGATTCAGAGGTCCTATTAGATTGGAAAAATGTCTGTTCACTTTCTGAGTTTTATGTTCCCTGCTTTGATAGTTTTCAGGTCAGAGTTCCACAGGCTGGTATTGTAACATAAGAGAAAATGTTGTCTTTTATCAGTTTTCAATTTGCCACATATAATTTCATTAATTAAGCGCTTTGTTCTTGTCTTACAAAAGAGAGAACGTAATCAGTTCTAATTCCATGTGATGACAAATTTAATTAGTTAGCTGATAAGCAATAAGGGCTAGAGCAACAGGATGCAGGAATAATAAGCGAATTCATAGACAACAGTTACACTTTCATATAAGTCTCTGCAATAGCCTGTGAAGAGATTTTTTTCCTAATATTTTATTATTCCTAGGTGCGCCAACTGGTTCATCCATTTAAAGCATATGTTGCAGGACATAATGCATCAGCAAAGATGATGCAAGGCAAGCTGATAGGACTGGCCAGGACATAGTATGCTCTTTGTCTCCTGGCTTCAGTGGCCAAAACCCAATTGTTGAATTATTTTGTGAGAGCACAATCTTGTCTTTCATTGAATTATAAAAGACTCTGCCAGCGTTATGTGCTATTTCCAGTTAGGAATATGGAGGCTTTAAATTCTTTCTGGGTACAGGGAGTACTATGAAGATGAGGCAATGGTAATGGTGCAGAATGAGAGTCTGGACTGGGTTTTTAATAGTGCTTAAAATAGTGATTCCTTACAAATCAACCAAAAGAGTCACATTTGCAAATGAAAAATAACACAACTACAAAAGATTCTTGCTAACTACAAATTTATTGTATTTATGCTGTGCAAAATACATCTGATTATGTTTTGCAGAAAAAGAATGTAAAGTTTCACTCATATAAAGCTTATAAAATTTTATTTTATAAAATATGCTGGTTATATTACTGATGAGTATATGCAGGTGATTTCACAGAAAAATTTGTAGTGTTTATCCTCTTGGGAATTCTATGTTTTACATCTTTTAATAACAAAAAATAATTTAGGTACATTTTAGAGAATTATTTAAACTTTACTGATTTTCATTTTTTGATGACCCACACTACACTGCCAGGGATCTTCATGACCTGCAGTTTGACTGTTCAGTGTTTAGAGAAATTCAAAAAACCCCAAGGGGGATCTGAAATATATTTCTCCGCACACAAGCTGTCCAGCATGAAAGCCTGCTACTGATGCCTTTGCAGAACTGGAAATTAGTATAACATCCTACTAACAAAGGGTGGTGGGATGGGTTTGAACCCTGCTCAGAGGAAGAAAGCTTTTATTTTTACGTGGGGAAAAGACTTGGACATTATGACATTTTTAGAAAATTCTTGGCTGAATTAGAATTAAACCTTGCCTTTCCTGGTCTTTAGGTAGAAAGTAATTTGGGAAGGAAATTCAAATTCTGAAAGGAACTATTTCATTGCAGTTTGGTATAAAAAATCAACCTCCTTCTCCCCCCAAATTCAATCAGCATTACATAATCACATGGTAACCACCTTTCCATATGCATCCTATGTGTTTGAGAGTGGGTCTCTCTCCCTGAATGTGTGTTTGCCTGTGCTGGTCCAGTTATTACTCCTTTCATTAAAAGGGAAAGAAAATGGTCAGAACTAGAGAGAATGGCACAGCCTTCCTTACTGCTCGGATCTTTGCGGTGCCTCCCCTGGGGTTTTCAGATGGCAGCAGTTATGGAGTCATGCTCTCCTATTCAGCCTTGAGGGGGCTGCAAGGCAGAATACAGGACTGTAAAGCTTCAAATACAGGACTCAAAGACACCATTGTGCAGAAAAGGACTATAAACAGTTGCTGAATTTTAAGTCCATGCTTAAATTCAAAGCATATCTGTGAGGTTATAGGATTTGCTCAAGACTTTTGGGAATTTAGAGCTGTGCACGTTGTAGAAATGCTAAAGTTGAAATTGTTTCATATGGTGCTTACAAATTTGGGGGTATACACAATCACAGTCGTATTTCCAAGCAGTGGACCTCAACCCTGTAACACTGTATGTGAAGGGACAAACTTTTGTACACATCAGAATGAGTCTTACTTCCTTTCTATTTATTGCAGAGATAATCCTTTTTAAAATTTTCTAATCTGAATGTTTAAATAAAATTAGGATTGGATGTTTAATTTGGTAATTACAGTGCCTGCAAACATTAGATTATGTGTGGTGTATGGTAATTTTTATCTGCATACTGTAGCAGAATAAAGATCTTTTTGAGAGATCATACAGCTTCTGCAATTTGGAAAATAAATAAAGAAGCAAAAATAAACCTGCCACATCTCCTCATTTGAACTTTCCCAGACTGAGCTCAATCAAGGTGTGGGTTACACAGAGAGCAGAGTACATAGTTTAGTCTGCAGAGGCTCCAGAAGAGTGTTAGGCTTCCTATTTTGCATAAACAAATTGAAGAGGTCTTATCTCATAAATAACTTACAAGTGAGTAAGCAGAGCAGAACATTATGTTCAGAGTGAAATGGGACATTTCTTTGCAATTCATATGCTCACACTTTGCATATTAACATTTTTGTAGATCTACGGATTGCCTTTATGTTCAAAATTATTTTTAAGCTGAAGATAAGCTACTGTCCAAGCCTCTGCCATAGGATAACTGTTTTGGGTTTGGTGTTTGTGTCTTGCTGGAATAACATGGGTTTGTTTGTTCTGTAGCCATTCCAGCCCACCCACATCTTGGTGGTTTGGCCCTTCCTTGTGCTTGTCTGCAGGTGTGCCCATTGCTGACCTCATTCACCCATCTATTTGCAGTCATAAATACATCTAACCTAATGTTTGGCCATATTTGTGTTATGATATCCTTGAAATAGAAAAAACCCTGAACAATTAATTGCTTATTACAAAGCAAAACTTTTTTCCACCTCTTGTTCATCAAACTAGGTGTATTTTTCATGCTGTGGCAGGAAATGATTGTAAAGTTTCTCTTCTATTTTGGGCATCACTGCACACTTGCAAGTGCCTCTGCTGTGTCACTTGCCTGTGCTCTCTTACTTAGTTCAAATGACCACCCTTGTAAGTGCTGCCTTTTCAAATATATGTAAAGTGCTTAAAAGGTCTCAGATGTCAATATGAAAGCAAATTATAATTAATTCTGTACTGCTTCTTTATGTGTAAAGTGCTAGGTACTTCAGCTAAGATTTTCTGTGGTTTAGAATTGGCCTAATTCTGTCAGGGAGGGGAGATTTGTTGTTCACCTAAATATGACTGGAGTTAACATAAAATGTTTTGGTTTGTTTTATGAAAATTCAATTCCAGAGCTACGTAGATGTATTTCAAAATACTTTCATATGAATATTGTATCTTCCACAGAGAGAAGTAGATTTATTTTTTTTGCCAAAATGAAATCCAGCAGCATTCTGTTTTATGAGGGAATCTTTTAATGTATTTAAGAAAAATACTGGTAGTGTAAATTCAACCCACCCTGGCTGTCATTGGTATCCTGTGCCACTGCCTAAGCATGTGGAGTCATTTACACACTTGTCAGGTGGGAAATGCTGCGTGCTTCAGTTGGGAAAAGAAAGTTCCAGTGCAAAGCATAACTTAGAGTGAAAACAAACGGGGTAATACACAAACTGCAAGCACAGACGTTTTTCCTCCAGTGACCCTGTTTTCTTTTGACGCTAACCTTCACAACATTTGGGTCCTTAAGGCTGAAACAGACAGTGTCCCAGGCTGGATTGCTTTTGCACTCTTATAAAAATTCTTGGCCAAATAAAATTTGTTGACCAGCACTTCATCAAGGCTGGGTAAGTGCAGAAATGAAAGCAGGTGGAAAGGTAGAAGTCAAAACTCATGCCTGAGAAAGAAGTCATGAGCGTAATAGGACAAAAGACAGGTTTTAGGGGTAAACAGTGACAATGGAGAGAAATAGAGAAGTGTGAGAAGCTAGAGGAAAATATGAATATCAGCACAGATTTTGGAGGCAAATGCTGGAATGTGTTAGTCATTAAAGAAAAAAAAAATTAAAAAGAGAAGTACAAACGTATGGGATAAGATTATATAAATAATGTTTCCTTCCCAAATCTGCAGTTAGGCATTGTAGCTCTGTGTCTGGTTGTGGCTTCAGCTGCCCACAAATGACTCATGAAAGTCACTTTTGAAATTGTGTATTTCAGTACTTGCAGTTGTCTTCATGAGTCCATAAGGTGGAATTCAGTGCTGGGACTCTAAAGAGACAAAATCAGTGGACGGAATAAGCTGGGCAATTGATTTTGGTTCATAGGATATGAGGTTTGCGTGTAGACGTCTGTTTGTATGGTGCAATCAATAATGGGTCAGATACTGTTTCCCTTAGCCCTTTAGTTTTAGGGCAGTCTTCAGATGATTCAGCATGGTGTGGGAAATACTAGGATAGGGTACTTTCTGCTTCACAGAAATTAAAAGGTATATACATAAAATAGTCAGGAAACTCCTAGAAGAGAGGGAATGGTTTCATGGTTAGGAAGACTGGCAACTGTGAGAATGGGGTTCTATCCCTGCTTTTACTGATAAGGTTCTGTTAAAAGTGGCCAGATTTCTTTGACCAAAATTTTCCATTGGGCACTAAATACTCATTTTTGAATTTTCTACAGAGGGCCAGATGATCAGAGTGCTCTTCCAGCTACAGTTTAAAGTCATTGGTAGTGTGCTTTGCACATATAAAACCCTGTACAAATATTAAGTAGCTAAGGAAAATCAGTAGTTTCATTTCTTTGACGAGGAACCCAAAATCTGTGGAAAGTTTTTCCATTTGTGCCTATTATCTCCATGCCATGGTAGGAAAAAGCCATTTCTCCTACAGTCTATTCCGCTTCTGAAATCAATTAACATTTTTGAATCACTTAGATAACTTTGGTGAAAGCTCTAACTAGCTCCAGAGGAATTTATTGATTTCCCATTTTAGTTTAGTGTTGAAGTGTCACACTAAATACTTAAATACTCTTTATTATAGGAAGAATGAGTATTATGTAGAAAAATATTTAATTATGAAATGAAAACCATACTCCAATGTATTCTCATGATGGAAACAAATGAATTGTCCAGTGAAGCTTTTGATTTAGGAAATATTGAAATTAAGTCTTCAATTTCACTGTCTGAAAAGGGTGTTCATTTTGGTTTGGGAAAGAATAGAGGGGGAGAAAGAAAAAGGACTTTTGTATAAAATATATTTAGACGGTGAATTTCCTGTGGTTTATGGTGGTAAAAATTTCATGACAGGCAGATTCTGGATATGTGGGGCTCCTAACCAGGAATATCGTAGCTAAATTTGTTCCCATTAAAATCAATAAAATATCTTGGATTGCTTCTAGAAATGTTTGTGGTGTGTATTGCAACAAGTTCAGAACACAGTTCAGAACTGCTCTGGGCCAATGGGGTTGCAAAATATCTGTCAGCTTTGGCTGACAGCCTAAGGTTGCCACAGCAATTTTTCTCTTTAATGAGTAAAATAGGTGATGTTTATAGAAAAATAACTGTCTCATAAGAAGCTGTGCAAAACGTTCCATTCAAAACCATTCTGTTTATATATAGTTTTGTTGTTTGTTTTCTTTCCTTTTTCCTTACTACTGTGGACATTTGCATGAAAACAGGATATTTCTCCTTCAAATTGCAGTCATGGACAGAATAGCTGCTATACCAAAATGGAGCCAACCCACTTCAAATAAGAAACAACTATTTTGCTTACCAAATCTGTTTCTTCTGTGTATGCAAAGTTTTGAGCACTTATTTTCCAACCTAAATTTAGGGACTGTTTTTTTGCATTAGTTCTGTAAAACCAACAAAACAATATGGATGTAATAAAATGAGAATACATTTCTGCAAAGATTAAATTATTTTTAAAAATTGTAAGTAATTTTTATGTTTTAATATTTACAATGATAGTAGGGATAAAAGTACTTTTGTTATATGTACTGGGTTTTTTAAATTTTTTACACAGCCTAGAAACAATGATACATACTCAAGAGAGAGATAAATAGAAAAACTGAATCCTGGTTTTGGTTGTTAATGATCAATAGAACTAATAACACCAGGAACATCAGTTTTCTCTCTGATGGACTTTTCCAGTCTCAGGTTAAGTGTAACTCTCTACCAATTAGAGAGATACACTTTTACTGACAAGTAGCATATTTTCTCTGGTTCGGCAATGTCTTATAAAGCCCTACAGATTACTTTAGGTATCCCAGGATGAATGAGTGTACATTAACACCCATGTTCCTATATGTATTTACACCACTTAACACCTTAGTCCCTGGCTTCAGGTGCATCTGAGTGCCCAGGGAAAGTTCTCAACTGTGCAGAGAGCTCTGTGCCATTTGTTTCTCTGGCAGGAATGAGAAGGAGAGTGAGTGAGGTGTGCTGCCAGATCCTCAGCCCCTGCAAGCCTTCATTTTAGCAATCTGGATCCTGGATCACTGAGCCTTTCAGCTGGAGACAGCTGCAGCCGGAGCCATTGTACAGGTGCTCTGCCCTGTAGAGGCTCACTTGCCCTGAACTAGGAGACTGCCCACAGTGGCTTGTGCCACAGAGCATGCTTTTCCTGTTCCTCCTCCTCTCAGTCTAGGGTGGTTCTCTGAAAACTGATACCTGTCTGAGTAAAATCCACTGGATGAAGCCATCATCTGTTTGTACAAATGCAGGATTTATAGTCACCATACTAATAAGTAAATATTCCCTCTCTGGTTAATAAATGGAACACCAGGGTTGCAGTGCAGGTGAGCATAGTCCTCTGACTGTAAAGATTTGCAGAGAAATTAAATATGTACAGGCTTTTGATTGTACTACACAGATCAAGTTTTCGAATTCCAGGAGCACTGCTTCCCAAAATTACCTGCAAATCTTTCAGACAATCTTTTTTTCTCATTTGAACAAATAAGTGTCCCACTGAGCTTTCCTAGTCTAACCAGTCTGCATTTGGCTGTGAGACCCCAAACAGTCTCTACCTCATTGGGGCCATATGATTTTGTGCTTTGCAAATAAAAATTACAAAACTCTGTAAAATATACCTCCCTTTTCTAACTGCAGATGTAAACTGCCTTTTCAGCATGCAGCTTCACAGGGTCAGGGTCCATTTGCTTAGGCCAAACATCTTTTAAATATGACTGAAAAATATCAGGATTCTGTCAGTGGAAAGAAACATCAAGGGCTCTCTGGAGAAATTAATTGCATTTATTCCTATTTTATAGCTCTTCCGTATGTAATTTACACGTGACAACTTTTTAAATTGTTTTTAGTTTTGGCAACTAATAATGCATATTTTTCATCCTTGTAGTACTTGACAGGGGATTGTGGTATGATGAAATGTTCACAAAGTAATTCAGCATAAATGGGCCAGTTAGTTTCTCTGGTTATCTCTTGGTGATATTCACTTCCCACCTATTTTGTTCAGTGCTTCTTTGGCAAACTGTTACAGATTTTAGCAGCAGGCAGTTCACGGTAATCATATCATATAATAGACTAAGTAAATATGTGATAAATGAGCAAATGTAAACCAAACAAGAAGTGCAACCCTGGGGACTAACTGGGCTTGAAATTCTTGTGGGTAAACACAGCAGGTGAGCAAAGGAGTATGACAAATAGGGTAAGAATTTCTTAAAGCCTGACTGCCACAAGTATGTCAATGGAGCTGAGTCAGCATGGAAAGAACACAGTAATTTACTGTTGATTCAAAAGCCAGTAGCTCATTGCTACCCTTCTGGGTGATGTGGAATGCATTAGCTAAAATGCAGATGACTAACCTTCGGGGACTGATGCTTCCACTGCTCTTCAGCCCAACTCTTGTGCTGCTCCTTTACAGGGACACTTCTCTGGGAACAATAGCATGTCATAGCGCTGCTGGGATAGCCTCCAGTCAGCATCAGACCAGCAGCCAAAAAATTTAAATTATACCAGTCATCTTTTTCAAAGCTGCAGTTTTAGAATTTGCCTTTCTGAATTGAAAAATATTGCTTTCACTTTACCTTTATCAGGCCAATATACATAGCAAATATATATACCATGTGCACAAATTAATATTTAGCAATATAATTTATATTTCTTTGCTGTAGGATTTCTTACATAAAATATGCTTTGCTGTACTATTCATCCAGAATTTTGCCTGCTAGAAACAAGGCCTTTTTCTGTCTTTCTTTCTCCCGTCTCTGTTTATATTTTTCTGTACAGAAATGCATTTAGTTATTTTGTTGATGGTTACTTTACTCTTGGGTTACGTCTCTGCCTGACCCCCAGCTTTTCTCTGTTTTTATTGTCAGCTCATGGATGCTACGACTGTAGGACCGTGCTAACTGACCCCTCTGGAGTTTTCACTTCTCCATGCTTCCCCAGTGACTATCCCAACAGCCAAGCGTGCAAGTGGATCATCCGAGCACCTCACGGATTTATCATACAGCTAACATTTATTGATTTTGACATTGAAGAAGCTCCAGGATGCATTTATGATTCTCTGACATTAGACAATGGAGAAAGCCCAATGAACCTTTGTGGCATCACTGCCAAAGGATTATCCTATAATTCTACCGGAAATGAAATGATTGTGTCATTTAAAAGTGACTTCAGTATCCAAAAGAAAGGTTTTAATGCCAGCTATGTACGAAGTAAGTATGTCCAAAGCATTTCATCCCATTATAGATGTTATAAGGATTAGAACGACTCTTCCCAAAGGAATCAAGTCCTCCATGAGAAGAGAATGAATGGGTGAGGCTGCACTTTACAGGCTACAGGGTTATCCTGTATCTTTTGTTAGCTCATTTATTTTTCTTTGGATCAAAATTATTTTATTCTAGGACAGGACCAGAAGTGTGTTAGAAAAACTCTTCACATGCAAAGGTTTTAGGCCTAACAGTTCTCTCCCTGCAAATTTATGCTGGAGGATTTGAAAGTAGGGTACCTGTCCTTCAGGTCAGCATACCTGCAGAGGGACATAGAAACCAAAAGGAGAGCATGAGAGGGAACTTAGTTGAGCCAGAAAGATCAGCCCACACTTCTGGCCCAATGTAACTCCCAATGGTGGGGAGAAGTTTGTGCAGAAAGCAGAACTCTCAGAGTTCATCCAGCCTCTGGAACAAATTCCCAGGGATGACCTGACATTGCAAAATAGCTACCTTTCATTCCAGTTTCTTTCCCTTCCTTAAATACGTAACAATGGTTTTAAAGGTTTTAAAAAGGCTCTCATGCTTTTTTTCTCTAGAAGATAAGTGTACAAATAACTTCTGCTTGGTGTTTGTCTTTTTGTTTAGAGCATTAATTAGAATTAATTAGACAGTAAAAGGCAGTGAGGTAACAAAGGGCATTAGGACAGTCACTGACAGGCCCCATATGTGGCTCACTGTTCATTCCACTTCAGGGCTATAGTTTCCAGTTGCGTGCTCTCAGTAGACTTTCTTTTTGTAGAGGCTGCACACCTTAACCTGAGCACTAGTACTGCATTGAGCATTTATATTACTGTAGCACACTTATGTTCTGCGGGTTGGCTGGCTGTGAAAACACAGAGCAGGGAAGTTAGGCAGTTCTCTCTTCAGTCACAAGCACGTTTTCGTCATGATTATTTTAAAAGCATTTATTACACATGTCATATATTTGAAAATATGTAAGATACTAACTCCCATCATAAGGAGTCATAAGACAAAAGTAGGCATGATGATGTCATCAAAATCTATGTATAGTCCTGAAAAGAAAAAAGGTAACATCACAGAGGAGCTAAAAATACTTCTCTCTACTGATGTCTTTTCGTGCTAACAAAATGAATGTACTAATAATTCTGGGAGCACCTGTTTTCTTCAAAAATCAAAGCAAATTTTTTGAAAGGCTTCTCCATTTGAAATTAGCAAAACTCTCGCTGTATTGTAAGAAGTTGTAAACTCAAGTGGTTCATAAAAAGTCATATGCAGTCAGATTATGCAAAATTATTTATTTCTATAATTTTCTTTAATATTTTAATGTTTAAGTATCACTGTAAGGGATGAGTTACAAGTGGAATTGAAAGATGCAATGTTGACCTCAGCTGTGTTTAATGAGAAGGAGAGGAAAGGTCCACAAACAGGCAGAGGACCCTTTTGTATATATACCTACAGTAATGCATTTTCATGGAAGCAAGAGTATTACCTCCATGCCAAATTGAATAGTACCTTATACTCATGGATAGCACCATCAAAATTAAATAGTCTTGGAAGATACCCTTTTATTTTGAAAAGGAAGACTATTCTCCAGTGAGCAGAAGTATCGAAGACCTTCACCAGTGACTTATATTTTAATGTTTCACGTATATATTAGTTCAGAAGCTCTGTGTTAAGACTTGCTGTTAAGCACCTAGGCTGAGGCTGACTTCATTTGGTTTCATTACTCCAACTGTGTAACTTTCACCTGAGATCTTGATTTTGACTGTGGATACTGGGAGAGCTGGCTGCGTTCTTCTAGGGCAAATTATAACTATGTTCTACTTATTGATCTCAGTTTTGCAGTTATGTTACTTTCAGAACATAGTTACAAAGTAGTAGTAACAACCTGGAAATGGATACAGAAAAGGGTCTTGGAAAAGGGATCATAATGTACTGCTTTCCTTTCGAGTACAACCATGTGGACAGTAGGGCATTAGTGTGCACACACACTGAAATGACAGTGCATCCACATGGCAGATGCCAGTACTATGCTCTCCTGTGCTTGTAAAGAGTTCCCAAAGCCATCCCCCTAACTTCAGGTCTTGTGAAAAATTGCACACCCCCTCACTTCGCGTGAAGTTTCAAAGCTTGTACTTCAAGCTGACACCATTTTTAACTACTAAAAATGTGATACAGGAGCAAAAGCATTAACTTTTTCCAGAATGAGGGGAATGGTGTTATATTTTCTTCCATTTGTCATGAACTATAATTTTTAAGTAATCAAATTAATTAGTTTGTTCAATTTTGATTTTCACAAAGTAAAGCAAGTTGGAAAGTAAAAGGCCATTCAAAGACACAATTTGCAATCTAGAAATGTCATTTAAAAAGACATTAATGGTACATACATCCTAATATGCAATATGTACACAAGACAAAATACGTGTATGGAAAGACAGACATAAAAGAGTGAGTTGTGGGAGGGAATTAGTTTGGGAGTAGAACAGCTTTTGTGTGACTGCTCAGTTTTATGCAAGAACAGTTTCAAACTGAGTTTTGCAGAGTCCTGTTGTCCATATCAAGTTGGCCACTCCCACAAATGTTTGTTTCTTGCCTGTGACCTCCTGCAACACACCAATAGCAGTTACATGGGCCATATGCTCAGCTGCAGCAAACCAACCCAGATTTGCCAGTCTTAGGAAAATTATGTTAATTTACACTAGCTGAAGAGCTGTCATGGTAAATAATTTCCTAATAATACTTAACTGCATAAGTAAGAACTCCACCAGTAAGTAGAAGTCACTCAGTCACCAAAAGGGGAGGAAGGAGAGCCAACAGACCTGTGTTAGTACAGAAATCCTTGAGGCAGTGTCATGTAAATTTAGCATACAGTTAAGCAGGACTGCAGTAGCCCAGATTAAAAGCCCAGTTCACTGAGGGAGCAACAAAACACTCTCAAACAGGTACTTGGTATGTGGACACTTGCAGACCCCATTAAAGTTTGACACATTTCTTCCAGCATCAGTGACAGGGTAGATGAAAGAAGGGGAGCTAGAAACAGCAGAAGGCACCCTTTAGGCACCAAACTATACTGAAAAGCTCATTAGCTGGCAGGAAACCAGTGCTCCCTGCAAGGGATTGTAAAATTGAATCTAAGGACTCCTGGCTTGCTTATGCGTGAAGGGGTGTATGAGATGTGAGACAACGAGATGCAAGGTAGATGTTTGTACATTCTTCATGACAAAATGTGTCAAAAAACCCCATGCCTGTTGTAATCCAGTTATCCCAGAATAGTCTGAGTTGGAAGGGACCCAGAAGAATCATCAAGTCCAGCTCTGAAGTGAATGGCCTATACAGGGTTCAAACCCACAACCTTGGCATTATTAGCACCATCCTCTAACCAAGTGAGCTAATCTCGGGATCTTCCTAAGAAAAAAATTTAACATAATTCTGGAAGTATTCTGAAACACCTGGATGAGTATTCCAACAGTATATGTATATTCTGCCTCAGAGAATAACGAGCTTCTCTGATACTAACATGGAAATTCATCAGTGTGATGACTGACTGTGCAACAGCAGTCAGGAAAGAGATCTGCACTTAATATTGATGGCAGGATTTGGTTTTTTCCATGTGGACAAAATGCTTGTCAGTTTTATCTTTTCAGTATATGGGGAAGGTGCCAGTCGTTAAATCTGTGCGATGAATGCAGCAAAGTTGAGTAGACCTCTTCAGTACAGGAGCAAAGTCGAGTAGACTTCTTCAGTACTAGAGCAAAGTCCTTCCTGTTTATTTCTCTTTCTATACCGTTTAGATGTGACCAGGTGGTCCATAACTTTCCTGATCACTGTAACACAGGCTGGATAGTGCTCATATGAATAAGCTTTCTTCTTTTTAAGTCTTGGATCCTTATGCTTCTTCTGGAACATTTTCCATGTTACGTAAAGGAGCTTACAGTATAATTAACCCACTAAAAAATGCCCCTGTTTTCTATGGAGAGTTGAACACATTTTCTATCTATAAAATTGTTACAGCATGCTTTTTCCCTTGGGAAGAAAAATAAATCCATGAAGTAAATCCAGTAACTATAAAAGCCCAGTATTTTTCTCTCTTCCCTCCCATTATGCAGTTGCTAGGTTGGTGGATAATGTGCAATGCTTTATGCTATTTTACTATGTAATATATTGGTCAAACTATGTTCTTGTGTATATCCAAATATGGTAGTTTGGAGCTCAGAGTCTTTGCAAGCAGCTGGCAAACGGAACTTGTAGTACCACAGACAAGAGAGAATCCTTATACACTGTATCTGTGTCTTTTCCTGGGTATGGCATGACAGTCACCCTTCCTTCATGTCTCGTCCTCTAATATTTGAAAGGGTTTTACTTCATTCTGAGAAGAGAATAGGTGTAGTAATTAGTATAAGTGTTGTGACATCACTGAAAAATCCCAGAGGAGACTGGGAATTAACTACTGTGGCAGTTATTCTTCAGGTTCCGCAAGAAACAGTTTCACTTCCAACATATACAAGCTGAAAATGTGTAAGAGGTAGCAGACATTTGCAGGAGAAACAGTCTGACGCAGAACTGTGGAGCCAGAAGTAAAACCGAGGGCTGTTGCAATCTGTACCAGACACCTCTGCATGTCTGGTAGCCGGAAACTTTCCTGTGGAGAAATTTGCTGGAAGAATTGTGCTGCCATAAATGTGCCAATAAAACTGAGCATATTAACATTTTATTTTGAAAAATAATGTTCTCTGAAATAGAGTGAACAGAATTGTCATTATTGTGCTCATGGAGAAAAAGTAAATTTTATGTGATACCTTTTTTCTCATTTGGTGGCTGCCATTTTGCCCACACAAGTGAGAATACCTAACAGCAACTAGAGCAATTCTGCCTAAATACACTTACAGCAATTACATAAATTGCACTAGGACTAGAAATTTCTAGATACTTGTGCAAAATCCAAAACTGCTGACCCAACTGTTAGCAAATAGGGAGCAGCTTGGATATAAATATTCATAAACATACAATTGCAGTATTTGACCAGAAAACTGCTGGGGAAAAAATGAGAAGATGCCTAATGCTGTGCAGAAATACCCATTAGCTGAATTCAGCAACAAAAGGCTTTAGTTTGCCAAGGAATGTAATGGTGGCTTTCTTCTACTGTGATATTTAAAAGAAGGAAGGCCTGAACTTCACTGGTGTAATGCAGTCATGAAGACAAGTAATTAAAATAATACATCTTAAAAGCAAGTCATAGTGTGTTTTTCAAATAACTCGTTTATTCCATTGCTTAATGCATCCTTACTAGATGAATGAGAAGTAATTTTTATAAAGTGAGTTGAAGCAGAGTTGGAAGTCAGTAGGTACGATGTCCTAATATTGCTCTTAACGCAACTTATGGGGTTGTTAACTGGGTGTCACACAGCATTCTCTGTGCCATTGAAAGGATCTCTGCATCCTTTTCAGCTGAGTGCACTCCCAAGTCAAATTCCTCTTGGTGTGTGCCGTTGGTATATTACAGTGATAAAAATGGCCTGATGAATGTTACTGTAGTCCCTGCTGCCAGTCTGCCATTATTCCTATATGATGAATGGTGGGGTTTTTTTGTTAATTTATTTATCTGCTCCTTGTTCTAGTTGCCGTGTCTCTGAGGAATCAGAAAGTCATCATTCCCCAGGTTCCCGACATCGATACTGTGTCTGTGGCAGAGACCGTCTCTGTGCCAGAGCTCAGACAGTTTACACTGTGCTTTGAAGCAACCAAGGGCAACAGCGATGACAATGATGACTGGAAGGCTTTCTCCTACACTGATGCATTGTTGAGAGAACTCTTCAGCTTTGGGAAGACCACAAAAGGCCATTTTCTGTCCATCTCAGGCACACAGTGCATCCTCAAGAATGCATTGCCCCAAAATGCAGAGTTTTTCACAGGAACCTTTCAACAGCTGTGTATTGTGTGGGATAGCTTCTCAGGCGCTATAGGTATATATGACAAAAGCAGATATCATGTCGTGTACTGTCCGGAGATCTTTGACAAAGTTATCCCTGGAAATGGGAGGCTGGTGCTGGGCTCTAACAGCAATGAAGTGAGCTCTCTAAATGGGGACATTTACAACTTCCGCCTCTGGAATTTCACCATGAATGCGCAAACACTGGCCAACCTCAGCTGCGATGTGAAAGGCAACATTGTAGACTGGGAAAATGAATTCTGGAGTATTCCAACTTCAGCACTGAAAGCAGAAAACAATTTGAGTTGTGGTGAGTATGCTTTGCCAAAACCTTTTTGCTTATTTTCCCCCCACACTTCTGTATTGTGCTGAACATATCACATACCAAGATGGAAAAAAATGAGAGCGTTCCCATGAAAGAAAAATATCTAGGTCTTACCTTTATTAGACTTTAGCTCAACTCTTACCATACACAGAGGCTTTGAAAGGATACAGAGTTGATTCCTTAAAGGAGAAGAACAAGTCCCGTAAGTGTATTGCGTTGCTGCTGGAAATGATATCTGCAGATCAAGGTTCTTCTTAAACACTCCTTATTGGCTCATACAAAAGGGGGATAATGGCGAGTACCTGCTAGACTCAAATAAGATTACTGTGGTCTCTGGAGAAAAAAAAGAGTATCTTAGCTAATTAATTACTAAATGTTTTTGTACCTGCCCTTTGGCCCTTTGATTAGCCAGAGGAGCCCTTGCTAGCCTCATGCTGTGTATGCAGAGCCAGCAAAAGCAGTGACAAAAACAGTGCATAGGAGACAGGAAACTAGAAGAAAATACTAAATTAGAGGAGATGGACAGGAAGGAAGAGTTTGAGATCAAAATCATCAGATTTTTTCTTCATGATGACATATTAACAGTCCTTCTTTTAACTAGTAATTACTGAAGGTCTTTTTTCCTGTAGATGACTCTCAAAGATAAATTTCAATACATTTACCAACCTATTCTCATTTCATGGCTCAGACACTTGATTCCCATTAATGTTCTGGAGTATTTTTTGTATATGTGACAGAGATTCTGTCAGCATTCTGAGCATCCTGAGTTTAGAACAGAAGCTCGCACCACTATGGCATGCTAGTTTCTGTATCTAACAGTTCATGAGGGATTAAGGTGGTTAAAAAAACTGCCTTGCTTGCTCTATTGTACTCATATCAAAGCATGGGATACTCATTCACAGCTAGAACTACTGTGAAAGATCTCAGCATACCTCTGCTAAAAAAATTAAGCAACACCTCTACAAAACCACAAGCAACTAGGTGCCTTCACCTTTCTACCAGAACAAAGAAAAGGCTGTTCAGACTGCAACTGATGAAGATGTTCTGGATAAAATATTTGTTTCTATTTCATTGGTACAAACTGGTCTGATAAGGAGTAACTTCCCAGAAAATCTTACTCTTCTTACACTGTTACACCATGATAGCTACCATAACACTTTTACCAAACAATCTATCCCTGTAAAAGATGCAGTCTCATGTAATTTTGACTGGAGTAGGAGTCTTGTTCTTCTTTCTGTTAAAGACTGTACAGTCCTATCGCACAAATATAATATCACAGCTGTGGTCATGCAGCAGAATATTGTTTTAGAAAAAGTATATTAGTGTTCCTACTTTAAGCCCAGGTATCCATACAAGTCATTTAAAATGTATCTACATATAAACATTGTTGTTGCCTCTAAATAAGACTACGAGGAAGCCAGTCTCTTCACTAGCCAGTGTTTTCTTTTTTTGATTTGATATCACCCCTTGTGACACAGGCTTTCCTGAGCCAGAGTATTTCCTAAAAGAAAATTCTGAGTGCAGTGCCTTTTCAAAGATAGTTACTAATCCCAGAGATGAAATTGTTAGAATTGTCTTCCCTTCCTCTTCTCAAGTAAAAGCCTTCTTTGTAAAACCAGCCTTCAACAGGAGAGTTGATGAGTCAGGCTACCAACCATGAATAAACCACTGACATTGGGGAGCTGACTCTGATTAGGCTTCATTTAACAGAAATGAAAGGATTTATGCAGAAAAAAGTTTTTCACACAGCTCCAATAATGCTTCACCAGGAAGTGGCCTGTAACTTACAAAAAGCAAAGCAAGCATTTAGCAGTGATCTCAGCATATCTTTGCCTGAACAGTACTTACATTTTCAAGGGGTATTATTTTCATGGTTTTTCAGACAAAGCTTTTACAAGCAGATTTATGGAGCATAAAACACTGGCAAATTATTCCAGATAATCTGTTCATAGTTTTACCTTTTTTTTTTGGTTTATTCCTTAGACTAATGTTTTCATAGCTGTGCAGTCATGGTGGGATGTTTGTGTAAGACTTGACAGAATTCTGGTTTTATTGCCATACCTTTGTGCAGATTGCGTTTAAAGGTATACATGCACAGCCAGGTATCCGGACTAATTTTAAAACAAGTAGCCTAGGTAATGATAGAAGTATGGCTATTAAACACCAGTTCAGAGTT
This sequence comes from Orthonyx spaldingii, assembly GCA_013397795.1. Taxonomy (NCBI): domain Eukaryota; kingdom Metazoa; phylum Chordata; class Aves; order Passeriformes; family Orthonychidae; genus Orthonyx; species Orthonyx spaldingii. Next base: position 3,138,032 of record VZTJ01006176.1, on the reverse strand, counting down.
CAGTGCAGGCAAACTGAGGGGCATTTAATCAACTTCTGGTTCTGATTCTGAAGTCTGCACTGGCTACAGCTATAGCAGGGTATGATCTACTCAGTTTAAGGGTAACATGCCCATATATCTGTCCATGCCTGCAATTGCTTTTTTTTTACATGTGCATTTCATAAGTCCATTCCCAAAGGCCAAAGGAATGCTTAATTTCACTCTCAGATTTAACTCAGTGTGGGATGTGTCTGCCTTAGGCAGTTGGAAAATGTTTCAGGCTAAGCTAATTGCCCTCAGTGTTGTTTATGAATAGTGAAATCAAAAAGGCTATTCCACAGGTCACTGCATCTCGTGCTGGAGAAGATGTCTCAGTGAAATCAAAATTATTCTGCTGTGGGAGTGCCTGTTCCTCTCCACTGACTATAAAGTCTAGCATGACAAGCAGATACAGATGTCTGAGTTTTAGACATTTGAAGTGAGATGTATCACACAATGTGTCTGTAATATAGGTCCATGGGATCACAAGTCCTGTCAGCCAGCTTGCTCCAGAATGGGCTCCTCTTTCCATGGGTCCACAGGTCCTGCCAGGAGCCTGCTCCAGTGCCAGTTTTCCATGGGGTAACAGCCTCCTTCAGGCATCCACCTGCTCTAGCACGTGGTCCTAAACAGGCTGCAGGTGGATCTCTGCTCCACCATGGACCTCCAAGGGCTACAGGGGCACAGCTGCCTCACCATGGTCTGCACCACAATCTGCAGGGAAATCTCTGGTCTGGTGCCTGAAGCACATCCTGCCCCTTCTTCTTCACTGACCTTGGTGTCTGTGGGGTTTTGCTCTCACACGTTCTCACTCCTCTCTTGGCTGCAATTGCTGCTGTGCAGTAACTTTTCCCCATTTCTAAATCTGTTATCCCAGAGGCACTACTACTGTTGCTTACAGGCTCAGTCTTGGCCAACACATCCATCTTGGAGCCGGGTGGCACTGGCTCCATTGGACATAGGGAAAGCTTCTGTGAGAAGTTTCTCACAGAACTGCCCCTGTAACCCCCTTGCTGCCAAACCCTTGCCATGCAAACTCAGTGCAATAGTCTTCTGACTTAAATGTTTTGTGAAGTTGGATTTGATTTTTTTTTAGTTTCACCGAATAAAATCACAGTCTTGTTTTAAATACTCACTGAAGAAAATATCAACACCCTCAGTATTTCCAGCCACCTCTAAGGTCATCTTTCCATGTTACAGAAGAGGGGTGAAACTTAGAGTAGGTTTTGATATTGACTGTTTAATATTAGCAAATTTATTCTGGGACAAAAAACCCACCTCACGCAGGAGGTAGTAGACTCACTTAGAACATCCTTCCTGGAGTTCATAGGAAGTGTACCAAGAAAGTGAATTTGCCTCTATCTCTTAATCCATTAAAAATTGGTGAAATTTAATATTTGTTGAGGATCACTTGTTTTAATTCTGCCCTATATTTATTGGCAGTACATGTAGTAGTGTCTGTGGCACGACACAATTTCTGTGTCAAAGCTCCATGCTTCATTTGTTCTTGCATCACAGGAAATATTTTCTTAGCTATCTTTACAAGCTGATGGGTGGTGGCTGTTTAGTTTCATGGAAGGATAGTGTGTTTCATGAGAGAACCTCATTAAGTCAATATGATTCTGAAGTAGTAAAGCAAAAGCCAAAAGGGCAAAACTCATAGTAGGTTCACATTTTGCCAGAGCTCTATGGTCCCATTATTTTCAACAGAGTGTGCAAAGGCAGCTGTATCTGCAGCTGAACCTCTGGGATACATGAAGTGTAATTAATGCAGTTGCACCAGTTCTTTTTCTGTAGCCATTCTTATGTGCCTTGGTTTTTGTGTCCAGATCATCAAAGTGTAATGTGTGTTGTTATGAATAATTCTGTAGAGATATAACATTATCTGTTTATAAATCATGCATACCAGAATATTAATCACACCCTCGCCCTGGGCAGAGGAACAAGTTTAATCACCTTTTATCTGATTGGTGTCTGTCACAGGCAGATTACTCACAAGTGTGTGGCGGGTAGCCTGTGCTGCAGCAGCAGAGCATAGTTGCTCCTCCAAGGCATGCGTTGTTATGAAAATCACATAAATCCCATGGCCATACTGACCCCTTTGCTTAAACTCATTTCACGGAGTACACACAAGCTGCATTCCTTTAATGTGATGTTTTTTAGTGAAAGCTAAGAAAACCACGGGAGAATATATAAGTGACTCAACTTGTAAGTCAGTAGGGTTTTCAAGAATCCCTGAGCTGCAACAGAAAATGAAAACTTGCAAGTCTTATAGGCAAATGGCAGTGTCAGTTTTGCCACTGAGAGAAATTAGGAAGAGAAATATGTCACTGCATGATATATATTTTCAGATATGATAGATTTAGGCCCAGTAACTAACCCTTCCTAAATTATTTGATTTCTTCTTTTAAAGGCTCATATCTAATTCCCTCTTCTTCAATTGAACCAACCAGTTGTGCAAACCTAGGAAGCCTTTGCCAAGGTAAGAAACCCAGGTCCTTTTCACAGTTTCGTCTTTGGAAAGTCTTTATTTTCCTCTGGGTTTTATTACATTTCTTTTTTATTATAATTTCTAAAAGGGTGAGTGGCAATAAAAAATAGCAAGGAAAGGAATTCTTTAGTCTCATCAAGTATGTGGGTGTCCTGTAAGTACAATATGTGGAAAAAATGTGATCACTCCCTTGATAAAACATTTTTCAATTAGTCTCCATTATATCAAAACCGAATTAACTGACTGCTTTCATTTCTTTCTCCACCTCTTTTTCTCCTGCACATTTTGACAGTAAAATATTATGCAGTATGAGAAGCCAGTAAATCTGTAAAAAAAAATGAGCAGATGTAAGTAAAAATCTAGCTTTTATTCAGGTTGGTATTTTTTTTTTCAATAAGCTATTTTGAGGGTAGATACTTTGAGATTAACAGGTAAAAGAATTAACATCAAACTGCAAAATTCAACAGCTGTTAGAGACGGAAACATATGCTACAGCACTTAATGACGGTTTAATAGTCTAAAAATCATCACATATGAAAATTCATTAGGTGTCTTAAAGGTCAGCTCAGTTGAATTCAAGGAACGGTGAACCCTACAGATTTCCGTATCACTTGAATCAATAGATATGCAAGGATGGTTAATTTGTTCTGCTCAGATGCTGAAGTTCCATAAAAAGTGCTTGACATGAGCCACATCAACCCACTTCCACAATACCTTCACAATACAACACAGGCCTTAATATTATAAGCATGCTATGTTAAACTTTAATTACAGCAGCAACTGCACCAAAAATACCTAGCTTTGTAACCCCTTTCCAGCTGAATGGCAGAAAAAGAGATAGGAGAGAATAAGATATAAGAGGAGAACAAGAAGCCTCAGAATTCTTTCAAAACCAATATTTATAAGAATATCATATTTAGCTTAAAAATAAAAGGGAAAATGCACTCTGCTTGGAAAGCCCATAAGAGATCTATGTCAGTTTTCAGTGTACTTTTTCCAGATTTTCCTGAGGTAAATTTGGTCCAGGTTCTTGGAGCATATTGTGCTGGTCTCCACAGAGAAAGTCAAATGTCATTAGTGTCCATAATCAGATTTCAAACAGTAATTTTCAGGCATCATATGCACAAAGCACAGTATTATCTAAATACTGCTACTCAAATAGTTTGGATAAATGAGGCATTCACAATTATTCAATATTAGTCTTTTTATATGTAAAGGGTACTGCCATATAAATATCTTCGTCCATTCTTTTGGAAGATCTCTGAGTGTTTTCCTCCATTAAAATGGCATGGTATGAAAGGGAGAGAATATCTTTCATAATGTCAGCTGATACGACTGCAAAAATGGACGTACTTTCAGCTAAACAAGCCTGCTTTTTTAAAAGCCTCATCCTTTGTCCCAGCTTTATTAACTTGTCTAGTAGTAGATACTGCCTCTAATAAAGGATGCTGCCTTTCAAACTTGCCTTCTTAACTTCTTAGACCATCATATCTTCAACAAAGACTATGCATATTTTCATGAAGGTAATACTCTTTCCTTCTCTAAAGTGTTCGGTAAAGTGTCCCTTGTGTTCAGTTTGTCACTTCGGAATAAGATGCCAGATCAGGTTTATCCCACTCAGCGCCATCATCATTATTGTCATAATAGTGAAAATCATAAAAAGATGTCTATTTCTGTCAATGCCGCAGACTTTGTCTAAACTGAGAGACCAATTTGGATTCCTTTGTTTGTTGGGTGTTGTGCAATAACAACAGTAAAAAAGTTTGTGGATGCCGGGTTATGTCAGCTATGTCTGATGAAAGAAATGATTTCTCCATTATGCGTAGTAAATATTTTCATTCATTAGATGCCTCCTTTAATAGTATTGACTGGAAGACACAATCTATAAGGAGCCTTGTAAATTATTCTTCAGACAATATAGCTCTGAAATTTCATGGGAGAGCCTTTTTTGTATTACAGCATATCTTTATATGCTCACTTTCCCAGTTAGAATCTGTTTGCTCCAATGTCCAACTTTTCCTTCTCTTTCCCTAATTTTCTTGTCTCACTGAAACCTGAACATGAACCTGCCTCCTAAGCTGTGACAAGTTTGTGACTTTTAAAAGGTTAGATAAATCAATCTAGCAAAACATTTTAAAAAATGTGATGTTTTTGCCCAAAATATAACTGCTTAGCCTTCCTAGGTTGACTCTTGGTCAAAATCTTCCAAAGTCATGTAACACTCTGAGAATTTACCATACCAACCTTCAGATTTTAAATATGGGTTTTCAGGAAAATGATCAGTTTTCCAGTGAGTGGATTCATTCCCTGGGAGTTACTGAACAAAACTAAATTATTTTCCAAACCATTATTTGAAAATTTAGTGGCATGATCTTTGAATTCCTTTAGCATATATACCCTCCCCGTCCATCGTGGGGGAAATTTGCAGTTTTGGCTTCTCCTTCTAATTTTGAAAAGTGTTCAGCTGGTTCTCTGGAATTTTGTGGAGTGACTCCTGTTGGTGTCAGTGGGAACACTACTGCTGAGCTGCTACATAAATCTTTCAAAATGGATATTTTACTTCACCTGTTCCAAGTCTGATTTCAATTCTCTTCATTGTTTGGAGTTCAGTGGAGTTAATTGGATGCGCTCATGGGTGTTTTAGTTTCTCGTTTGTTTGTCATAGTCAGACTTTGAGGGGGGACAAAGATTCTTTTCACAGCATTCTAAGGGTGTGCATTTTAAAACTTATCCATTTTCTGGTCTTTGCACAACTAAGGTTCTCATAAGAGGATTTTGAGTTTATGAAAGGAGTGCAGGACTGATCCTGCAAAATTTACACTGGCAAAATTCCCACTGAAGTCAGTGCAAGTGAGGATTGCAGGATTGGGGCTTCAGTTCGTATCTATTCATCACTTTGTACAGAAAAAATAATGTGTTTTTTTAACATTTACGGCATTGTGTGTTGGTTTCATTTTACATTGTCATGCATTGTTCCCATTTTGTCTTACCTTATTAACATTCATATTTCATTCAAGTTCACCTCTTTCTCATCTTTATTACCAGCTACTGTAAATGCTACTACTCCTACACCACCCACTGTCACCACTAACATGCCTGATACTAATAGAAACGATAAGCCAAACAATGGTAAGAAATCCTGTGTTACATTTTTCCTTGTGCTGTGTCTAAAGCAAATTTGTTGTATTTTAAGGTGTGTTTTTCCTACCATCATAATGTCAAGGGTCATGCCTCAGTTCTGATCTTATTTACACTGAGTAAATCAGGACTAAATCTCTGGATTGTGTCAGAATGGTGCAAATGAGAACAGAACCAAGTTCAGTGTTTATTTGTATCATATTTACCTGGCTCTTCTATGAAAGGGAACTTTGTGTTACCCATTGCATTTAACAATGCAGAGAACCAGGGATGGGAGAGGGATTTTTGAAAAGGGTCCGAAAAGAACCATGCTATTGAAGTGCTTCAAGGCTTCATATTGTCAGATGTTGTGTAGCTCCCACTTGTGCAGCCAGAGTGGTAGTATGCTTGGATTGTCTGTTTCTCACTAGTTCCTCACCATTCCTCAGGTGCAGGAGCCAAGTGGAACCATTCCTATGGAGCAAAGCCACTTCCACTGAGTCAACAGAAATCTTTCCACTGACTTAAAGAAGAGTTGGATCAGACTTTACTAGGGAAAATGTTGACAGTATCAGATATCATTTACTTTTCATTTAGAAAGATTAAGGGAAAAAATAAGGTAGTAAATGAACCTATTATTAGCTCAGGAATAAAGCCAGGATTTCTTTTGAGGCTTTTTCAGATTCTGTGATATCACTGTCTCCTAAAGACTGAGCATTGTTTTTTGAAGTGCTGCTAAAATATTTATAAGTTTGTTAAAGTTGGTTGTTAAACACTGAGATAGATTTTGGCAATTTTCGTCACAGGCTTAAATATATATATTTTTTAAAGATTTATTTTTTTCAGTGTACTCTACAGAAATAAATTAGAATCTGGGTGGGGTTTGTGGTTTGGTTTTTTCAATTGGTTTTTTTTGGTTGGGTGGTTTTTTCCCCCAATCCATCAGTTGTTACTGTAGGATTTAAATCTCTTGGAGTATTTTTTCTCTTGGTAGATCATTTATTATACACTGGCAATCAAGCAGTACAGTACACAATGTGAAAGAATTTATCTGAATCCAGACTGTTTGGTTTTAATAAGCTGTAGAAGTAAGAAGAAAATATTGAAAATTTCTTCCAAGTAGTGTTTGCTTCCTTTTTGTGGAGCCACTCACAAATGTTCACCAAGAGCAGTTAACTCTGATTTTTTTAACAACAGAATGAACTAAATCTTATTTTAATATTAGTATGAATAAAAACTGGAAAATTAAGCCCTTTCTCTAGCTTTGGAAGTCGCAAGAAAAAGTAGAAAGACTATGAAAATAAGCCAAATTCACTTACAGTAGAAGCAAATTAAACTTTCACTCAGCTAACGGGCATCATTTTCCACTCTTGGTAAGTTGATTTTTAGACCAGGAACAGACAGCCAAGAACAGAGAGTTAAGTTACATATCTTTTCTTTAATACATTAACTATGTGGCTTGCTACACACAGACCTGCAGGAATTCAGACTTCCTGCTGCTACAGTTATCTTCAGAATGAAGAGAAATTCACCTGAATTTTCCCGTTCACGACCACAGTGGCAGCAAGAATCTAAGATAGAAGGGATCAAAACAATAGGAATTATCTCAACCCCAATTATTTGGCCAGTGAAGCAAAGGCCTCTGCGTTTTGGTAAAAATTCAGCAGATGATAACCAAGAGAGAAAAAATCCATACAGCTTGTTACTTCCAACCTTGTCCACATCAGCTTCTTCTGAGGAGATCAGCAATGAAATCTTGTCTGCTTTTACAGAAAATATCAACCTAGATAATACTGTCATGAATCAGTTGCCAAATGAAAATATTTTGAATTATTCTAGAAATCTATTCCATGGTACTTCTGATGCAGCAGATGCAGTTACAGAACCGCCTGTGAATGCAGCAGTTCCTCTTCTTCACAGCAGAAATCCTAATGCAGAGCTGGCACAGCCTTTGGCAAGTAGGCTCAGTCATTCTGACTCTGAGCCAGTGTTCCGCTCTCCTGTTAGCAGCAGCAGCACTGCTTACGAACACAGAAAAGAAACTCTGTGGATTTCATCCTCCAACAGCGACACAAACAACTTCATGCATACAAGCAATGTCTTGGAACCTGTGAACTGGTGGAGTGAGACTGTATTTCATCATCATATCACCTCTGACATTCAAGAAGACAGACATCATTCTCTTTCTAGCTTGTCTGTATCACCTACAGATGAGAAACCACCATTCCAAAAAAGTAGGTTATATTTGCTAGACTTGGCACCTGAAAATTCTTACCTAGAAATGATAGAAGGCAGTGCTGATAGGAAAACCTTTTCTACACCAGCAGCAGACAGTGCATTTCAGTTTAGAAAATCTATGCACATTAAGGAGCATCACTCAGGGGGCATTACAAATTTAACCTCTGTGGAGATTCTATATGCAAACCCAACAAGTTTTTTTCAAAATATGAAAAAAACATATACAAAATTTATGCCTGACATCCAACTGCCAAATTCAGTCCAAGGACACAGTAGAGAACTATTAACATTTTCAGCATTTCTGGTAGAACCAGGCTGGACAAGCTCAACATTTAAGGATGTTGTAACAACCCTGCCTGTTTATCAACAGCTATTGACTGACACATATTTGAAAAGTGACAGCATATTTATATCTAGTAGTAATTACTGGTCTCATTATTTACAGCATTCATTATACTTTCAAAAGCCAAGTGAGACCCTCAGAAATGGAGCACTGGCGAACAATTTAGATGCATTTCATGATAGTAATGAAAATGAAGAGTCAGCTTTTTCCGTATTAGGGCCAGAGAATATGGATCCAGTTGGTGACTCCTGGGACTCAAATTACTTGGATTTTCCAACAAAATATGTAGCTATTTCCCCCTCTTTAAGAACAAGTTTCTGGACTGTTTCCCATCATTTGAAAAAAGCATCTCAAGTGTTGTCTGGGGAACCATCAGAAAATTTCTGGCTCTCACTTAATAAACTGTTTTCTTCCCCAACAGAGAGATTGCTGACCATTAGTTCATATGCTAAGTCTGACAGTATCTCTGAACTAATGTCTGCCATTAGATTATTAGGTCACAGAGCTGGAGAAATTAATTCTTCTAGTCATGTATCAACTTTAGAAACACAAATCTTTAGTTCATTTATTCCAGGCATTTCAAAGAGAATTTCAGAAAGTAATGGCAGGTCAATATCACAATTACAGTCAACAATGAACTTTGAAAACCTAGCTGTGACTTCCAACAGTGAATTTTATTTTGATTTTCCTTTCCTTTCCCTAGAAGCACCTTTCACTCAATCTTCTGTATGGGCACAGGTCAGTCCTTTAGATCAGGTACTTGAGAACTCTTTATATAGTTTGCACATGCAAATTCAAACTGACATGGTGAGGGATCAAACTGATGTGACCTTCCTAAACAATAGGCATCAGCGTGTTTCTGTCTTTCCAACACATTCAGGAACCCAGCCTTCTTGTTCAAGGGATAGCCGAGCTCCTTTCTTGATCAGTACACCTGGGACTCAGGTTACTTGGATAGTTAAGAGTTTGATAAGCAGTACAAGAACACACAGAACACCACAGTCTCAAAGTCTTCCAAAGAATGATGCTGTAACAAATACCATAGATAAACAAAGAAGTAAAGTTCAAAATGGTGCAGGTGTTTTTTTAAAAAACATCAGTTCAATGAGTTCTGACTTTCTTCTGATGTCTTTGGAATTAAGGCAGCGTCTTCATTCAGACTCAAAATTCAGAGTCAGCGTACCTCCTAACAGCTATTCCACGCCTCCACTCCCACAAAGTTTTCAGAACCATCTTGATATGATTTCTCCAAGCCTGCTCCCTCAGTGGGACGTAGAAGAGTTAAACTTGCCAACAACAGAAACACCAATAAGTTATCCAACTGTGTTAGGACAAAGCTCCGTTGAAAATCAAGTGGACAGTCCAAGATACTCTCTCTGGGCAGTAGGACAGGAAATCATTGACAGTAATAAAGATGTAAGGGATTTCACTGTTCTGACATCAACAAACATACCGAGGGTTTCTGAATGGAATTCAGAAGAGGAGGTGTATGGATCCTTTAGCAGGAACAGAGAAGCAATATCTATCATTACTGCTGATGCCTTGGATTTTGAAAATGCTGATTATGGACATTTTGCAAATCTCTCTCCTGTTTTGGAGTCATCAAGAACTGCAATCATGAATGATGTGGTACCTTTGCCATCTTCATATAGCAGACTTTTTATTCAGCACAAAGAGACCATCTTGACAGGCACTCTGACAACAGCTGCAGCAGCCACTCATCACTCTCTTACGCAGACCAAAACACCAGTTTCTTCGGTGACATACCATGAGTCATCAGTTTCAGCTCATGTTTATTCCATGGCCAATTTACCATCTGGAACAAGCCAAAACAACAACTCTTACCCACCACTGAAACAACTTACTAGCTCTGCTGCAGTCCTTTTGTCCTGTTTATGTGACTCCTTCACTGAGCTGGGCTGTCTGTGTCAACCTGAGGTCAACTACAGTATGTCAAACCATTAAGTTAGATGTAGGAAAAACTCCCAGATCATCTTATCTATTAGATATTCAGTTTGTAGACTGAATGTAGAAGTAGCTGTCTTTTGTCCTTTAGTTATAGGACTATTTAGCATATAAAGATGTTTAGGAATAATAATATAATTGCAGTAGAAGGGAATTTGTAACATCTTAGTGATAGTAAATGTCATTAATGTGTGATTTTTAGTATTTGTGTACTTGTCTAAGACAGCTCTCATGAGACTGTGAGGATAATATACTAGTTTCCATGTATTTTATATAATTTAATGCCATTTTATTGTTTGGGAGTGTATGAATGTTTTTCACTTACATATTTTTGAGGATTTCACTTTAAAAAAGAAAAGATTTTCGAAGCTTAATGTTTGGATAATTTTCCTAACAGAATTTTAAAAAAACTCATATTTCGTTGATCATTATATTTTTGTAGTTGGTGGTGAGTGTAGGGAGAATTGTTTTCCAGGCTGTTTTTTACACTTTTTTTTCAAATTGTGTTTGACTACTTTTCACCAATTTTATACTCTTTTTTATTATTATTATTCAGCATTTTGGGGTGGGGTTTCAACTGTTTAATTTGAAGAGGGATAAATAATTTTTAGGTTTTGCTATCTGCCACTGCAGTCTCCTGAGAGTATTTTAAAATGTAGACTAGTTCTTGTTCTTTTTTTTTTGCCTCATTAAAATGTGCTTTGGGTCACCATCGAGTGGAGATCTTGAAGCTATTGCCTAGTTTTTAGTTACTGTGTATGATTTTTAAAATACTTTGCATATTTCCGTATTAAGGTGATTTTGTCACTATACATAATTATCTAAATAATGTTATAATTAGATATAATTATATATGAATTTGTGAGAATATATATAATGCACACTTTCCATATGTGTGTATCTGTGTGGCACATATAAAAGGCACATTATAGATTTAGAATTGAATATGTGTTTATACAGAGGTATATACATATAAAGGACATCCAGATCTTGCAAATGTTTTCAACTTACCTAAAGTCCAAATTTCTACTTCTAAAGACTTAATTTTTTTTTTTTTTATTTGAGACTATCATAGTAATAATAAACTAAAGTACGTTTTCAGATTAAGCTATGCACCAAATTTGTATGCCTCCTTAGGAGAGTTAAAAAAGACAGTAAATCAAAACAAAGTTCATTCTGCTCATATCAAAAATTTAATCATAGCTTAGCAAAGAAGGTAACTAGTAAACCATCTTCTTTAGTGTTTTATCATAGAGGAATTTTCATACCAATCTCAATGCTCATATAATTAATTCCATATTGTAAGGCAAGAACAGTACTTCAACGATTTCATGAATAGTAAACAATGTAAGCACACTTAAAGTGGAAAATACTGACTTCAAATTTTTTCCAGATGCCTTTATTTCAATTCCTTGTACAATAATTATCTGTGAAGTTGTAAAATCATGACATTTGCTCCACTTAGAATAAAAGGTCTTTTATTTAGATTCAGAAAGATAAAGCAGTTCCTTTCCAATCAGAGACAGAAGGGGATTTCTGTATAATTATTGTCATGTCCTGCTCTGTCCTGTGTAGTGTCTCTGTAATATTTACATAAGATTATATAAATGCATGTATCTGTGATCAAGACCCACCACCTATGTAACAGCCCAAAACCAAGCAATGTCACACATGCACATACATGCAAGTGAATTGATCCAGAAGTTCATAAACCTCCCCCACATCCTGGGAAATTTTACTCAACTAGAGCTTACAGAATGTTTAGTAGCTTAATGAAAAAAATTGGCTTGTGAAAAGTACAGACTTTTAGCGCAGAGCATAACTATGAAACGATTTGATGTTATTTATTAGATGTGAAATCTTATAATGCTGCCTACCCACTCATGAGCTTAAAGAGAATTTATATTTGCCCAGTGCTATTTCAAAACAGTTTTCTGAATATAAAATTGCACCAAGCCAAGTGTTACACATTTTGTGACTGAAAGATGGTTTGTTCAGTTGCCGGTTTTGTAAAGCTGATGTGGGTTCTTCTACTATCTGGCCATTGCCAGGCCTGAGAGCAAGACTGTACTTTGGAAACAAGAGCTCTATATCCCTTCTCACACCTAATTCTGTCCTCGGTTACCTTGCTACTTTTAACTGATGAGCTTTATCTGCTCTCACAATGTTTAAACTCTAATCTGCAGTAGTTCGTTTCTGGAACATGTTACAATATTATAACAATATGCCTAGGAGCAGAATTTGTCTGTGTTTACAGACTTCATTAGTTATATTTTTTTTAAATGCATGACACTTTCATGATCTTGATTTTACACACCACAGTAGAGGTGTGTGCAAAATACTATTTTTATGTGTGTTGTCTGTGAGTTTCCATGTCACATTTCCATGGTCTCTGCAAATATGGAGGGAGAGGGAATTCTTGTCAGAATCAACAGGACTAGGGAGAATGTGCCCAAAACTGCAGGGCTAATTCATTTCAAAATTTAAATGCCAACAAGAGCTTGAGGTAGCCTTGTATCTGGGGTTCAGCACAATTTTTATATTAATCATGAAGCTAATGTCTCATTATTAAAAATGTAGATTTGCCCAGTTTCTAACATTATAATGCTGTTTTTAATGGACAGGTGGGCTATTCTACAGGATATCTATAACTGTCTCTAGTTCCAACCCCAACTCAGTGTCGAAAGTACATGATGTCGTTGCAGAATGGGTAAGTTAAGTTTTCTTTCCTGTGTGATTACATATATGAATCTGGCCCATCACTCTTATCAGCTGGAAAAGGGAAAAAAAAAAAAAAACCTACCAAAAAAACTCTTCACATCTGTTCTCTAAATATCTTTCTTTTATTGATTTGTGCAGTAATGAATTCAGGTCTGGCTGGGTCTCTTCAGCACTATGGATAAAATTTTGAAATGTCTGCACTATACTAGCTAGCTTCTTAAGCAATGTAGATAGTAGGTGAGATTTTAGAAAGCATGGAGAAATCAGAATTGTCCACCAAAAGACATCTGTGTCTGAGTTCCAACATCACTACACAGGACAAAAATGTTCTCCCCAAGTGGTAATAAGGTTTTGAAGTTACATAGTGACAGAAATGATGAAAACACCAGGCAGTGTTTATTTGTTTGAGGCAATAAACTTCTCCAGTTTATCCTAATGTTGTTTACTTCAGAAGGTTTCTGCCATAGGTCAATTGCTGAGGTTTCTAGTAGCTCCTGGTGTTTCAGTTCATTTTAGCAGACGTAAGCTCCTCTCTGGGTGAGGGATTCTTGAAGTTCTTGCCTCTAAAAGTTCTTCCTGTCTGAATAGAGATATTCTCTGTCGTTTTTGACAGTTTACATAGTCACACTCACACAATTTGTAAAACCTTTATAACAAGTAGCACAAAAATATGATACCATGAAATATGGCAACTATTCTTTATTTTCCTTTTAATGAACCTGGAGCTTTCAGCTCTCAGAAGCTAAGGAAACCACCTATAGTAATCTACAAACCAGAACTGCAGTCATCCACACCTGTCTGGTTGTTCCCTTAGCAGCAGTAGCCAGGCAAAGTACATAGGTGCCTGAGCCAAAGCATCTGGAAAGGTGTCACGTGGCCCTAGCAGAGTATGCAAAGGTGTCTCTTGGGGGAAGACTGAGCAGCTGTTGAACACTCAGAATAAAGAGTGCAAAGGTCTGAAAAAAAGATCATCATAAGTCTGAAGACGTTCAGTTGAAAAATTAGCCGGTAGCTTTTTCAATAAATCTATTCTAATCAAAGTGTATCTGAGAATTTAAGATGTGGAAGAGAGGGAGAAAAGGAAAAGGTCAGCATCCTGTGCACTCACCTTTTCACTGTGTCATGACCTTATACAGGTTTCCTTCTGTCCACAAAAAAAGTCACATCTCTCACTACCAGTTGTACAATAATCAGTTCAGTGAAAAGTGAGTGTTCTCTTTGCTTTGCAAAACTAAAGGGGATTTCTCAAGGGGCAGAAGAATGAAATTCTAACACTGCCTTAAGCAACAAAGAGCCGCATTAACATCTCACCATTTATGTGATCAATGTCTTCCTGTTTTTCAGCTGAACCGTACTTTCCAGAACTGGAATTACACTGTGTATGTGGTCAATATCAGGTAAATTAAGGAAGAATATGTTTATGCTGTATTCCTTTGGAAAATTAATCCACCCTAATAAATGTCTGTTTCTTTCATAGCATCCACCCTGGCTCCGTAAGAGAGGGAGCAAGACAAAAAAGAAGTGTTAAAAGGTAATATTTTTAAATACATTTTCTCCATAGAGGCAACAGCTGCTATTGCAAGTGGCTTTATAACAGGCTTTATTGTCTATTATTGGATTCATTGCCTATTATTTGGCATATGCAGCAAGTCTGTAAATATATGACTACTGGCAAGCTCAGTGTTCTGAGTGTGCTTAGAAACCTAATACTGTTTATCATGTTTGTTTTGGTTTAAACCTTTTGAGCTTTAGACCTTAACAGATCATTTTTTCAGAGATCAGGTTTCATCTGTTACAAAACTGAATAGATACGGGGTATTTAAGTTGTACTACACACTCAGCTTTCTTTGGCAACAAGCTTTAGTACACTGGTATCTGTCCACCAATTCTGCATTTGTTCTCTTGAACCAGAGCCTTTTGAGTTAATAGACATCTTACTAGATGGAAAACACTGAAAAATCGTGCTAGAATTGAAAGCTAAACGAGCGTGAGTTAAACTATTTACCATATGCTCTCATTTCCTGACTTCTGCTGGGTTTGGAGGCGCTGGAGTTGGAACAACTTCAAAGGCAGCTAAAGAAAGTTAGATGGATCAGCCCCCCTGAAAGTCTGGCCTCCATGGGCTTCTTTGAAAGCAGCAGGCTGATTTCAGAGGGATGTCTGGGGAGGGAGGGAATCTTAAAACCAAATTAAGGAGAGGAAACCAAAACATAATTAGTCTTGTGAGGATGGGGCAATAAGTTGGTATGGGATGTATCTGTTTGCAGTGTAGGCAAAAGTCCTGTAAGAAAAAGCTTTTAACTGCTGACTCTTGAGAACTGCCACGAAAATGGCAGTAAAAGTTGGGCTTTTTAATATCAGAGATAGTCCGGTATTCCCAACTTACCATCAGGAAGCAGTTACTGGTGGTTCCAGTTTTCAACAGTTTGCCTAGGCATGAAAAGATCTGTAAAAAGGTAGTATCTCCTTCCCACATAGCCACAGCAGAAAGACAGCTTTTATTGGCAAAACCATTTAACTGGTACACTGTAAGCCCAGTCTCTGAATGGGCTATTTTGCTGCTTGACCTACATTTACAGTAGGGTGTAGTGATGTGGGTAGGATTTTTTTTCACACTTCTAAATGATATGGTTATGCCAGCAAGGCCTTTCAAGTGGAGACCATGCCTCGGGTCTTACCAACAATCCAAGACTGCTGAGGAATGTAAAGCTTTCCCCATCCTTTTTCCTGTATCTTGAATGAGTCTAGCAGCTGAGCTGTACATCTGATTTCTTCTCATCTCACCTTCCCACCATCCTTCCCTCTAGATGTTTTTTTCTCCCTAGTCTACTCAAAAAAAAGGTTGAAGAGGGAGAAACTACTTTGGTAATTTCCCTTTCCCTTTCCTTTCCCTCCCTTTTTGACATACAGTGAATATGCCACTAAATTACTTCTCATAACATATTACTCTTATGGGGAAGTAACCCCATTTCTATTTCTTTTGTTCATTACGTGTAATTTTAGAGAATGTATGAAATTACATGTTCATAGTATGTCATTTTTCAAAGGAGGCCTGGTCTAATGAGAAGCTATTCTCATGGGACCTAGTGCACTTTGTGTCAGGGTCAAATCACATTTTTTCATCTTTCTGAATAATTTAGTTTAAATGCTGATCATGTCACACAAAATTTTGATGTTCTCCAAATAATCAGGAGTGTCATGCTGTGAATGTTTTCTTAGAAAACAAAAAAAAACCAAAATAAGACAAGTCAAGATCCTGCCCAACTAGAAACTCAGATGGGGTAATGCAAGGATGATTAAAAATTTAAGTGATCTACATGATATATGATTAACAAAAATTACACTTATTGCACATTGTATATGTACATACACATATATAGAAATACATATGCACATGATTTTCTGCCTTTTTTCATATACCTTTCATGTCTTGAATATATTTTCATGCATCATTTACAGAGATTTCATGCAGAGATTTCATGCATCTCTTACAGAAGAAACATTTGAGAACAATTAGTTGAAGCATCTTTAGATCTTAGGTTTTCTGAGTATATATCTATGCTTGTACATCCCTGCCCCTCTGAAACCAAAAAAAGGATCAGTTTCCCACTAGTCTTCAGTGTTTCTGCGTCTAGTCACCAGTTCTTTAGTTCTTTGAGGTTCACACATCTGCTTCTGAATCTTGTGGGGAAGAAATCTGTTGAATTTCTGAAGATCCATAAAGCAAACCTTTTTTCCTACTGCTTCTGTATTTTTGCTGTCAAGATTCTTTGTTAGTCTTTCCTTGGATTTTTCCTGGATAGGATTCTTAGGAAATCCTACAAGATGCTAGGGTAACATTTGAGAGTATAAAAATTTAGCAGGTTAGAAGTTCTAAATACCTATTGGAAGTAATCATAATTCCTGACTGCCCAGGTGATCCACTGAAATGCTATGGCTGAGTTCTTATGTGTAACTTGCTCACAGTGTGATTCCATGCAGTTACAATTAATTAAATGTTCCTATAAATTATTTCTGTGGATAGTTACCCAAGTATTTTCTTATTTCTTCATTTTGGATAGTCAAGGATATGTTTGCTGCAGTCTTAGACGTTCTACTATTTCCCTTAGTTTTTAAGTACTTCTTATTCTATTTACCTTTATGTTCATCTGAACAGAAATTCACTCCACAATTAAAATTTAAGACCTAACACAGAAGTATCATGGCCTTAACTTTATATTTTACAGAAGTAACTATATTAGTCTTAATTATTAACTCACTAAACCTTATTTCTCTGTTCTGAATTTTCCACAAGATCATAGCCTTTTTATTTTCAAGCCAGTATAATAATTCTTAAAATTGCTCTTTGAGAAGACTTTTCCTCTCTTTACATGAATGCATATTCTTGTAATTCAGATCAAGGTTTTTTTGCTTTCCTTTTGGATTAGTTTTCTATAGAGCAGTTAAAAAAAAAACCCCAAAACAGCAAAACAACATCCCCCAGCCTGTTCTATGCATTTTGCTTTGCTTCACCCTTATTTACCACACTGCTACCTCATCAAGGAACTTCAACTGTCACTCTCCCCTCCTAGTCTTCTTGCATGTGAAAGAGGTAGAATCGTTAGAGAGAATGATTCAGAGAAGAAATAGAAGCTAGAAGTGGGAGGTAGGAAGCTGGCTTTTTTTGTCACATTAAAAATAGGTGTTTTCCGAAAAAAATATTTTAAACTGTACTTCATTCTGGAGAAAAGGAAAACAAAACAAAATTATTGAAGTGGATTGTTGCTCTTTCATTGCTGTGTTCTGTGAGCTGCAGAAATCCAAAGTACACTGTACTAGGCCTTTATGTACCCAGTGATGAGAGGCCTTTATGTATCCAGTGATGAGAGACAGAGTGCCAAGTCCAAATTATTATCAGCACCTTTAATACTGTGACATCTCTGAATGACAGCAGTATATATCAAGCTAATACATTGGTAGATTATTAACTACCTTAATAGATAGAATTTTATCAGAGCTATATTTGATTTTATGTCAGCGTTCAATTTTTCTTCTGGTTGTACCGTTTCCGTCTCTTAATGAGAGGGCAGCTGTTGAAAATAGACAGGAGTTCAGCATAGGCTATGGATATAGCTCTTTCTTTGTCCCTCATTATTTTTGCACAAACCTTTGAGAGCGAAACCAATTTGTGGATTTTATCCAAGTGAATCGATTTTGTGGATAAACTAAAAATGTGTTTGTTTCTTTCATTAGTTCTTTGCCTTTTATGACTCTGCATCTTTGTCAAAACTTTCTGTGACTGTTGCTGCTGCTTTTCTCAAAAAGGTCCTACTGATCCTAAGTTTTGTCAGATGACTACATAGGGCTGCCTCACAACAGGGGAATTGGTCTTTTTTAATAAAGAGTTCAGCTCCCTTGCTTCTCCTTTCTTCTTTTATTTTGCAAGCAGTTTTGAGAATTCAGGCCCCAATTAATTTATGAATTTTTCTTCACTTAACATACAATAAGTTTATGCTTGGTCCAGCTTCCACTGCTTGATGGTCAGAATTTTGGCCTATTTCCAGTGTTCAATTGCTCCTACTATGGGAAACAATATTAATGTTAGTACTGTTAAACATCTCATCCAAATTAAAAACCACAGTGGTAGCCATCTGCAGAATAACTACTAAACCTAAACAGAAATCCCTTGTTTTGGGAATGAAAATAGAGAAGAAAGCAGGAAAGGAGAACTAGCCATGCCTAGTGCTGCTTTTTTTAAGTCTGTGGGAGTTTTGCCACCAATGTCAGTGAGGCATATTCAGGCTCCTGCATGCTGTGTTCTTGGGTGTTGTTTTGCTTAATGGAAAGTTTAATACACTTGGATAAAACATTAATTAGATTATGTAATAGTTTTAGACAAGAGTTAGCAACACTAGAGCACCATAATTTTGCTTTTCTAGTCCTAAGTATAGTGTTAGACTTTTTACATTCTTTGTAGATTGCTTCAAATTATTTGTTATGAAATAATTATGCTACTCTTGTTATAAGTGAACATATCTGTGATTTCTATTCCTACTTCAAAATTTTCCTGGTTTCTAAGGGTGAGGCTTTAGGAAGGACTTGGACCTGGCTCATCTCTACTCCCCACAATTTCAACTTCAGTGTTACTGAAGGTAGTAAGGGACAGCCTTTACCAGGGCTGAGAAATATTTTAAAATGCCACATAACATGTACATTATGTGTAATATTTCTGTTCGAAAAACCAACCAAAAAAGCACCAAGTGAAAATCCTCAGGTTTCTCCACAGTGCCCTGCTGGCATCTTGTGTCCATGACCTGTAAAGAAAGCCTTTATCACAGATGGAAGAATTTGGGATTTCCTTTTGAGTGACTGAAGGATGATCCCTTCTTAGTCTTCTGCTGATGCTTCCTGCCCTTTTCCAGCTTCCATGACTTCCTTTGCCTCTCCACTGACTTTAACTAGATTTAGTGTAGGTCTGACATTGTTAGATGCTGTTTTTAGAAAAGCAGTGTATTGGGGAATGGGGGTTTTCTTCATTGTTCCAAAACATAGGGCAAGTGTAACCAAAAACTCATTTCAGCAAAAACTAGCTGTGCAATGTGAGGGATTCCAGTCCTTTCTGTTTTGGCTCTTTGCAACATTCTCTAGTAATGAATAGCCTTCCTCCCAAATTAGCACATACTATAAGTGCTTTCTGTTGAAAAGCCATAGTTGATTTTATTCCCACACCAGATCTGGAAGAAGGAGCAAGACCCAGAGACACAAGCACAGACACAAGGCGTGACCATGGTGCATACAAATTTGTTCTGCTACAATGATCAATAACTTAAAAGGAAATCTTAGGATGCTTTTATTTTTAGCAGTTCAAGAAGTGGCTGCAATTTTTATTTTTGTGTCACAGAGTCTCAGATTTCATGTTCTAACTATAACATCACCTTACCCAGGGAAAGGAAACTCTTCATCCCTGACATTTCTTTGAATGTGTCTATTATGTCAAGTCATATTTTTTTGCTCTCTGTTCTGAACATTTTAATGTATTGCAGTCAAAATCTCCTCAAGTAAAAGATTATTCACAACTCAGATGCTCTTTCCCTCTGCTTTCATACTTATTTCTGTCTTATTCTATGTGTTTTCTAACATTTTATCTGCCCTTTGTATTGCATCTTCACTAGTGACTTATGGAACAGTCAGCTCTTTTTTTGTCTGTGAGGTTAATGTGAAGAAGTTAATATTGTTCAGAGGGTACTCTGTGGGCCTACCTGTGCTGCCAGTCCTCAGTTATAGCTACCCATCACCTCTTATCTTCATTTGACATTTTAAAACTGTTTAAAATATGCTAGGGTAGTTAGCACTGAAATTCCCAGTGACTTTTAGTGGAAATTTAGATTTCCTGAGTATTTAGATTCTCTAAAACTGATTCTTTATAGTTCTTTAAATCAAGTAATACTGACTATGAAAGAAATTAATAGTGATTTGTGAAACAGTTTGACAACAACAGTAATTCAGTATTAGTTCAACCTGTCTAGTACAACAGAAAGGAGAAATGTGCATTGCTAATTATCAACCCCATCCCTTCAGGTGCGAGACAGTCAGTGCTGCAGGGTTTGCGTGGTTTGTTAATCTGTCCTTCAGGCTCCTCGCATCTCGCAGCAGCGAGACCACAGCCCATGTGTAGGCACACTGTCCTGGAATAGCTCTGAGTCACGCTGCCGGAGAAGAAAGCTGGCTTTGTGGTCCACACCATGGCAGCCAGGCTCCACCACCACCTCCTGTGCCTCTGATCAGGATGCAGCTTCGTAAATTCCTCTCGCTGAGCCAACTTAGCTCAACAGATCAGAACAAAGTGGGATAGACACCGGCCTTCCCCAGCTTTCCTGCTTGCTCCAGCTGTCACCATTGAAGTTAAAGAAAAGAGAAACATACTTATCCCTGTTGTGTTTA
This sequence comes from Orthonyx spaldingii, assembly GCA_013397795.1. Taxonomy (NCBI): domain Eukaryota; kingdom Metazoa; phylum Chordata; class Aves; order Passeriformes; family Orthonychidae; genus Orthonyx; species Orthonyx spaldingii. Next base: position 3,117,219 of record VZTJ01006176.1, on the reverse strand, counting down.
TCTACACCACAGTCCATTTTTTTATTATGTCGATGGCAGTAATGCTGGCAATATAGGTTACTGTAGATGATGTGTAATTTGTAATTGATTACTTCTGTGAGAATCTATCTGCCTTTATATGGCATACAATAAAAAATTTAAAGTTGGGTATAGCAAATCCAGTGACACCAGCAGAGCATGGCAGTGTTGCCATTTATTTGAGTGCAGGCCTCTACTGTTTCCCAAATTGAGAATTTGCTCTTCACCATTATTATGTTTTCCTTCTGGGATCTGAGTGTGACAAAAGTGGAAGGAAGCACTCAACTTCATATTGCGTCAGCTGTCACGTTACAAGGTATTCAAGCTGGGAAGCTAGCATGAGTCATTCTAAACAGTTTGTAGAAATTGTTTTCATCATAATATGGAGTAGGCTCTTATTATACAGTATATATGACTTGTGCTCCAAGAGTTTCTCAGAAAACAACAGATTGGTTTAAGAGATTATTTTTATCAGTGCTTTGTAATCAATACTTTTCTCTGTAATTTTTCAATATAACTGCAACCAGTTCTACCTCACCTATCATTATCCCTTCTATTTTGTTGGTGTTATCCCTCCTCACAGTTATGGATACTAAATATCATTTTGGTTAGTTGGGAATCCTGAAACAGGCAGCTAAGCAGTAGTGGTGACTGTTCAGAATGACTGTTGTGCAGCCAGAGTGCTGAGGTAGGGAGTGGCATCAGTATATTAAGTTTTCCTCTTCTGAAGTAAAGGGAGTAGACGAGTGAAGCCAGAATCTTTTAGGAAAGATGGTTAAGTGCCAGGAGACTCTGGGGCCGAAGTACTGGAGGGCTGAAGGAATTGGCAATCCCATAGGTAATTACCATGCTTCTTCTAAAAATAAATGCCATAATAAACTTGTGCTTGTAATATATCTGAGATACACAGCAAAAGCCTGCTAATGCATATCCACCCTACTGAAGCTATTTGCAATATACATATTAAACACTCCACAGAGACCAAAGGAATGTTAGGAGGAACTCAATATCTCTGGGAGCAGGGAAGGAACGACCTGGCCAGGGATAGCTGGAATTTCTCTGCTAAAATATATCCACTGGGAAAAGAGAAAGCCAAGCCTGCAGGTGGTCACATTTTTATCTTTCTTCTCCAGTAACATGTTACCAGTAAAACAGTGAATATGTCAAGAAAATTAGGCACGTCTGGAAAGTGCAGTTCTGAGCTGTCATCATGGGGATGTCTTAAAGGTTTTTCAGTTGCAGTCCTGGTCTGTCCAGGAAGGAGTACCTGAAAACCCTACCAGCCCTCTTCAGTACCCCAACAGATTTTTTTTCTGCTACTCTTCTCCCTGTAGACCACAAGCCCCTTTAGCTCGCTGTTGCTTTCTTGCATGGGGGGCCACAGATGAAAGCACCCCAATGGGTGTGTGCCCTGCTCACTGTATGTGTGCTGGCTGTGCCGCCGCTCCCCAGGCTGCCAGGAACAGCTCACACACTCCACAGGTCTGTCTTTATTCAGGCTGATGGGTATCCAAGGGCAAGGCTAAGATGAAGACAGCCCAAAGCAGGTTTGCTTTTTCCTTTTTTCACATTCTGGCTCTCAGGGACATCCAATGTTCCATGCCATAGTGGTTTACCTCCTACTAGCCAGAGCCAAGCAATGCTCTTGGGTACCGACATATTCTCATCTCCAACATGTGTTTCCTTTTGTCCCAGGAGGAAATTTCTGAGCCTTCCACTCTGGGCTTATTTCTTGTGTCCTGCTAGAACTAGTTTGCTGTTCATGATTTCCCTTCCAGAAAAGCTATGTTTTTGGACAAGGGTGGGGACTGTTTTATTTTATTCACAGGAAGGAGACTTGGGCACTTTGAACTACTTCTTATGCTGAAGAAAGTAGCAGCGGACTACAATACAGAACAGCTATTAGTGCTCAAACTTCAATTACTCATCTGAGAAACTCAGCTTTCCTAATTATGACTAAAAGCTTCAGAAGTATGTCAGGGTGTTTTTCACTCCATAAAAAACTTAAGAGATTTAAATGTTAGGCATCTGTTCTTTGTTAATCTCCTAGTCTTTCTCTGTAGTCAGTGTAGAGGTGGATCCTCTGGAGGATGACTTGTCCCACCCTGACAAGTTTTGTGAGGTGGGATGAATCAGCTCTTAAGTCCCTAAGCCATCAGCAACCAGATTTTTAAAATTAATTAGGGCCCATTTAGAACTCACAACTCTATTGTTTCATCTTCTGAACTCTTCTGAAAACATGTCTTAGCTCTTTTGATGAGATGCTTCTTTAATGGTAACTAGAAGATGAAATTTCCCAACCATATATTCTTGTCATGGCCCTATATATACAAAAATAACAACTTACAGATAATAAGCAACACTATTTCACACTCAGAAAACCAGAGTTTGTCAGATACTTTTATTTCCACACATTTGGCCACTGCTGTTCTGACTGAAACACTTGGATAATTTTCCTTGCAGTTTTAATGCTTTGGCTCTTCTGGTTTATAATTCTACCAACAACATCAATTTAGAAGAGGAAGACATCCGACAGAAGCTCATAAGTAATAATCGAACCATGGAAGAAGGATATCAACTTCATACTGTGGATGTTGATCCAGTGGGTGAGTAGTATTCAGCTTTGTTACACAACAGTTTTGTTTTCACTTGTTCGTAAATAAGCATCTTCTGTGTTAAAATAATCACACATTTCCAAACAGTATGACTGTTTCAGATTTTAAATTGTCCCTCTAAGCCTCATTGTTCCACTAATCTCAGAGAGCCGTGCTCAAAATACCACTTTTAACACAAAGTTGTCCAGATTACTTTAGTCAATGTCTTGCTGTCTGGTTCAGAGGCTGGGACAGTTCCTCTGGTGTTTTGAGGATAATGAAGTATGCTTTACAGCCAGAGCTAAAATGAGACATTTTGGACCTCCAGGGCCCCTTATCCCCACTTCTCCATGTAGTTTGTGTTCCTGCCAGCTGTTGCCCTTAATCAATCTTCTTTTAGCCCTCATTTTTTCCCATTCAGCTTCTACCAAAGATTGGCCTTCCTTTGGGAGGGAGGAGGTGAAGGCTGGTGGAATGCAGATGAATGCAGAATGCACGTTCAGCTCTTTCCCTTGAGCAGCAGCAACATGTGTGATCCCCCCTTATGCACCCCTCTATTTCCACTCTATTGCAAACAACCAAGCATTTCATTTGAAGACGATTTTGTGCTGTAGACTGGTTGATGAGCTGAGGACAAGAAATTGAAGATAATTAGGTGAAGAAATTTAACATTAACACTGATATACCCATTTTTACAGAAAAATGTTTAGCTGAAGAAAACCCTCCAAACTATTTTTGGCCAGATACCAGGCCTACTGTGACCAACTTCACATTTTGCCACGGGAGCTCAGTTCAGACTGCATCAAGAACCTGGTAGGTGTTCAAATATCTGAGAAGCTGAGTTGTTTCAGATGCAACTTTCTGGTTATATATAGTTATTATTTAGTTATATGTGATGGTTTCCATTGACTGGTATTGTATTTCAGGAAGATGCTTTCTATACTGTAAGAGATTAGGTGGGTGCAGTAATAGTATGTATTTCACTGATAAGAAAAAAGGCTCACCTATCACTTCTGTAGGGCATAATGGGGCCCACAATTAATACATGCTCAACATGACTATAAAATAGCACCTTCTTGCAGAATGCAACTGTTCTATTCAAGTCATAGAATCATAGAATGGTTTGGGTTGGAAGGGACCCTAAAGATCATCTAGTTACAAACCCCCCTGCTGTGGGCAGGGACACTTCCCACTAGACCAAGTTGGTCAGAGTTCCATCCATCCTGGCCTGGCACACTTCCATAACAGGGTATCAGCAACCTCTCTGGACAACCTGTGTCAGTGCCTCACCACCCTCAAAGTAAAAAAAAATTTCTTCTTGATACCTAACTGAAACCTAATCTCTTTTAGTTTAAAACCATTTACCATTGTCCTGTCACTACATGCCCTTGTAAAAGTCCCTGTCCAGATCTCTTGTAGCCCCCTTTAGATGCTGGAAGTTCCCCAGAACCTTCTCTTCTCCAGGCTAAACCCCAACTCTCTCAGCTTTATAGGAAAGGTGCTCCAGCCCTCTGATTGTCTTTGTGGGCCTCCTTTGGACTTGCTCCAACAGGTCCACATTTTTCTTATGTTGGGGGCCCCAGCGTTGAATGCAGCTCTCCAGCTCAGATCCTATGAGAGCAGATAAGGTGCCAGAACCACATCCCTGAACTTAGTGGCCACACTGCTTTTGATGCAGCCCAGGATATGGTTGGCTTTCTGGGCTGCAAGCACGTATCGCCCAGTCTTGTTAAGCTTTTCTTCAACCAACATCTCCAAGTCCTTCTCTTCAGGGCTGCTTTCAATCCATTCTCCTCCCAGCCTCTCTTTCTGCTTGAGATTGCCCTGACCCACACACAGGACCTTGCACTTAGCCATGACCTTTATGTTACCATACCCAAATTTTCACGTTTGCTACCACTCCACCACTACCATCTGACTTGTGTAAGAAGTAGAACAAAATTCTATGAAGATGAGACGTGTATTTGATTTAATCCAAAACACCTCATCTCATCAGGGGAAAAGTAAAAGAAATCGTGAAACAAATATTTTGCCAACAGCTAGTCATACTTGAAGGTGGGATAAATCTTATGCTTAAAGATTGGAATTTGTGTTTTTAAGGTTTAAAAATTTTCCCTAATGTAGGCTTTTTTTGAAAACATCTGCAAAAGACTTTGATTCTGTATGTCGATTTCCCTTTTGTAAAATGGGAATATTATTACTTCTGTTTATATATTACTGAAACATTATGGCTTTGATCTCCTTTGAGTGCCTTAAACATAGTTATGATTGTGCAATGTTAATTAATTCCTTCAGTATTTAGGATTATTACCATTACGTGCAATATATTAGTCTTATCCACCCACATTGCATCTGGAACATGTTCTGAGAAGACCAGATCTTTCACTTTTTGAAAACAGTAGGGCAACATGGATATGATTCAGCTTTGAGGTTTAGTGCCAAACAGGAAAGCAACCCACATTATATTTAAATAACTCACTTCCTCAACCTCCTAATCTTGTACAAGACCTGATTCTGACAGACCAACTTTTGTTGTAGAGTGAGTAGTGCAGAAATCAAATTGTTTTTATGTCACAGCCTCAGAATCATTAAAAATTGAGGTTTCTGGCCTTTGCTGTCCCAGTATTCTTATCTTTGTTATTCATATGTGGTCTACACTGTACTATTGATTATCTGTGTACAGCACTTCTCATAAGAAAAATAAATTTGTGTTCTGCCCTGTGCTCCTTTCTTGCTTCTGCCTCCACTGGCTTTTGCCAATATGGAGCAGTGGTGGGATCTGTTTGGAGAGTAGAGGAAGCTCTTCTAACTCTCTTCTAGTCATCTGCATTCCACAGTAGGTGATTACCTGTGCTGTTATAATAAATGTGATCAGCTGAGGTATAATGTTATTTTGTTGTGCTGAGTAAAGGGATAAATTTTTCCCATTTACTATCCTGCCTCTTTCCATGCTGTGACAACATGATTGTCTTTAAAGAAAATTGAGGCAAAAGTGTGTTTAATTAATGTTAACACATTTTTACAGAGTGACAAGTGTAATTAAGGGATTGGAGCCAGTGGAGGAAAGACTCAGGTAGCTGATCCTGTTCAGCCTCAAGAAGTGACAACTGAGGGGGAACCTCATCAATGTCTATGAGTATCTGAAGGGAGGATGTGAAGAGGATGGAGCCAGGCTCCTCTCAGTAGTACCAAGCAATAGGACAAGGGGCAGTGAGCAGAAGCTGAAGCACAGGAAGTTCCACCTGAATGTGAGGAAGAACTTTACTGTATGGGTGACCGTGCACTGTAACAGATTGCCCAGAGAGGCTGTGGAGTCTCCCTTGCTGGAGTTGCTCAAGAACTGTCTGGACTTAGCACTGTGCCATGTGCTCTGGGATAGCCCTGCTTGAGCAGGAAGGTTGGATCAGGTGACCCTCTGTGGTCCCTTCCAACCTGACCCATTCTGTGATTCTGTATTTTGCTGTACTATGGCTTTAAAAAAATAAAGAATCCTTATATCTGACCCCACATTGGACTTGGATCTGATAGTGACCTGATGCCTTTTTCTATCCCTAATTTTCACTGGTGGCATAAATTTATACCTTCACATAGCTCCTGTGCATGTTCTTCTGAGAGATATTGTGGCTTGCTATTGACTTGATCAAAGCCATTTATATCAAGAAGAAATTACAGAAAAAGCATCTGACTAGGCCATAATAGGGTCATAGTAATTAGTGTCAATATTTGGGTCTTTCCTGAAATACAAGGCCAGAATTTCCACTTGAAGGACTGGGGTTTCTCTCAGCATTATCATTTAATCAATCATATACTTTCACTATCAAGTATACATATTGTATTTCGCTAGAGGCCATGTTGCTGGAATATTGTGAATTGAGAAGAGCGGACTGCTGTGACACCTACATAAGAATTATGAAATATTTATGTAATTCTGTTACTATATTTCATGTGAATTTTGTAATTTTTTCTCTTTAGCTATTTGGGTCTGCAGAATTATACATCATACTGGGGTCAGCCTGATCTTAGAAATTGCACAGGTGGGTATATTAATGTTGGATATCCTTTGGAAGGATATCTTTTCTCTTTATGCTAAGTTGTTTAAAAATCTTTCTAAAAAAATCAGTGCAGAGTAAATAATTAAACTCTGGGGAAGTGCACCCAAGTTCAGTTCAGCTCACCCATTAAAAGCTCTGTATACTAATTACTGAATTAAATCAAACTCTTCAGGTAATTTAGTCAAGAGTAAAGGAAGGTGGTATCTTACCTCTATTTGATATTTAAGTTAGTACAAATTTTTAAATATTTCGAATGCCTGTCAGGTGAAAGTCTCCTGCTCTCTTCACTGGACTTACAATCAGACATTTTCAGATTCATTCTCTATTTCTAAAATACCCCTTGGTATCATTCTGGCCATGGAAGAGTAGTAAAATAACAAGACAACAATGTTATGGTCCCTTTTTTTAGTGCCAAAGCTAGTGAAGGGAATTATAGACATAAGTATTTCAGAGCACCTACAGTAAGCTCTTGTTCTGAATTGCTGTCTTGGAGAAGCCTCTCTTTCTTTCTTCGTTGATAGAAGTGTCCTAGGGAGCCTGGCTACCTAACTCAGTCATGGGTACTTGCAGTCAGATTATATGAAAAACATAATTTCATGTAAAATGAGCATTCTACAGTAAATATATCAAAAACTGTATTATTAAAAAAACCCACAGCCAGCTGCAGACTAAAGAAGGCTGATCTTTCAAAATCTTATTTGCCAATTCCAATAAATCTGAAATATTTTGATGTAGTTAAAGGTTACTGTTTATATTAGTTTTCTGTCCAGATGGCATTGAGATTACAATTTAACATGTTTTGCCATTGGACACACTATCAAACTCTGCTTACCAGTGAGATTCTTCTCATGAAATTTGCTTATGTGTTGTACTTGCCGTCCCCCTGACAAGTAAGAGTACCATCCTCTGAAAGAACTGAAACATTTGCAAGGTGGTCAGACTTTCTTCAGAAAGATTAAAAGAGTGATTACTTTCTCAGTAATAGAGACTTTGGATGCATTTGTTTCACTTCAAGAGTGAAACTTTTTTCCAGTGAAAAAGAAAGAATAGGATAAGGAGTTAAAAAGAGATAATATAAATTTTATTCCTCTCTTTTTCATTCAATCATTCCTTTCAATAATAGTTCTGATTTATAAACTCAAATCAAAATAAAGAAAAGAAAGACACAGCCAATGAGGACAGTATATAATCAGCAGGTTCTTTATACTTTTTAAAAAAGTTATAGATTTGACAAAATTATAAAATCCTATGTTCATTACAAGTACCATAGAACATACTCTAGCTTTCAACAGTGATGATAAAAAATTTTATTTCTGGATTACTTCAGGACTGTAATGTTTTGGTTTTTTTTGTTTTTGCTTGATTCTGTATGCTCACAGAAAATGCAGCAGACATTGCCAATCAGCTTCTGAATCTTACTGGTGAGGGGCAGCAGCTGACCTCAGACAAAGTAAATGATGTTGTGCAGAAACTCAAAAAAATTGTGAACGATGAAGAAATTGATGAATCTCTGGGTTCTACTGTGGTGACAATTTTTTCCAATATTCTAACCAGTTCAGACAGTGTATTAGCAGCCTCATCTTCAGAGTAAGTATTTCTTCATTTGAGAAAAGCTTCTGAGAGCAGCCTGCAAGGCTGTAAGGATTCATCCTTCCATGTATAGACAAACCAGAAAAATCAAAGTTTTCTGATTTCCATCAAAAATAATTTTCCAAATTAGATACACAAATATTTCTTCTTTTAGTGTGCATGACAAAGACAATGTATTTGGATGGAAGTCTTCTGATATCCGACACAACCTAGATCTGAGTACTGTTGGAAAATTATTTCAGGACCAGTGATATGTAGTCAGACAGTTTCTGTCAGTCAAAAGCTTTTGTTTTCAAGAGGGATGCATAAATTTACAGTCTAACAGTCTACTTGTGAATACACAGATGGCTGATAGAAACATAGTAACAAGAGGATCATCTTGTGATGTGGGGAGCATACAGAGCGTAGATGGGGGGTTTTCTGTATTCAGTTTTCAGAATAATTTTTATTTCTTTTTTTAGAGCTCTAAAAACTATTGATGCCTTGGCTTTAAAGATCCATTTTGCCGGACCATCCATGAGTATTTCAACACGAAATCTCGCACTTGGAGTGTCTTCTATAAATTCAACTTCATTCAAAGGTGGTTCTTTCAGTGTCAGTCCACAAAATAATGCATCTGATTTCCAGGTACAGAACAAGCAGCTGTATTTGAACATGAAATGTGCCTATTGTTCCAAGTGTGTTTGCTGTGGTTCTTATAAATCCACTTGCAACTCCCAATTCTCCCCCTACTTTCTATTTCCTTTTCCCTACAATCATCCAAACAGATAACAGATTAATGTAGTATTTCCTTGAGTGACAGGAAACACAGATAAACTCACATTCCATGCAGATACAAAGTAATTTGCTTATAAATCCAGAACATACTTGACCCTTTTTTAGCTTTGTGGGGTTTTTTACTAGTGAAAAAGGAAAATAACCTTTAACAATCTGCCGTACTGACCATTGCACAATATCTAACAACTCTGTTGATGTCTTTCAGCTTTAGAATAAAATACCTAGATATAGGTATCTACATATATGTTTTGGCAGATACAATATTTCTTCAACCTGCCAGTAGAGTTTAAACATTTAGTACTAAAAGAGACCTAAGTCTGATAGAGTTGTCCACATATAAGTTGATTGGCTTTTAGGATGTCTGAGTCAGTTCAAGTCATTCATGTGAAGCTTGAACAGCCTAGATAGTAAATATAAAAAAAGGCAGAGATCACACAAAATGTAGGAAAGTCTCCAGTGCTACGGTATCTAGACAGGATACTATAGTTATTTATCACCACCTCAAAAATGTTTTTTCTTCTTTTTTTTTCCCACAAATAAAAAAAACCGGACATCTAATAGTTTGAAATACTATTTGAAATTCACATGAGTACCTATTGGATTTTCCAAAGGTTCTTTTGAAATTAGTAGTGATGAGGTGCCAAGAATGTATAAAATTCAGTATGTGCCTGTCTGCATCTTATGGCATCTAAGTGCTTTTAAAAATGCAGTGCAATTTTTTTTTTCAGTTAAATACAAAGGCTATGACAGAGGTAATGTAATCTGAGTTTCCTGGGTGTTTAACCATTCAAGTACAGTGAGTCTTACTTGAAGAAACACACAGAGAATATTACAAAGAAAAAGAAAAAAACCTGCTGTCATTTGGGCCAGAGGAACTAAAACTGAATTCAACAAAACATGGCATTATAAAAACAGTTAAAAACTAATCCCTAGAGTATAAGAGTCATATGGAAACAAATTAATTCCTGCTGCCAACTGGCAGCACAACAATCCTAATAAATGTCTGATCATTTTATAAGATACTATATAATGTAAAAATGAAAACAGTGATGAAGACAGAAAAAAGTTTACTTTCTAGAAAAAGTAGAAGTAATATAATAGGGTTCAGAACTTGTGCATGTATATAGACTTTGGATCAAAACTCAAATGTTTGTTTAAATAGATAAAAATAGCTTTAATGTACTTCAGTTTTCACATATTTATATTCCTAGATATTGTAGCTAAAATTTCTTTGAATCAATTTTATCAGAAATTTTTGGTGTTTGTAAATCTAGTTTTGTTTAGCTCTCATTATGATGAAGCTCAATAGCTGTTTGTGGAGCTGAATAGTTCTTTGTTATCAAAGGAATGTTTCTCCTGCAGATTTCATCCTTTATTTATGGAAAGAGGAAAGGAAAAATTCTAAAGCCAGGTTTTGGATGATCGCACATATAACAAGAATTACCATCTGTGGCTTGAGGACATCCAGGAATTTTCTCGTCCTGGAATAATTTATTACAGCACTGTCTAAATAATCATAAAATCCAAACTCCGTCAAATTATTTATAATGTTCCTATTGGAACATGAGTTTCTCCTCAGACTTTCACATTTCCAACAGCTGATTGAGAATTCTTAGCATCCTTCCTACCAGAAAAGTTGTAGCAGCTGTGGTCACCATTTATATTTTCCATGCCTGTCAGAAAGATACTTGCTATCCCTGCTGAAGGGAGATTCCCTTGTGAAAGCTCAGGTTTTTCACCAGTGATGTGACGATCTATCCTAGGATCATCAGGGAACACTAAACTCTTCAAGCTGTACGTCAGAATGTTTCCAGGTTTATTTTATTTTTTTTCTTAAAGTAGATACCAAGCAAATCTAACCATGGCAATTTGGAAAGATTCTATTTCAGTCCCCCGTGTCTTTATGTTTCTTGCCAAACCTTTGACTAAGTTAAGTTTTGGTGATTCATATTATTAAATTGTTCCTGTAATATATCCATGCTTCTTTTTAGAAGCCTCTTCCACTCTATTTGCAGACAGTGCCTAATGGGACATCTTTATCACATACACACTTTCTGTTTACTGTGACAGAGTTATCCTCTGAAAACCTGATTTTGAACTACATTCATCCCTGTCAGAAAACACCTATGAGCTACTTCTTACTGATTTCCGAGAGTGAATAATCTGTCAGTGGCCTATGACTTTTAACTTTCTATTAGCTAATGGTGTTTTTAGAATTATACAACTGACCATGAGAGGCATAAATACATGACCAGGATGCCTCTGGGGAAGTCAGTAGTGGGAGTTTCCATATCTCACAGTAAAATTCTTAAATGCTTTTACTATAGAGCCACTGTGAGCCAGCTTACTCCCCTTCCTTCAAGAGATATGATGGCACACCTTGAGTAGTGTGCCATCATATGTGGTGGGAAAGCGATCAGTCATAGAATTGCTAATAAAATGCAGGGTTACCTCCTGTTTTATTTCTTACTCAGTTGTTACATTACTGGGCTGCAGAGGGCTTTTAGATTTCTGCTACATTGTCAGTATAGATCAAATTTATATGATGTCATAAAGTGTCTTTTTTTGTGCTACATAGCACAATAAATATGGAGAAGTGACGTTAATAATTTTTAAATCTCTTTCCTGTAACAGAGAAGCTATAAAAGCTCATAAGAGAATTATTTCAGATGTGCAGATCAAGCCAACTGATACAATTTAAGAAAGGAAGATTCAGAGCATATTTTTTAGTCCTCAACATTGTTTGCTATGAGGAAAAGTATCTTGAACATTACTGAAAATTATTATGACTGTCATAATTGCCATCTCATTATTTCCAAATCATCATTGTATCAGTGGAAGAGTTTGTTTCTTTGTTGGTATTATCTAATACCTTTTTGTAGCAGAAGGCTGATCCCATGCTGGAAAGGTGGAAAATCTCCCCAGCCTTTAAAAAAACTATTTATTGCATCATCTCTCACATAGACACAAGTCATATTAGTGTTGATTGGTTCTAGTCCCGTATCTAGATATTTCTGTGTAAGAGAATTTGTGGACAACAGATGTATTGTTTATTGTTTGAACATGTTCTCCTGTTGTTTTTATTTAACAGATAGATTTTGACAAGGATCAGACAAGTGCCTTCGCTTCTGTTGTTCTGCCACCAAGTTTACTGAAGAATTTAAGTCAAGATGAGTTTGAAGTTATATCCAGGGCTCAGTTTACTTTCTTCAATAAAAATGGTCTTTTTCAGGTAAACACTAATGTGCTTGAAATGATTTCAGATAGGGTGAGTCAAACCAGCTGCTAAAAATTCCCTGTAGTATAATCATTTCACAGTATTTCATGAGTTACAGGAATTAAAGGACGACAGCAAATGTGGGTGCTAAAGACAGCATTATGTTCAGAATAGCAAAATAGTTGAAGTTCCCAGGTTGAGTTAAAGTCAGTGGCTTAACTGCATATTCCTGTCACATGTGAAATAAACCTTTTCTCAGTGTAATCTATGGAAAACTGTATTCCAACTGCTTGAAATCAGAGGAAAACAGCAAGGCCTCTTAACAAGGCCTTTAACTTCTGTTAAATTGCGTTAATGTAAGTCCTTGATGCTCAGTGGATATCAGGAGAGAATTTGGCATATAACACTGCCAAGTACACTCTTTTCCTTATAAGAGTTGGTTAGCAGTCATATCCAGCTGACTACTTTATATTCAGTTGGAAGCCCCGGGCTGATGGTTAGGAGCCAGAGAACTTTTGTTTCTATATACACACTGTTCTTTTCATACCTGTGTTCTCATAAGCACACCATATTTCAATAGGAATAAGGATAAAAATGCTTGTACCTGAAACCTAAACATGCTCAGGTAAATTTGATTTTTTATTTTTTGGGTCTTAGCAAATGGTAGTTGTAAATAGTGTCTGCATAGTAGATGTCAAAAATACTAGGAAGAGTTTGCAGCTTGGAAAAAGAAAACCAAAACCATACTTATCTGGAAAAAAAAAATAGTTAAGAAGGAAACATTGTTTCATGGTGAACTGTAGAATGTGTCTCAGAAGACTTGAATTTGTTTTCTCATCAGTATTTCAAGTGACCTTTGGCTCTTTTGCATCCGCAGAGCTCCGTAGTATTGTATTGTCCCTATATTATCATTTTTATTGGCAGTGTATCCAGATTCTTCAGATAATCTAGGCAAGAAAATACCCATGACCCACAGTTGCCTTCTGAAATACGCCCCAAAGTATCTTTATTTTAAATTGCATTCATTTTTAAACCTGCTTTTGAGAAAAACAGGATGGATATCTTTAATAAAAAATAACCCAGAAGAATACAGATGCAGGTTGATCATAATGGCTTAAAATCATATGAAGTCAGAATGTGTCCCCTAATGGTGCTAGAATGCGTTTCTAAGTGGTACTTAATAAGCCATTGAAAAACAAAAACCATAAAAATTGCACCTGAATTTGCAACTAAAATACCTTCCGTTTTTTGTGTGCTTTTCAAACTCTTCATGGGTGATGTGTTTAACACAATGAATTAAAAATGTGCAATCCTCACATATTTAGTAAGCCTAAAAATAAGGGAAGTTAAAGAAAAGGGGGATTAAAATAAGGCTTACAAATAAACTGATCCACGTGCCATCTCAAACCAAACAACTTTATCCATTAGTATAAGAGTATTTCACTTTTATTGCATTTCATATTTATTCCACTTGCAATTACAAATATCTGAATGCAATTAGCTGTATTCCTTAAAAGTATTCAACATAACAGTGACACATACTTTGCAGCATTGGAGGTGGTGAGTTTTTTTATGGAAGCTGAGAGAATTCTATTAAGTTTTATCTTGTAATTCATTAAAGATGGTTACATTGCTTAGAGGACAATATAAAAGCTGTTCAGGGTGGGATTCACTTCACCAAAGGCAGGTGGGTTCAGTGTACACCTATATGCCTGAACTGCTGAACTTTAGCTGAGCACAGCCTTATGGCTGCATAAGGAGTTATCTGTATTTTACTTTAATGCACACAGAAGATTAATTTAAATTGCCTTCCCTAAAGAGACAAACTGTGTCTAGTTTTTCTTATCTGCTACAGAAATAATCCACTGAAACCTGTAGAAGTATGTCCAAGGACTTTCATAGACTTTGTCAGATGTTCAAATTTAGGTGGTAGCCAAGAGACTTTTTTCTTGTCTGAATGCTCAAGAACTGCCTAGAAATTTGCATTTTCTTTCCTCTTCAATTTTTAAGGTTTTAGAAATTTTACCACAAAGCTCCAGTATAATCTGAAATATTGTGTCTGAAAATTCTTGGATATGGTTCTTAAAAAATAAAGTATTATTTTCAGGTTAATGTGCACTTAATAACTGAAGCTATTGTGCCTCTCATGCATGGTGGGATCTCACAAGCCCAGTGCTGTGCTGACACCTGACGTCTTGTTAGTTAACAAAACCCCTAGATGGAAGGAATTGAGAGTTCAGGAGTTTGGCAAACCAGATTTTGGGAGGGGAAGTGAGTGGCAATAGACTTCATTTGACCTAAGATCTGCCACAGGCAGTGACCAAGCTTCCCAACCAGGCATGCAAATATGCAGGTTTCAATAGAAGCTCATAAAAAGAAAATAGCATTTCCAATGCACTTCCATTTTAATAAATAATTAATTTCCAATGGAAACTTCTCTTCTGCAAAAATTGTCAGCTGCAGGTTAAAAATCCTGTTGGTCAGTGATAATGTCAGAACTCCATTTAAATCCCTATCAAATAAGACCTTACAGAAAATGCTATCTCCTTCAGTATATAACATTGCTTTGAATTTGTTTACTACTTCATAGTCGTTCATTTTAAGATGGAGGTTGATTTAACAACTGTGTGCAGAAAACGGGTTATTGTCGAAAAATTTTGCATTTACTGGAGGACAGTGTCAACAATAAGATTAGAGAGCTCGTTCACTCTTGTTTAGGGAAATGAGCTAATCATATCATGGGTTGTTATCTGCTACATTGTTTGAGTTATAATTTTGTTTGCCTACTAACCTCTCTCTATAATTGTGCCTATGTATGTTTATGACTACAAGGAAAACAGGGAAGCTTCCATGAGGCTAACCCATAATTTGATTTTATAAACATAATGTTCTTATATTGTGTGATCAAAAGTACAGAAATGCTGACAACTTACTTATTCTGGCACGCTGCAAAAATGAAACTGTGTACTCTGGCTTTTATGTTATGTGCCATGTAAGCATTTATTATATTTTTCTTAATCTTTTGAAGGATGCAGAAAATACTGCCAATTTGACCAGTTTTGTGGTGGCATGCAGTATTGGGAACTTAACCATTCAGGATCTTCAGGATTATGTGAAGGTTACAATCAAGCATACCAAAATTCAGGTAAAACAAGACTGATTATTCAGAGGAACAGATTATATATGGTAAAGGGTGAGCATATAGCCTGATTTATATGGATGGATTTTGAGTAAGAACAAACTCAAATCAAAATTAAGAAGTCTAGAACAAAAGCAAGTAAGCAAAAAGTAGAAACAAATAATATCTCCCATCCTCATGCATTTGTACTCCATTCGTAATCTAACATTTATCTGAAAGACCATTGATTCTACCCCTCAGAGGTAATCTCTGTGCCAATAACTGTAGGTGAAACCTTTGTTCATGACCATATTTGTGACCAGGGACATGATTTATTATGCTGGAACTTCATAATTACTTAAATTCTTTGACCAAACCTTAATCGCTTTGTTAATAGTTCCCAGAATTATTTTGTTGTTATGTGGTTTTCAGCAGAGGAATGGACAGAAACACATTAATAAAAGATGACTACAGTAAATTTAGGGAAATACTGACCAAATGCAACCTTTTGGCACATACTGTTTCAGTTAGAAAATGTGTGAGCTTCACTCTGCTCTCAGTATCTAATCCAAAAGAGTCAATAGCACTAGAGATGTTAAAGACAATGTTGAAATGCAATACCTAAGTATTGGTAATGAGAACCTGGTTTGTAATTTTCACAGCTCAATTAACTTTTTCTTGCATTGCATTACAAAGAATATTTTAAGGTGAGGCAAAACAACCTCCACTTGAGTTCAGCAGGCATTTGCACATTTTCAAGGCCTTATGTAGAGGATTCACGGAGAAGCTCTAAGGAATTAAACAGTAAAAAGTATTTAGATTCTGTAAAGACATCGTGTCCAGGGGTAACTTCAGTGACACAAGAAAACTTCATTATTCTGAGGACGTGCAAAAGGAACCATCGAACAGTACATAGAAGCAGTGCTCTAGATTTTGCAATTTGGAAAAATCTGTCTTTCTAGCAGAAAAAACTCTAATTTGACACTAGACAAGTTTTCAACAATCTAAATGATATGGATTCTTCTGCTGATTAAATGAATATATATGCATTGCAACAGCTGTTGTAAATGTTGATGAGATTTATGTCTGAAGAGGTGTACAAAATCTACTTTTACATCTGTTCTTAGGAAGATCCTAAACCTATCTGTGTCTTCTGGGATATGAACAAAAATGGTAAGTTTAAAAATACTGTAATTTATTTCATGTGGGGAATAAATGTGTCTGAGTTTTAAAATCGGTCACGGTATTGGCTATTTTGCTTCTTAATCCATCCTTACAGAATTCAATAAAGTCCATTGAAAGTGTATAATTTCTTCTGATTAGTATAGTTACTTTTAACAGCAAATGTTAAATACTCCTTTTTAAAGTCTGTTTTTTAATGCAAATGTTTTTGACATTTTAAATTCTTCAATTAAGTTTTTCTACTTTTTTTCTGTATCTGCAGTTTTTCACTGGTCTGTATGAGCAAATTAAATTAAAATGCTTCTCAGACACATGAATGATTCTTAGCCATACTTTTACCTGCTCATTTTTTTAAAAAAATGGGTTATATAACTGTGAGATTGTGACTGTTACAGATCTTAAGCTCTTTTGGTCACATGCAGAGACACACATTAATAAGGCAACATTTTAGAACGTTCATCATTGCTACTGCCAAACCTGTGTGTGATGTTTTACTCAGGCTCTTCATCCTTTGCATAAAGTTGTTCTCTGGGATGACTTTCCAGATCTTTCTGTTTTAGAGATCATTGCTGAGATGTCACTCTTCTTTACAATGAAACAGAGCCGTAGGATTTTGGATGGAGAGGTTTAATACACAGAGTCTTGGAAAAAATAAAATTTACCATCCAAACTTGTACTTCAAAGCCGGAAATACAGACAGAGCAACCGAGGAGAATGCATGAGGATAAAAATGAGTGAAAAATCTTAGAAACTGGTTAGGAAGCTGAGCTTAAGGATCATATTAAAGGAGAAATACACAGGGAGGAAACTATTCCCAGTGGTTGCTTGACTGGAGAAGAGTTTTAAGTGGTTTTGGAACACCTTCACAGTATTTTGAGAGAATGTCTTGAATTTGAGTATTTGATTGTCTTGAAGTTGCAGAGCAAATTGTGCTGGATTTTGTCAAGAGCTGTGAAAAAAATGTCTTTAAGAGTCAGAGAATATAAATTACTTCACAAAACTATCTCATATTTTGGCAGGGAAAAAAAAAAAAAGAAACAAATCTTACTTTTTAACATCTAATTTTTAAAACTAAGATTTTTCTACTTACCTACTTACTTTTCAAAACAACCTTTTCAGGTGGGGTGAATTGGGAATAGTTCGCTTCATGTTTTTTTTGCACGGCCACCAGAGACCACTGGGATTACACCCTCTGACCTTCCGCATTACATGGTGCAGGGAGGAAGGACGGTACCCTCTGCTCCTGGGCCTTAAAAGCTTTCATGTGCCTGAGGATATATGAGTGGGAGGCAGGCAGGTGTAGACATCACGTCAGTGGGGGAAAATGGAGTTCTGAAGCCATCTTATTATTGGGTAAAACCAAGACATGTCTTAATCTGTGATCCACGTAGTAGGTCTTACTCACTAACCAAAAAGCTCCCTACCTTTATTATACATCTCCATCTATTGCTTCTGCTCAGTAGTCCATTTCTGGGACACTCATCTGGGCTGATTCTCTGCAGAAACTAGGAAATCTTACACTTGCTTCTCACCTGGTTGTTTTTAATGCTGGCTCATTCAATTTGAGAAAGCGCTTCTGCATTTGCACAAAATGAAGTGAGAAGTCTGCTAAAAGAGAGGTTGACATGTATTTGTTAGACAGCAGTTTCTCATGTTTCATTTCCACAGGTGGCAATGGTGGCTGGAACCCTGCGGGCTGCCAAGTGGATGCAGAGTCCAATGAAAATGAAACTGTGTGCTTATGCAACCACCTCACACATTTTGGGGTCCTAATGGTAGGCAAACTCACTGCTCACCAAGTTACCTTTCCCAGGAACAGCAACACAGTTTTTGTCTTGTGTCAAGACAACTCTCATTTTTGTTACTTGCGTTCTTTCTTTTGCCTACAATTTTTAATAATAATAATACATGATTTTCCCCTTACTCTCATAAAGTTATCTTTTGCTAAAAAGGAGCTAGTGATAAGGATTCAGAAATGAGATAATGAATAAAGTTAGCAGTCAAAGAATACTATTGTTGTTATTATTATCATTATTAAATTCTTTAAAAGTGGCTAAATATTATTTTTTTTTAAATGAAAATGTACCCATGAGATTTTTCTAAATTTTGAAAATACTGTGCCACAAAAGACCTAAGATTGAGACTTCTAAGTGATATCAAAATACAAATAGCATATTATAACTGCCAACTTAATACAACCAAGGCCTAGTACTAACATTTCCAGTAGAGAGAGACAGGAAAAAAATAGAAATCTTAATGAGTCCTAAGTTGCAGGGGATCTCTGACACATCCCTTAACAGTATAATCTGTCACAAGTGACCTGCAGCTGAGGCAGGAGGTGTGTAACAAGAGGGAAGCGACTAAGAAAGAAGTCTAAGTATATATGAAATTTCCAGATTGAGAAAGTGGGAAGTTGGTTGCAGGGGGGGTGGGAAAAAAAATATAAGAAAAAGTTAAAAGTGCTGTTTTCAGAACAAAAAGAAGAGAGACTCATTGTCAGGAAAAACAGGGAAAGAAAAGCATCCTACAGACAGTAGAAATAGGAAATGAAGACGAAAAGTCAAGGGAGCACAATAATTCTCTTTCATCCTTAAATCGAAAAGCTGACTTGTCCCTTGCAAATCTAGTTTGCAAATCTGACAAGATCTATCTGATGTCATAAAGTATGAAGTGGCACCTCCTTTTGCACAATGTGTAAACCTATATTGGCTGCCTTCTTACTTGGCTTTAATCAGTTTTGGGGATGCTTTATATTACAGGCCTTCTCTCAGAAAAAGGTTGCTCACAGAGCACTGGTACAAAACATGTAGCACATACTCTATCAGAGCCTTAAGCAAAGTCTCCAGACAGAGTGGCTGGCAGAGCAGTGTCTATCAGGGAGATGAAAGAGGAAACCATATGGTGCACTTCAGCCTCATCAGCATAGCCTCCAGCCTTCAGCTGCCTCCAGCAGTTTGCACTTGTGAAGTGTTTTTGAGAGAAAAAAAATCCCAACATGAAAAAATGGAATACTGCTATCTTTTCTTAACTTTCGGTGATTGTTTATGCTCAATAATGGGCTGATACAGTTTTTTCCAGCTGAAATTAACATTCTTTGGCCTGTAAAACAGCTGCAGAAAAGATGTTGGCTCCTGGTCACAGCACAAATAATTTCTAAGTGGAAGTATTTGGGATTTGAAGTAACTTGTGGCAGTGTCACATAGGACTCTAACCACACAAGGGAGCCACATTCACTGACTTTTTCAGCTTTGGCCTTCCAGACCCTTCTTAATAGAACTGCTCTCTTCATATCATGCTGAGATGTAGATATGAAAAAGCCACAAACTTTGTGTCTTCTTGCAAGCTAAATTATGGTCTTGTTCCACTTTTTATCCCCAAAGGGATAAAGAAAAGGCTTTCTTTAGGATCTATTCAATGAGCCCCTTCTCTTCCCTGAATGCTTTAGTGGCAGTAGGAAATAAGGCAGAAGGTCTTTGAATTTGGGCTGCATTCCAATCGATTTTTACACAGTTTTGACCATTGTAATTGCTTTTCCATTTTAATAGTTTCTTCTGACTTTAATTTAGATACTAAATTATTTCCAAAGAACACTCTCCTTATGTATAAATAAACTGTCATATAAGGCTGGAATGGACTGTAAAAAAACCTGTTCCTGCCTTTTCCTACAAAGCATGCAAAGTTTTGTAGTATTTTTTATTTCTTTTTGCTAGCTAATTTTGCTAGGGACAACAGTGACAATGACTGTAGATTGGACATTATCTGTTAGGGTTTGCTCACATTTTCTCCACAGTGATGCAAATCCAAACATTCTCATATTTTGTAGTCCTTAAAAAAAAGGAAATAACACTGGCATTTATTCTCAGATGGTACTATGTGGCAGTTAGAAAAAAAATCCTCAGAATGTTCCTGCTTCATTTCCAAATTTTTTCTGTTGTCTTTGTCACTACTTTTCTTACCAATTCTATTTAAAAGTGTAGTTCTTATGTCAAAACAGACCCAAAATCCAAAAAGCAGTATCTTGCTCTTGGTTTCACCTGTAGATGATTAGTTACATTGATTCTTACCAAGTTTTAATAAGAAAAAGGCCAGAAATTCCCCACAATGTTGCACATTTCAGTATGAATACTTTAAAGATACATTTTTCTAAATCTTACATCTTCTGAGAGTTGTTTACAAGTAACAGAATTTAAGAGTTTGGAGACTTTTCCAGAGAAAGACATTTGAATACCTGGTACTGAATTATAAGGCTCAGAATCAGGCAGTATCTGCTGTTCCCAGCAGTTATAATACTTAAAGCACAATGTTTTGAAGAGCTGTGGGAAGGAAGTGAGAGGTGTAACAAGAATAGACCAAGTACACGCAGTAAAAATGAACCCCAATGTCAAGGTTACAGTGGTATTGCCACAGTGCTTTTCAGTTTTACTTGACTAATTACCAAGAAAGTGTGCTGTGCTCATAGAAAAGATGCTGGCTACAACTGATGTCTCTTCCTTCTCTCTCACAGGACCTTCAGAGAACTGGCACACATATCGACCCACAAAATACCAAGGTCCTGACCTTTATCACTTACATAGGCTGTGGAATATCTGCTATCTTTTCAGCTGCAACTCTTCTGACATACATTGCATTTGAGTAAGTACTAATTCTGTGGAAAACATCACAAAGAAGTACCTGTATGTGCAGAACAAAATAAGCTAGTTATGTGGTTAGTGTGGCTTATTTGCCTAGGAGGGGAAATCCACATTTGAAAAAATCAAACCTGCAAAATGAGGGTCACAGTGTTGTGAAGTGGGAACTTTTTCAAGGGGACATAAGTTCAGAGTTTTTCCTCCATTTTCTAGTGTGTTGTGCTGCTCAAACCTGAATAAGATGAATGTGTACAAAAATATGCCTTTTGGGAAGACAGAATCCTCTAGATTTTTAACAGATAGGTATTATTTTAAAATTCTCAAACAGGCTTTTTACAAAAATGAACAAAACTTGCCTATGTGAGCATAACAGGTTCCAAGTTTATAATGAGAAATATCCAACGAGAACAACTACATTCTATACTCCTTCAGAAGAAGTGGGAAGAGAGATAAAATGAAAATAAATTGTGAAGTATTACAACAATTTCAACAGAAGTCCTGCTGAACTGTGAAAGTGACTCAAGAGAAAGCAAAAATTTTGAAGTGATACAGTTCTGTGAACAGTGAAAAGAGAAAATGAAGTCATGTCAACACAAAGAAAGCATTCTACCAGTAACAGGACAGGACATAGTAGCTGCTAAAGAAGAATAATTTTCTGGTGACAGGAGGGGGGAAGAGGGCTGGAGATTTTAAATATCTTCAGTGATTGCATTCCTATTACATTACCCATAGTATAGTGTTCTGGTTCAAGTTGGTAGAAATTGTTTGCTGCCCCTCATTACGCACATTTCAACATGGATCAGTTAAAAAAAATTACTTGTTCTTCAGTCTTCCTAAGATCCTATTTAAAAACAAACAGAAAACCACATCTACTGGACAATATATGCCAAAAATTAAGTTAAGATTTACATACAAAATGATCACAAATGACCTTCTGGTCAGCTATAATTTTTTTATTTTCATTTTCTTCCATTTTCATTTGAGGTAAAAAGTACTGGTTTATGTTTAGTTTGAAAGGGTTTTTTCTGAAATAAAAAAATCAGTTGCTAAAATATTGCAGCAGTGAATTAGCTCATTATGGACCCAAAGAACTGGTAGCTTAGCCCCACCACACAGAGTTGAAGCCTTCAATAACCCCACACAGAAATACATACCACTATGTCTTAGTGCATAAACCCAGCTAGAAGGAGATCCCTCTGCTTTTATTGACTTTGTGGAGGGGGGGGGGGGGGGGGTACAAGCGACTTG
>VZTJ01006176.1:3002700-3094775 GCA_013397795.1 Orthonyx spaldingii | reverse complement strand
GGGGGAGGTTAAAGCCAGCTGCAACAGGTGGTTTGTGTGATCACAGCAAGTTAATCATGTGCACCTGTGTTTCCTTAGGAAGTTGCGAAGAGATTATCCATCCAAAATCCTGATGAATCTGAGCACAGCCCTGCTTTTTCTTAACCTGATTTTTTTGCTTGATGGCTGGATTGCATCCTTCCATATTGACGGCCTCTGCATAGCTGTAGCTGCACTTTTGCACTTTTTTCTTCTGGCCACCTTTACATGGATGGGACTAGAAGCTGTTCACATGTACATTGCTCTAGTGAAGGTGTTCAACACGTATATACGGCGATACATACTGAAGTTTTGCATCATTGGCTGGGGTGAGTTCAGTAGATGCAATATTTACATAGCGTGTGTGCTGCTATATAAAGTGCTCTCTATAAATGCTGCTATATAAAAGCTCTCTGGCAGAATTGCAGAGTAGAATCAATATCAGTGTGTCGTTTCCTTCCCCCAGCCTGCAGCAGTGCCAGCACACAGCCAGCCCTCTCTGACACCAAGTTCCCCCGTGGAATTCTGTGTAAATACACTCTAACTGGCACTCCTCACCCAGAGCAGCTCACAGCCCCAGAAGGAGCAGAGAGACCAGATAAACTGGTCTCTCTCAAAGAGGCCAGAATGGGAGAGGGGAAATGTGAGTGTCGTGTCAGAGAAGGATAACTGTGTCACACAATGAATGCAGAAACTCTTGCAATTACTGCAAAACCTGTGGCGGTCTTTTGTGTTGACTTAAAAAACTTTAAGTCCAGCTTAAATTTTCTTGCTAACAAGTACAAAGCCTACCGCAGAATCAGAAACAACCAACATTTTCTGAGATTCAGCACAATGTTTAAACCACAAAGAGATCCTGGCTGCCCTAAGCAATGTACACAGCAGGACTTAAATGGAAAAGGTAATACTGAAAAATAACTGCAAGGCTCAGGCAGCAAGACTTTTATTCTTCATTTTTGTCTATATCAGGAATCTGTGGTTTCTCTCTGAATGCACATATTGTGTTTGAAATAATACAAGACAATACAAAGCCATTAACCTTACGGCTAGAGCACTGACCTCAGTACAGCTGATAATTGATGTCTTTCCATTGGCAGCTAGCATCCTCTTTGGCAACCTCAGCAGAGGACAAGGACTGAGTGGTCGGAAAAGCAAATTAACCTCTTCCCCTTTGAATCTGTTCTGTTATAGCAAGGATAAGACATGTAAATAAGGCATATCAGGAAACGTGCATTTCTTTTGTGTGAGCTGTACCTTTCTGCAGTTATCTTCTGCATAGTTGTCTATTTGTCCCAAATAATCCTCCTGCTTTTTTATTAAGAAATACGTAGTTCGCTTTATGAAAGTGAGGGGAGCATATATAAGTATATATAATAAGTATAATGCTATAGAAGATATATAATATGGTATATATAATATGGTTGAGAGAAGCAGTGGAGAAACTACAAGTTTAAGGTCATGTTTCCCAGTTACACAACCTAACGAATTCACATTAGCATGAAAAAAATCCCTCAGAAAGTTCCTAATACCATCTTTCCACTAGACCTTATTTTTGCAATAATTTGTTAATCTTCTCACTATATAATGAGAGCCTGTGTGCAGTTGCAGATTTAACTTTGGGTGATTAAGGGATATTATTTTAGTTTAGTTTATTAGTTTACTTTAGTTTCCTTATCACATACTAAACTTTTTCTACCTTACAGAACATTACAAGTGTTATTCATTAATGTCCATTAATTGCTTTGATAGTTCTAAATATTTGTACTGTTTGAAAAATTGTTTCCTTCCACCTCCTCAGTGCAGTTTTCTCAGGATGCTCTATACTAAAGCAATAGGGATGGAGACTTCAATAATTCAGCTTAGCATGGTGAATTTGAAAGTTTAGGAAATTTGAAAGCTCTCAAGTTTTCTTGTGTTACAGGTTTGCCTGCTCTAGTGATAGCAATTGTTTTAGCAAGTGCTAATACAAATGCAAGTCATGTTTATGGCAAAGAGTTATATGGCAAAGATGCTAACGGGCAAGGAGGAGATGACTTGTGAGTATTTGTTTTAATCTCTTAAAATTTTGCATTTATAGTCTGCAAAAAAAAAACCACCTCAGATTGCTTTGGAAAAATCAACAGTGCATTAAACAAGCAAAAAGGGCAAAACTGTCTTCTGAATAATTAGAATCTGTAATGTGAAGAAGGCTGTAAGAAAAAATGGAGGGAACTCTGCGTTTCCTAATTCCAGATACAAACATGCTTCTAACAAAAGAATAATTTAAAGGTTTGTCATGAAAATAAAATAAATAAACCTGTTTTGGTTTTTCTTAAATGAAAGCTATATTTTCTAGGTAAGAGCAAAGAAAGAAGATGTATAAAAATAGTTTCCTTTCTAAATAAACCAGCCTTTTGCCAATGTAGTTCAATAGTCCTCTATGTTCTTTTCTTGGTGTCCAGACAATAACTCCAAATGCCAAAATTTTTATGTGAGTGCTCTTTTTCTTGCCTGGTAAAGCTTCATCATGATAAATAAAACTTTAATTTTTATATTTTATTATAGTATAGTGCTGAGCATTCAAGCCATTTGCTGCAAGAGGAATTAGTTAGATTGCTCATATGTCAAATGATTGCTCACTGTCAAATGGCTGCCTCAAAAGTCCTGCTACTTCTCCAGTCATGTTCAAGTTCTCCTTTAGCTCCAGTGGCAGAAACTTGAGATTTTGACACTGAAGATCCAAGTTTGCCCATTCTGTCATGAAAGCATTCAATGCTTCACACAGATGACAGCAGTGGAGTTTTTTGTACTGAGTCTAAACATTTTTCATGATGGTATTGCACTTCCCACTGCTTGAATCTGAGGTCAGATTTCCTTTTTAATTTGTTTTGACTAAAATGTGGTACAGCCCTCAGATTTCTCATATGATGATATTATTGGCCATAGCCACTTAAGATGCCTCTGGGCTTCATCCTGTTTCCAAACAGAAAATGGACAAAGATTTCATTTTACACTATAGCTCTGCATCAGTGATATCAGAAACCACCTCATTTTCCTTTAGTCATATGAATAATTGGAGGATAGCTGCCATTAACCAGGTTTTTTTAAAATTTTTTACAGCTGCTGGATCAAAAATGAAGTTGTCTTTTATGTGACTTGTGCCGGCTACTTTGGAATCATGTTCCTAATGAATGTCGCCATGTTTATTGTGGTGATGGTGCAAATCTGCGGGAGGAATGGGAAAAGAACTAATCGGAGCCTGAAGGAAGAGATCCTGAGGAACCTCCGTAGCGTGGTCAGCCTGACCTTCCTCCTGGGCATGACATGGGGCTTTGCCTTTTTTGCCTGGGGTCCCTTAACTCTTGCTTTCCTGTACCTCTTTTCGATTTTCAATTCATTGCAAGGTAAGTTGAATTTTTGTTCTATGAATGAATAATATTTGAACTGTTACTGTTCTGGGGCATACTATGTCCAGTGATTGGACTAGGGAACTCATATCCAAGCTCTCTAGGTTTTCCTTTGATACTAAACCATCATTAGTTTCCCCTTATGTGGAATAACGATACCCACTACATATGAGTTGAATATCTTAAATAAATTAATTACGGTTTCAAGATCTTTTTCAATAAAATGAACTGCATTATAAATAGAACTCTTCTTAGCTAACAGTCTGCAATGTTCTCTTTTGAGATACATACTGCATGACCTTCAGCATTTCCTTTCACTGATTATAACAAATATAGGAAGCCTTTTTCCTTAATTCATTCCTGTAGGGAATCTGTAAAACTCATAACTATTTTATTAAGGCATGAGAAACTCATAAAATAAAATTCATTCCTGTCTCTGTGTGGAGAGATAGCACACACATATGGGATACTCTTTGCTTTAGGAAAATCCTGTGACTGTTATAGTCAGTTTATTTTTCTTTCCTTTACTCAAGTTTTCAAGATTTTACTTTTCTAGCATAGTTTGTCTTTCTGAAAAATGCTGTAAAGTGTAATCAAATGGCTATAAATTGCACATTAAATAGCTGACATTTAAAAAATAATTCAGCTCAGAGCTAAAATTTGCATGTTTTAACTGACATGAAATTCTCTACCAACGCTTGCCCTACCCACCTACAAAGAATAACTAAAAACATAATGAAGAGAAAACCCCAGGAAGGTCATTGGAAGTGCATATGTTATAACACACATATATTGATATAAAAATAAATCTACTTGAAAAAAAATAACAAAAAACAAACCCAAGAATGTCACTGAAGGAGTGTGTTATGCAACACAAATATTGAGATAAAAATTAAATTTTCTTAGGGTCAGCAAAATATCTTCTCTTTATGAAAAAAGTACTTAATGTCACCCTGTGCGGATTTTATCTCATATAGTTGAGATGTACTTACTGTGCTGAAAGATTTATTGAGCTTTCGTGGAAAGAGAATAATGGTGTGGGCTTTTATTTGGGTCACTTTCAACCTAAAATGCTAAGCAAAATGGCAAAAAATATTTGGATATTGTGGTCTTACTAGAGGCTGTTTTTCCAAAGGATAGACTCTGATACTCCCCTAGCAGCATAATGAAGTATTTACTGAATTGTGTCTCTGCTAGAAATTCAGAAGGGCCTAGAGAGATCAGAAATATGGGAAGAACATGAAAAAAGATTTGAATTCTGAAAAGCCTGCCAAGGGTCAAATTGAACAAGTTCTCTGTAACCAGAATTTTCAGTGCAATCAATTAAGTTTGTATGTGCAGAGTGCATACAAGGTCGACCACCACTGCTTAAGTCCCTATGGTGTAATAGCACTATTTAATGGAAAATGAATATTTGGAAGGCAGTTAAGTCAGCAGATGAAACTGAAAAAGATGAGAAGTAAATGTAAAAAGAAGAGTGATGAGCTTTTCATGGATTGTGGTAGCAATGATGATGCAGTCTATGCTCAGTCATGTCATATCAAGCAATAGGAGATAGGAGATAATCTTCTATCAAAAGTACTTATTGCTGTGTCAGAAAGAGCTAGGCAAAGCTAAAGAAAAAAGGAAGAGGATGTTTAAAATCCCATATAACTGGTGCACTGTTCATGTAGCAGTAAGGGGATGGAATGGGGCAGATCTGTATCAGGAAGCATTTCCTAGCAGTAAAAAACATTTCAATATGGCAAGTCTTTCATCATGAGTTATGGAGATGTTGGTAAATACGACTATTCTCTCTCAAGTTTTTGAAAGCTGCACTAATATTTCAAGGTATACCAGCAGCCTCCATCAGCAGTTTTCTAGGCACTGGCAATGCAAAAGCAAATTGCAGCAACTGCTAGTGTTACTGTACTTTGCTGTTTCATCTACATAGGAAATTATTTTTCTGTTCTTGACTCTCAGAGTAAAAAAATCTGGGAACATTTCTTTTTTGGCTGCTCATTTTATATATATGCCTGGGCAAGCCAAATACTTTCAAGTCAGAGCCAAGCTAGAGCCAAGCCTAAGGTCTGATTTGTCTCTGGGAAACAAAACCAAAGCTGTACTACTAAAAGCACATTGTAAACTTAATGAATAATGAAATACAGAGAAAAAATTTTTGGAGACCAAGCCCAGACAGAACAAAGGCAAAGTACTTAATGCAGTACATTTGTTTTGCATTACTATGGAATATGCATTTTCTTTTTAACCGTTCAGAACATTCACTGCAATTTAATTAAGCATCCATTTACTAAATTTGTAAGCTGTGTAGAAGCCCTAAGAGGAACTTTGGGCCGCAAACAACTTCATATCTCTAACTCTGTGCTTTGGACTTGCTCTGTGCTTTAGACTTGCTCTGTGCTTTAAACAAATCACATAGAAAAATATTTTACTAAATGCAAATACAGTATCCATAATCCAAGAGAGGTTACATTTGAGATGCCTTAAGGTGATGCCTTTTTTAAAATGTGCTTTTCCTTTTTTTCCTCATCAGCTCTTGAAAAAATTTGGAAAAATTGTATTTCATGATCCAACCCCTACCTAAGGTTAACTGATTTCAGAGGTCTCAGCCTGGCCTGATAGCTATAAGCAAATACAAGTCCAGTTCAATGACATGCATTAGTGCAAAATTAGACTTCAGCAATTTGGAGAAGTTAATTTGACTCTGCAGAACATTATTCTCCAAGCTATACCCTGCCATTGTGTTCTGCCAGCTGAAACATAGTAGACATTAGTATACAGAACTATTCATGATGGTCATAAAGGAATGGTTTTAGAGGAAGCCACTTGACCACGTTTGACCACATTATGTAGCATTTATCCACATTTAAGATAAAATCATGAGGGATCTGGCAGTAGCATTTTGCTGTCAGGTGTTTGGCCTCAGGTTGGCTCTCTCACAGAGAATATGAGTAAAACAAGAAATAGGCTAAGCCACAGAACAGCAAAAGATTCCTCAGTCAGTGCCTGCCTGAGAAGGGTCAGGAGCATATTAGATTTGCAACTACTATATTTAGCTCCAAAGTACATCTGTAGATGATGAAATTGTAACATATGCCCTGTTAAGACCTAGCTTATCACATGGTAGGATGCTTATCTCCTGTCTTGAAAATAAAAACTTTAAAGTTGCGTGAGAAAAATCAACTCTATAAAAACATTCTTAAACACATTTGTTACAATTGGATGTGCAATTCTTTGGAAGTAATTAGTACTTGTGAACATATTCTTACCATTTTCATAATTGTTTGAAGTACATGCATGTGATACACATAAATCCAAGTGTACTTTTTCAGGACACACTGAAGTGCCATTTACAAGATGTCTGGTTTTAAAAGAATGCAGCCCACAGTTCTGTACATATGGAACACTGAGCTGAATCTAAATCAACAATGCCAATAAAAGGGATCCTATTCTCTATCCTGACATCCCAGACACTTACATGGGAACTAGAGGATAGGAAAACTTTTGTTAATTTCCATACCTCTTAAATGATGCATGGATGACAATAACAAAATATGAAGATTATTTTTGTTTGTTTGTACTTCATAGTCATCTGATAACAAACTTTAGTTAATCTGTTTATCTGTTTATAAATACATGCTTCATTTGGTGTTTATTTGCTTTCATCACAGGTTTGTTTATATTTGTATTCCATTGTGCTATGAAAGAAAATGTGCAGAAACAATGGAGGAGACACCTCTGTTGTGGCAGATTCCGACTGGCAGACAATTCAGGTAAAGACAGTTCACAGCTCCCCTCCTTAAGGGCAGCAGTTGCCTATAAAAGTCTAGGTAAACAACTTGCTATGTTATTTTTAATATCATATAAGTCAAGCCAGAGATGTGGAAAAATAAATTAATCATAGGTTGTCACTTCAGCACTAATAATTGCCAAGGGACTTTCCAGGTATCACTTCATAAAAAATTCTCAAATCTTTCAGTGTTCCATTAAAGGCAGCTGGTAAATTTTGTAGGGCTGTGGGCATGGTTTTGGAAGGCCCTTCAGACCCTAAAAATAAAAAAAAATTAAATAAGGATCCAGAGATTCAAGCTCTGTCATTCAAAACCCAGCCTTACTCATTTTCTCCTATATTAAAGTATGTTGACTTTGAATTGTGTTAAGCTGATGTAGGAGCAATTCTTAAAAGTTGCAAAGAAATATTCTGACTTCTTTTGCTTTTACCTTTGCCTTTTAAAACTGTCCTGTCCTACACCATTGAATTCAGAGAGATTATTAGAGACTGAGAAACATAGAAAATTTCTTTAACAGCAGCCTGATTGGGTTCTAGAACTGAAGTTCACCTTCATCAGAAAGGAGAGATGTTGGTTTGGACACATGAAAAGTGCAGCACTTGGGCCACTGCATTTATAGTTTCCTGCACCTTTGGCCATCTTGGATGGCATGAGACTGCTGTGTTCAGGCAACTGTCTCTTCCTTTGCTCTCTGATGTGGTGATTTGGACCATATAATTCTTTCTCATATGGTCCTTGTTCAATGACCAGTGTTCAGACCTACAGTTGGTGTAAGGTGGCATAAGCTTATTGCTTCCTATGGCAAGCTTTCATTTTGCAGTAAGACAACTTGATTCATTATTTCAAAGGGTTAATAAAAATTAGGAACATCATATTCATTCTGATCAGACATCCAAATTGTTTCATATGTTCAGTTTCCATGTGATTTGTGCTATAACTCCTGAACTGAAAAACAAAGATGGATCAAATTATTTCCTTTTTTTTTTTTGTGCTGCCGTTGGGTAGCTTTTGGATATGAATATGGTAGAAATAAAAACATGAACGATTTGCATACTTCAGTGGTATAGTTAATGTAATGTCATTATGTCTAGCATTAACCAGTTGATCTCCACAGGCTGGTTTTAATCTCCATGAACCTGAGATTGTTTTCGGGCAGAACAGTGAAATATGAGTCAAATGTGAACGTGCATACCTAAACCCTGTAGCAATAATTTAGGATAAAGTATTTGTCTTGATTTAAATCAAGACTGAAGTGGTCCACATGTCTTTGGCTTGGACTTCTCTTCCATTTTGTGAATTTCATTGAAGTATAGTGAATAACAGCAAGATGACTAAATTGTGAAACTTCCGGTACTTACCTGCAATTATATGATACAAAAGTAGTTAGGTACTTTTATTCTACTGGTATTGGGACACTTGTGATGAGTTTTTCAGTGTTAGTTTTCTTCGCTCAGTTTATTGGTATTAGCTATTTAATTTAATTTTGGAAGTTGTTCGAGCATAGGAGCCTATTGTATTAATGGTTTGGACAAAATTCTTTAAATGTGAACTACTGAATAAACTCATTATATAAATAGGGCACCAATATGCTAAACAACAAGTTAGTTGTTACTATGTAGTGTCTTCCTCAGCAGCAGCAGGTCAAACCCTGAGATGATAAGATCACTGTAAAGGATCCTATCTACCCTTTCCTATCAAATTTATGTTTTGCTCCTCAGGTCAGGAAAGTTTGGTATCCCTGTACTGTTACAGAGTTTCCCTGCCCTCCTGCTTTCTGGAAAGCCAGGTCTCACTTGCAGTTCTGCTGTTCAGCCAAACTATTGTTAGAAAGTTAGATCCACCAATTTCAACTCCTGTGGTAGAGTAAATCAAGTTTGAATATTTTTATAGTTCTTAACCAAAGAGATAGGGTATTTGTTATAAGCAATACTACGAAATGCATCAGATATTTGAAATAATCATAATTGAATAAATTAGGCATTTATTATATATGCTAGTTATTTATGTAAAACTTCTCAATCATTTTTAGATTGGAGCAAAACGGCAACCAATATTATAAAGAAGAGTTCTGATAATCTTGGGAAATCCTTATCCTCTAGTTCCATCGGCTCCAATTCAACCTACCTAACATCCAAATCAAAATCTACGACAAACACATATTGTAAACGAAACAGCCACACAGGTGAGTTCTTGCACTGCAACCCAGTGCATCTGTGAATACACAGGTTTGTGTTAAAGGCACAGTAAGTGTTTCGACCCAAAGGTTAATGTGAGAAATGTCATCAATTCATCCAGTGTCAGTATTTTTAAAATATATGTTACTGTTTAATAAGAATCATTGCGTAACATGCAACATATCCAATATATAGATCTGATCTCCATATGTTCCCATACTAAATGAAATAGGCTTGATGAAAGCAAATTTTGCTTATTATCCTATTGTAAACACAGGGTAGCCAAAGCACAGAGAGATGACGCTCTTCACCCAAGGTAACATGAAAGCTGGCAGTACAGCTGGAAATAGGAATCAAGTCTTCAGAGTCCAAGTCCACAGCTGATTGTCTTGGTTAAACTCCTTTCATCTAACTGTAAAACATTTATGGGTAAAACGACAAATGGAGCCTACTCGGAAATGAATACTGTGTTCCCAGAGTATGCATTGTCTTGCCCTTCTACAAGTAGCCATATCTACTGCTTATTTATTTAGATGTCAATGGTATATGTAATAAAAAGCATCATCTGTATTCCACTCATACCATGAAAATGTACTCATTTTAAGAAGACTTTAAGGGAGCAAAGAAAGAGAGCAGCTGGAATGATTTGCAAGTTTGATTGTGTCTGAGATAATATTTCAGAAATTCACTTATATAGTTCAGATCTTTTTTCGGTTACTCTGTTCTTGTGAGTGCATGTTTTTGTCCTGTGTCAAGTCACATAGCATTATTACATAATACTCTTTTATAAATATAGTGGAAATAAAGTCTGTGCACATATTTAACTCAAAGGTGTGTTTACTTGCTTTAAAATACTTACTAGAAAAAATGTTTAGATATTAAGTGGATGCTTTCACTAGAAGGAAAGTTGTTTCCTAAGTATTATTTTCATTAAGGCCCCAATGTCTCATTTATGATGACACACTCTCCTTTCTTGATGCATGGCATAGTTTCCAGGAAATATCTCCTATTTTTTTAATTGATGATCGTTACCTGCTTTAGTTAGGCACACGTCCCCCTTTTTTTTAAGAATTACACTCTTGTTTTCTCACGGACCAATATTCAGTGCATCCATTACCATGAGGGATTGTGCATCAAGCATTTTAAGAGTTTAAAACTTTATTGGTTATTGAGAACATTCATGAAGTACATCTGCTTTGAATATAGTAAAAATGAGAGCTATCTTAGAAATTTCTGAAAACTGGGAGCACCTGACCATGCTCTCAGGACTGCTATTCACAGCTGCACTGGGAACACACGGTTGGTGCCTGCCTTCCCAGGCCGCCTGTCCCTGCTGCCTGGTCAGATTTGGTGTGCAGAGCACCCAGCTGCCCTGATCAAGCTCTTCATTCATCTCTTACCTGTAGGAACACTTCTACCAGCAGTATCCCACAAACAGCATCTTTAATATCCACTGATCACAGTGCTATTGTTGATTTAACAGTAGAGGAAGACAGCATTTTGTCCTTTCTGCAGCAGACAGAGAATTCCCTTTTGTACTCATGGCAGATCAGTCTTTAAAACCTTGGTCTTGGGATTAATGATAAAAATATGCTTAAATGATTTGTTGTACTCAGGGCTTTTTATCAGGCTAACAATTAAGAAGATTTTGTGCTGGGGTTTTTGCAAGGTGTTCTTGAAGTAAAACAAAGAAACTGTTCCAAATAAGAAGTAGTAAAGTTAAAAGAAACTTGCTCATATATATTCTTCAAAAATTATGAACTTAATCCCGTGCATAAATTATTTCTAAAACGAATTGCAGTTCTTCATGTAATCAAAGTCTCTAATATGATGGTTTATTGGACATTAAGGGAATACAACCGTTTTCTTTTTATTTTTTTTAATTTTAATACATTTTACCTTGTTCTCTAAAAATACACATCTTATTGTGATACTCCACAGGAATTTTTGATAACACTAGTTTTTTAAATACTGACATATCTTCTCATGTGTAAAAATAAAAATAATCAAAAATAACATTTACATTCTGATTTTTAATATAGCTGAACTTCTCAGTTTGCCAGCTTAGCTGAATTGCAGGCAAATAATATCATAGCTACATATCTTGGCAAGTCTTGTTAATGTGGTTGTAATGCACTCCCTGGAATTGACACAAGCATTCATGTGTTTGTGGTGTAGATAATGTCTTCTAAGGCCCTTTCCTCATCCGTGGTGGAGCATTACAGGTAAAGTGAGAATTGCTTTTGTTGAATGCATGGTTGGAACAGGGTGGAGGGATGCTTCTTGCATGATGTCCTCATTGATGCAGAGGATTTTGCTAATCAGAAACGCTGCTTATTTCTATTATATCTTGCACCACTGATGCTGAATCAAAGGACAAGCATGCTTCAAGCTCTGGGTGTCTGCATTCTGCATGGGGCACGAAGCACTTAGAAGATACCATTTTAGAAAACAGACCATGTCCTTACGTGGAGACTATCCTGAAACACCCATACACAAAGCATACATTAAAAAGCAAAAACAGTCTGATTGAGTTCCAGAAGACTGTTTAGTATTTATCAAAGTTATTACAGAAAATTTGATATATTTATATTTAGCCTATGGCCGTTATTGGCTTAGTCTTCTAGACACTGGGGTTTTTATATCCATTAGCATTCAAAATTACTCTGAATGATGAAATATATATGCCTGAAAGCCATCCTGTGAACTGCTGCTGGAATATAGAATTCACCAACACAAGTATTTGATGGACCCTCATGGGTGAACAAAAGAGGTCATTATGGCATCTTGTGCCCCAACTGTCTACAAATCCAAACCAAGCTACTTGTAGAAAATACTTAAATACCCTCTGTAACACTTCTGTGAATTAGAAGTTAAGACTACCTCTGCAGAGAACATGGTTCTATGACTCCCACTTACTTCAGGGGTACATGATTTTAACCCTGTACTTAGATGTGAAGCCATTGGTTAGTAAAAGCATACGTTTGAAAGGCTCTCAGTACTCAGAATTTTGCCATTGGACATGGAGTTGTTCACTGCAATTCATGAACATTCTTGCGTGCTTTGAAAAAATCATCCTGATAAGCCTCAACATGCCTGTTTCTGTTTTAATGAGTGAAACTGTTTTGATTTCTCTTTCTGCAATCCATTTCTCCTTTGCAACTCCTTTATGGCTTGATATCATGACTTTTCCAGGGATGGGTTACTTTTCTGTTTATTTTTAGTTGGTGTATTTCTAAGAAAAGTTTTTTAATGAAATCATAGTTCAAGTAGCGTTCTTAATTTTTAAATGATCCTCCAACAAGGAATTTTTGGAGATTACTTCACCGAGGTCTTGTAAACAACCATCAAAAATGTCACTTGTAGAAAACATTTCTTCCCAGGGTACTCCACCTTACTGCTGGCTTGCAATGGTCCAGATCTTGCCCAGGTTCAGAGAATTAATTCCAGCTTCACTACAGTGGAAAAGATAAGAAAGAGAGCTCATTAGGACAACATACTTGAGAAAATGAGAGTGAAACTCTCTCCTTCTCATTTCTTGCTACGTTAGCTCTACCTACTGACCATTCTCTGAACAGCATTAATGTGAGCTGCTGAAGCAGACTTTCCCAGTCTGGCTGGGAATTGCCTTGCTTCTTTATCTCTTCAGCTTCACCCTTGATGTCTAGCTCATGGAGTCTGAAAGGATGACCAGTTGTTGCATGTTTTTCTCCCTACAGTTTTTCAGCCTTACCCTTCACATTTTGGAAAAAACAAGGTGATACTAGGCAAGCACAAAGTTTAGGCCGGTTTCAGTTCCTTTAAGATGCAAGACATCCTCTGCTACACTCAGCACAGATTATGTTATTTCTGTGCATAGCTCAAAACATCCGCTGTTGAGATAATTAAATGTGTTTACTGTCATTCTACAGTACTTTATTATGTGGAGATGCTCCTTATGGAGATCCAGTGCTATCAAAATGTTTTTGGTTTGTAAGATTCAGAGCATCAGCAGTAAATTAATATATCAAAAGGTCATAGGATTCAGTAACACTTTAGGCAAATTAATAGGGGGATAAGTTCAAGAGATACTTGAAAAGTCTGCTCACAAAACCAGACATCTTAAAAGAATTTAGAAGAAGAAATGCCAGGCCAAAAAGTTCTTTGCTGACTTTTAAGGCAGTAACTTAATTCAGCAATAATGGTAATTGAAGGCGTACCTATGTGAGAGTGACACATCTCTTAAACTATGAGTTTGCTTAAGAGGCCCTAACTTCTTGCTTTTTCCTCCTCTTAGAGAATGTTTCTCTTGACAAGCCATCTTCAAAATTTGCCCAAGAGGATGGAGAACAGACATCAATCATCCCTGTCCACCAGGTTATTGACAAGGTCAAAGGATACTGCAATCCTCACTCCGACAACTTCTATAAAAATATCATCATGTCTGACACATTTAGTCGCAGCACAAAGTTCTAACTGGGTTTCTGATTTATTGTTTTTTCAATCAAAGGAATACAAAAAGTCACTTGGAATTGAGAATATTGGATGTCATAGAATGTGACCTGTTCAGTTATTTTTTCCCGGTTTATAGTGTTCTCCTGCAAACAGCTTCCACTTAAGGACCGATTTCTCTAAGTTTTTACTGTGGTGGAAAAAGGCAATTTTCCACCATGGTATTGAGCTGTTTTTAAATGTGTGCCAGCCAGCCTGATGACTGGACAGCTAATTGTAATCCTGTGTAAATATCTTTTAAGACTGAAGAGCCACAAGCCTAACTTTAAATTACATAATCCAAACAGAAGCAAGCCTTGACTCCTGGAGAAAATAGCAAACATGTCATGCATTACAGTCAAGCTTTTATTGAACAGTTTGCTGATGGTCTTTTTCTTTTGAAAAATATAGATTTTCCCTATGACACTTGTTAGATTCTTGCTTCTTAAATGTTTAGTGCTGTTCTTTCTTCATAAGTGAGTGAAACCCTAACACCAGTTAAAGGCTTATTTTAAGCCAATTTGTATCCATATACATAGAAACAGTTTACACAAAGTCGTGTTTCAGCATTTATGGATTGGTATGTATGAAATGCAGTGTCCCATCTCAAGTCTATAGTTAAAGTTATTTTTCACAAAACAAAATAACAAAAAGTCATTCAACTATCTATAGATATATAAATATATACCTAAAACTCTCTCTACACATATTTTTATAATAATGCACACGGTAAATATGACAATGTATACCACTGACAATCTAAAAACAATGGACGGTGCTAAAACTTAAGTTTAAATATTCAAATACAAGATGAATTCTTTGTAAACCCATGAGTCTGTCAGTCTCTGTACTTCAGATATACTGTATGTATAGACACCTCCATCAGATGGCATTGAAACATTAGGATAACCTGGAATATGTTTACCAAAAATAAATAGCATCTTTCCAGGCACATAACATTATCAGTACCAGTATCCCTCTTTTACCTCCCTGTTGGATGACATGATTGAGGTTGTTGGATGCACAGAG
This sequence comes from Orthonyx spaldingii, assembly GCA_013397795.1. Classification (NCBI taxonomy): domain Eukaryota; kingdom Metazoa; phylum Chordata; class Aves; order Passeriformes; family Orthonychidae; genus Orthonyx; species Orthonyx spaldingii. Next base: position 3,079,907 of record VZTJ01006176.1, on the reverse strand, counting down.
TTTGAGTGGTGTTCAGGCAATATTAGGGAATTTCACATTGCTATACTGTGTCCATAATGATACTGAGGGGTGTGGGTGGGTGTGTGCAGAGAACAGACAAGAGCATAAAATGCTTACTTGATTTACTCTCTGTAAATGTGTGATATATTCGCATGTGACCTTGAGTGCCAAAAGGATATCTCTCCTCATGAACCATGTTTCACCCCATGACAAGCTTTATAAAAATTGTAGCTGCACATGTTTCTGAAGGCATGTGCTGAAACATCAAAGGTTTTTTCAAGTACTGCTTTCAGAGGAGAATGTCTCCTAATGGAAGTTTTCAGTTTTAAAATTATCCCTTTTTTAAATCAAAATATTTTTAGCCAAGTATTTAGTTATTTGAATTCAGAAAGAGAGCAGAAAGTTGTGCTGAGATTTTTCAGTTGCCAAGCAGGTGGATGCTCAGTGATTAGGGGTGTGGATTTGTGCTTTCTCTGCTCTTTGCACATGCTTTCGTGTGCAGAGATCATTTAATGCTGTGACCGCACAAATGGCACATTTTTCCTGGCTGCAAACACCTGGTGGGAGGAGGATGTCCTGATTGTATTCCACCCAGGAACACTGCTGTGGCTGCACAGACCTTAAAGAAACCTCACTCTCGTAACTGCAAATACTTTTGTGGTGTATGAATGGAAGTCGTCCCCATTCACTCAAATTGTAACTAATAACAGGGATGAGTGTTGTCAGATGTCTTTAATAAGTGAAATAATTTGCTGAGAGATTATGTACAAGCATTTACTGAACTTATATTTTATCATCCCACTGGCTTAACTACTGTAGATAATAGTGTTCACATAGCAGCTTACTGTGAGATTTCTACCTGATGAAGATATTCAAAAATGAAGAGAAGGAAAACCAAACATTCCTGAATAAATGAGGAATCAATAAAACATAATAGATCAGTAAAATATAAATACAGAGAAAACACAGTATCCTGAATTAAGCTGAGCTGTAACCTATGTTTAATGTACATCTACCTGTATTTTTGCTGAATTAAGGTTTTTTTTCTTTTTTACTACCATGTAGTAATCTTAAACTGTCTGTGTCACTTAGTTGCTCTTGAATGCTCTCAATTCTACAATGTAAAGCTTCTGTTTTGTAGTTGACATGCTGTAACCTCCCTTGTATATATTTATTTATTTATTTGTGAGGTTAAATATGTCAAATATACTTAGCACTATAATGACTGTTCTTGTTACTTTAATGCTAAGTTTCTGCTTCATCATAGAAGAAGAGGGAAAGAATAATTTCTTACATGCTTTTTCTAAATAACTTGTGAAACAATTTACTGTAGTTCTGTCTTTTGCAGCTTTGAGGAAACTTGTCAGTGTAATTTGTAATACTAGTCAGTGAAATATAATGTAACAGGTTTGAAGATGGACTAAAATGGAAAGAAACCTTTTCAAGAAAACATTTTTTATGTTAGTGTTCCAAATAATTAAAGCCTTTTAATAGTGAATGGTTGAGTTTTATTTTTCCTTTTTAGTGTTTAATGGCAAAAATTACACAGTGGAATTCTGGAAAATAATCTTGTGTTTTTTTAAGTAATTGAGACAGGTACACGCCTAGCCAAAATGTTGGAAATAAATGTGCAAGACTAATTCCATCTCATCAGGGGAACACATTTTTGCAGAATATGCCTTTCCCTTTCATAATTTACTGAATGCCACATTCAGTGAATGATCTGGAAGTTATGCAAGCTCATTTATTTATGGTGGCAGTCACGTCATGGAAATCAAAAGAAAATAAAGGCAACAGACAATATGCTGGGATGATATTTTAAAGTAATACAAATGAATAATCTAAAACTCAGGAGTTATTCCTTTCTATATGTTTCTCTCCAGCTCTATGTAGTCCCTCATTATCAATAATTTCATTCAACTTGTAATCATACTTTGACTGATCACTGCTGAAATATTTGTTTCAGCCAATCACTTGATTAATACACACTAATGTATAAACAATAAATGTTTATTTAGGCCACACTAATGGCCTGCTTTTACTTGTTTATCTCTAAAGAACATGGAAATATGCTGAAATGTGTCAGATCTGTTCCCCTGTATCTAAGTCACGTTACAGAAAAAGCATAGAATACAATCTAGCAGTGATATCTTTTAGATAGCATTAAAAAAAAAACCAAAAATGTGGGAAAAGTGGCATTTATTAATGAGGCTGCTGGGTGTGTCTGTGTACAGCCTGTCTGTGTGTGTCTGTGGACACTGAACACTACCCATGGGCTTGATGCCTTGAAGAGTGTGGGAGGACCCTTTGAGGGAAGGGGCCCAGGGTTTTTTTCCAAGTAGAATCTTGGCAGATGCCAAACTAGTAAGGAGTGATTTGCAGCGTTTGGGGGTGGATTTATTTTTCTCCTCATTTCATCATTTTTTAAATACCAAGAACAATTTTATTTTAATCCTCTACTGTTAACAGCTTCCTACTGTAACCCATTGAGTTACATAAAATGCCATTTCATTTTATTACTTTTCAAAGGCTGATCTATAATCAGACACATCTATGTAACTACAGGGACAGCTACTGAGTTACAGGGCAGCAATGTGTCATTCAGGGAGTCATTATAAAAAGTTTCTATGCATTTACTATATATAAAGATGTAAACCCACCTATGGGTCAGCAAATTAGGCAAAGGGCTTAGAAGTTAATGTCAGGGAAGTCAATCATGCAAACCAGTCTGTGGAGCAGACATTTGATGCCCAGCACTCCAGCTGCAGCTATGCCAAGACGGCTTTCCCCTTCACCCTCCACTTAGTCCGTCTTTGGTTACTTGGTCTATTTATTTTTCAGATCTCCCGGCCACCATCGTGACACTTTCATCCTCCGGACAATCATTTACTGTAGTGCTAGAGAAAGGGAAAAATAAAGAAGAGAAAGGGAAACTGAAACTAAAAGAAGGGGCAAGGAGGCTGCCAAGGCCTGCTTTGCATCTTCTTATACTTTACATGATTTCTTGCCCTTTGCCCCTTGCCCAGGTTGTGTCACCCTGACCAACAATGGAGACAAGGCCATTGGAGCAGGTGGAACACCGCTATGGCTATTTGTGCATTTGTCAATGTAAACTAACATTTTTCACTCTCCAGCTTTAAGCTGAAAATCTGCCATGGTTCTTCAAGGCAACAATTCCAGCCTTTCCATGCTTGAAGACTAATCTAGCAATAATATTTCTGTAGTTCAGGAAGAAGCTAATGCCTCTCATGATGAGAAATCAGTCTGATAAGCACCACACCAGAAATAGCTAAATAAATCTCATGGAAACCTTTTCTGGAAGGATAACCCTTCCCCAGATGCATCTGCTCGCTCAAAGCCAGTGCTGCTGTTGTTCTCATTAGAGAACAGTTTTAGTACTCATGAGAAGTGCACATTGTGGTACTGTCCATATGGATTGCTTAACTACAGCCATCTGACATCACTTTGAGTGACACAGTTTTCTCGAGGTGTGTTGAGTGATCTTACAAAATAAATGCCAGCTTGATTCTTTAGCATGTAACTGATAGTCTAAACCAGGCACTTTTTATCCTAACTATTCTAGTGCAAGTTCTCAAAAAACATAGCTTTAGATAGGAAAGGATTCTCAAAAATCCAAACTCTATTCCATACATGAAGTGTAGGGGAAAGAGCAAATTCTGATAACTCCGGTCTGATCTTTTCTTCCACTGCCAGGTTTTTCCCAATCTGGGAGCCCTCCAAAGAGAGGGGAAAAGGCAGCCATGGTAGGGGACTGGATCCTGCTCTGTCCAGCGGGCAGACTCCCACTGTCTCTGTCCTGGTGCATTTCACAGGTCTCCAGCACCAAGTGCAGTAAATGCAATAATATGCATTTACAAAATTCCACTCCAGTTTTCTTTTCTGCTTGTCTGGCTCCTGCTTTTCCAGCAGAGGGCAGTGGCATATTTCTAGTTGTAAAGCTGTTAAAATCCAGTGAAAAATGCAGACAGATTCCTCCATATGTGCACCCGCACAGAAATAAGTAGAAGAGTTCATACCAGGTTTGTCTATTATTTAGCAATCGGTTACATCACCGGATAAAGCAAACACTCTGCACTCAGGGAAGTGAGGGGAGAGAGCTGTCTGCCTGTATTTGGGCATATTTAGTGGAAAGAGCAATACAGAGTCTCTCTGTACTCTCTCTCACTGGTTGTTACATTTTCTCCTTTTTTGCTCTAAGGGGATGCAATGGAATTAGCAACTGCTACACTTCTGTCAGCTGAGCAAACAGAACCAGCTCACCATTTCAGGCTTGTACACTGGCTTATTCCAGTACTGGGCAAATGATTTGATCTGCTGGGATGCCAGCCTGTGACTCAGAAATTCACTGTATGCATAATTATCCAGGGAGGAAAAAACCCCATCAGCTCTCTGTTGACAGTGGCACACAGATCCATAGCTCCCTACCACTTTTTCCATCAAGGGCATAGGAACAGATCTGCTGTCAGCTGGATCCTCTGCTCCACATACTCCTTCCCATGGCACATATTACCCAGTCAGCTCAAGAAAGGTGCAGAAGTGCTGGGCCACAGACTCAGCTGCACAGCTGCCCCATGGCCATTCTGTCATAGGGCAGGACTGACCAGAAAGCTGCTCCGTTGGAAAATGGCACCGTGTTGAAACTAAAATGTCTCATCTGCAGTTCTGGCTTGTACCTGCATTCTCACTGGCACATCCCTGTGAATCCACACTGCACCAGCACTAAGCTAAGGGGAGAGGAGTTGTCTGGGGTAGATGGAGTGCAGGAGGCAGGGAAGGACATGGCCTGCTCTAGCCTCACTTACTTTTTTTGGAGTATGGCTACTGTGGCTGTGGAAAGAAGGAGCAGTGGGAAGGGAGGCAGACGAAGCATCAGGACTTGGTGTACAGAGCAGAGCACAAGACTAGGATGACAGATGTCATGACACCATTTCTTCTCCAACGACCTGTGGTGGTGGTGCAGCAGAAGTTCAGAGTCACAGCACAGCTGTGTTACTGGCACGTCACCTTTTGGTGTCCTTACACGAACACAGCACTACACAAGGCAAGAGCCAGCATGAGCTCCCTGACATTGTCCTCCCTACAACTAACGCACACTTCCCAGGAAAGCACACGTGCCAGTATGCTTCTCAGTCTGGCTGCAAGCATCTCCTTGCTCAGATATTATTATTTTCTAGAATTAACCAAGGTGCAGGGTGATCTGGGGATTATGAAGCACTGCCTGGGTCACAGAGCCACAAATGTGGGACACAAAAGTGTAGGACAGTGAGGATGCTCCAAAACTGAGGGCAAGCATAGAAAAATAGCATCTGCAAAGCTTAGCAGGGGCACTGAGTGAGGGGGGATGAGATGCTGCAGTTTTCCATGCAGAGTGTAACTAAAAGAGCTCTCAGAGAAGTTTTGTGTTTGCACAGGCCCAGGCTGAGCTCTGTGGGAAGGACAGATCAAGGGGATAGAGCTCCAACAGCCTTGCTGTACTTCAACCCATGAGTATCTTCTTTACCCTTTCTTTGGTGTAGCCTAGAGATGGTGGTAACTGTGGAGCAAGATTTGAAGCAGTTTGGCTAATACTTCTTGCATGTTAGCAGGATATATTCAGGTAGGCTGAGGCTTAAAATGGTCATCCAAAGCAGCCCCTACCCCTTGCTGTGCTTAGGTGGCAGCTTTTACCAGAGATGAGGAACTTCTATTTATTTTAGCTAGATTAGATCCTCCAAATCTTTGCACCAGTTTCAGGCAGAGGTATGGTGATGTGAATCTGTCATGGTACTCCTGAGCTGGCTGGGCAGAACTGACAGAAAAGCCAAATGCACATTTCATTGCAGAAAAGATCAACGAGAAAAAGATCAGCACAGGCAGAAGCAGCCTGTCCCTGAGAGTGTGACTGTTGGATACTGTTGCTGGGTTACAGCCAGCTGATTTTAACACATTCCGCTCTTTTATTTTCATTGATTTTTCAATGTCTTTCTAAGATGGGTCTTGTTCACTTTGTCTCTTGCTTTCACCCAAACTGAAGCCTGCTTTGGTTCAGCAAATAGGCAGTCCTCCAACCATACTTTATCCTACCGGATGTGGTATATGAAGTTTCACAGAAAGAGATCCTCTCACTGCAATCAGACTAGGCATCACTTGGAGACAAATCTAAGAATAGTCTATAAATTGCCTCCTGAGAATGGCACAGGTGAAGGATATGTCCTAGTGAAGCACCGGAAGACTTTCAGGAGAGAGAAGACCCTCTGTCGCTGGAGGTGTCTAAGAAGAGGCTGAACCTGGGCTTCCTAAACCCACGCACGTGGGTGCCAGCATCAACACCGACAGCAGTATCAGGTGACTCAGAGACAACCTCCTGCCCTCTGATGATCCTCTTTAATTACATGTAGCTATTTTTACTAACACAGCACACTGCTTGAGGAGGAATGTGCTCCCACAATAAATTCATCGCTACCCTCTCTCCACGGCTTATTCTCCCCCCTCAGTTTTTCAGCCTCAAACCCTTTGCCCATGACAACTGCCTCATCCACCAAATAGCTGCAATCCCTGAACAAGGATGCCACAGCCATCACACTCCCACACTGCCAAGGACCACTCCAGTCTCCAGCCTACCCCCCACTGCAGCAACAGCCCCTGTTCCTTTACTTACTGAAACATCTTCTGTAGGATAAAGCAGAGATGACCACAACAGCAATATCTCCCAGCTCTCAAGCAGCCTGGCATTGGCACGGTGCTGTGGTGCAGCAGTGACCTGCACATGTGCTGGAGGAGCAAGTGCAGGCATCATTACCACATCACCCCTGAGCCCTGGGCCCTTTCAGAGGTGGGTTGGCAAACCTCTGGGTTAGGGTTTTAGGCCTATGTATCTCAGGGTTGTTTTTGACAGAGATTTTAAATAGGGAGGAAAAATAGACAACCTCCTGAGAGCCTTTCTAGTTCCATTTTCCTTCAGATTAATGTCCAGTATAGGCTTGTATGGGCTATTTATGCTAGAAACCAGGGCTTCTCTCTGGCAACTTTATGGACCAGGTTAAATCTGTGCCAGGGCTTTAGGTATTTGCTTTACTTTTTAACCTTTGCAATGAATTCATGCAGTTGCCTGTGTGTGAGCATAGCAGCTGGCACCTCCTTTGACTCTGCCAGGAAAATCAACAGGCCTTTTTTCCCAGTTAAAAGAAATACATCCATTGCTGAAGATGCTGCAAAAGACATTTCATTGTTTTCTTTTAGTTAGGCTAAAAAAAGAAGGTGAGAAAGGAGCTTCAGGGATAATGTTCATATGAAGAAGTTTGACTTAAACTCTTGAGTTGACTCAAAAGTTGACATTTGCCAGGGATGGTAAGAATTAACTTCTCAAACACTTGGGCATGCAGGCAGAGAGTCTGCTGCAGTACTCCCTGTTTAAGCAGCCATTTCAGCAGACAGTCAGCAGGCAGTGGGATGGGAAAGATATAAGGAACAACATATATGCAAATACAGCACATACACACATCCCAGACAGGTCTGAAAAATGGCCCGTGTGTTTGTTCTCTGCTTTTTTTTCTGAACCACTGTGTACACAATCCATCACAAGAGCAAAACACTAGCTGCAATTGTCCCAAACTCACGCTACAGAAACAAACAGTTTTCCAGGATATTTGCAAATAAATGTATCAACCCAACTCCACATATTGAGACATTTAATTAAATAACTTGATTTTTTGTTATTTTTCATACTGCAGGAAAAAAAATTCTCCCTTTGGCAGAGAGTCCTTCCTCCTTAGATCTCAATCTCTCCCTAACAGGGTTTTTATGCACACAAACCTTGAATTGTCTTGGCGCATACAAATCACGATGGATTTGGCTGCCTGATGATAGGAGCTGCAGTAGCTTATTCCCATAAACCAGACATTTCAATGCGTGCAGAGAAACCCTGTGACTGTGATTGGCATGTGGTTACTTTCAACCAGCTTGTTTTTTCCATAGCTGGCACAATGCCAAGAGAAGCATTTTAATATTAAGGTGGTTATGAAAAAGCAGCAGATGCAATAGCTGAGAAACAAAAAAAATATTGCTTTATGAAGTGTTTTGGCTCATTTACCTGTTCTTAATAATTACTGATGACTAAGTGCCTGAGTTCAGGAAACAAAGGTTGCTTGTCTTGCACAATTTCATTTGTCCTGTTTGGGATGGATAGGGTCCACTAAACCAACACCCACATGTAAGGTAGGGAACTCACAGAAATAGTTTTGTTCCTATCAGCTAAATCAGGATCAGTGTTCTTTAACTCTTTTGCCCTGCACATGCAATTTATTTCTTAAGCCACACTATGTAAGAGGATGAGAACCATCAGCTTTCCTCAGGTTGATCAGAGCCCTTCTACCTTCCCCAGATACTGATACAGCCAGAGCCCAGTATTATGCATGGCCTCACTATATATTTTGGGGGTTGCTAGCATGAATGTTCTTTCAGTGAGGCATGAGTTCTGTGGTTCCCCGGAACTTGCTCATCTATTGCAACAAAAATGCACAAACAATTAGTATGGATTACCTGCTTTAACATTTTATCAGGACCCATTTAGCTGCACAGCAATAGGTTTTAAGTTTGAGTAGTTTTACAGCATATGTTTTCACTGCAGAGGCAGCAGAAGCTTAAAGCCATGGATGGATGCTTCACCACGTGTAATCTCCTTGGCTGGCCTCTCACATGCACAAAGTTGGACATCTTTTCTCAAACGTGCAGATTTCCCTTTCCATAAATCTTGGGGCTCAGACTTAAAATGAAGTTATTGCCATTTAAAAAGTTTGCCCTATCCTCCTGAGTCGTTAGGACTGCCAAGGTGAAGGCTCTTCATCCACCTCGTTTTCTCCAACATGTTTTACCTTTCAGTTGTGACAAGTTAAGAATTGAGCTCCCTGCTGCCAGCCCTCACTCAGCTGATACACACTGAATTGCTGGAGCAGAGCATTGTGCTCAGGACCTGAATGCACTGATTCATCAAGTGTGACATGCTACTGATGGCTTCTTCTTGTGCCTGTGAATCTGGGTGTATCTAGCTGTGTAAAAAATGATAAAGGATTGCTTGTCTTTGTGATGATTTTGGTCATAAGAATAAATTATTTCAGAGTGGATGATTGATGAAATAGTATTTGCTATTTGTAGCCTTTATAGCTGAATGATCTCTGAATATAAACGAAATTATAATTTTTAAAAGGCAGAACATCAACTTACAAAACCATTGGATAACACATATGTGTTTCTTGGATAACACAGTGTTTAAAAATATCTGAACTTTTTGTGGAGAAAAAAAAAAAAGAAGAAATTTTTTATCATACTTTTATCAGCAGAAGGAATGCTGCTTCCAAGTTTATGACAGTGGAGTTTTGGATGAAAACAGATTTCAAGGTCCTGAGTAAAGAAAAGGGAATTGCATCATATCAGTTACTGCATGAGAGTGAATGAACAGCACATCTTGCACTTCTGTGTCTGAGAGGATACGAAAACATCTTGTGAGCACACTTACCGAAAGGTAAATCAACCATCTCCACTTGTCCTGATCAATGCATCAATTGAAAGAAATTGTCAGATACCTTAAACCAATAGCAAATGTATAGTTAAGACTCAGGAATGAGCCAAAACTAAAAAGTCAAGGCAAAGAGCAGCCTTAAGTTGTGTCATTTATCTCCTGACAACATGAAACTCTGAGGTAAAAGCCATCCCAAGTCTGGTCCCAATGGCTATCCCCGGAGGGTGTCAGGTGACTCCTGTGACTCTGCACCAAATTGTCCCAGCAGGGCCACTCATCAGACTTACAATGAGATGTCCAGGCTTAAGCAAGGTCCTGCTGGGACAATTTGTATTGGTGAGGGGCTTAGCACATGGCCTGGCCTCTGAGGAAGGGATCTGCCAGCGCACTCCTCTGAGCCACCTTTCTCCTGAAAAACAGCGAGTGAAGGAGAAGGGAGTTATTCAGCATGTGGCCTGACTTGTGGATACTATGTGCATCCTTACTGGGGATCTGGGAGAGCTGCTGCACTCTGCACTGAGACCAAATGGAGCCTGACAAGAGACAGGCATCATGGCCTTACCAGAGCAATACAGCACAAATAAATCCTGAGTCCTGTGAGTCCAGCTCAACCTGCTCAGTGGGAGTCTTTCTAGAGCACCACAGAATTTCCCCCACCAGGAAACTGCGTTACAGAGCGAGACACCATCTCCCCTTTCCCTCTCATCCCTGGCCCTTTTCATCTTGCGGTTGCTATGCCATTGAAACAACACGTTCCTCCTGACAGCAGTGCTAAGCAAGGCTCAGTTTCTGCAAGATCATTATTCCAACTGTCATCTTGTCCTCAAACTTCCCGTGGATTTCCCGGTGAGTACTCTGGCACTCAGAGCACACCGGCACTTGGAGGTAGACAGAAAGCAGAAAGGAGACGCTGCTTTCTAAGCGCCCCTCTGGCACCCTCGGATCCTCGTGCTCTTTATCTCAGCCCCAGGCTTCATCCATGGCCCTCAGCAGCACCACATCTCTCGCTATCTGTGCTCCTCCAGCAGCAGCTCAGAGATAACTCCGGAGCAGGGCACTATTCTTAGCGAGCAGGTGCGGCCGTGGGCACAAAGCCGCACGTGGGAAGGTGGCAGAGCACAGTGATCCCATCCTGCTGAGCAGCCCCAGGCCTGCAGGAGAGCTGCGAGTGCTCAGGCATGAGCGGATGATTAAAAATAAGCTAACTCAGGCCCAGGGGACTGAAACAGTTAGAAAAAAATCCTATCTAGAAATGTAGAGGAATAATCAAGTGATAAGCAGCCATAGAGTAAGTAGTGATAAGCCATGTGGGAAGCCTTTGCCACCAGAAGCCACACTGCTGGTTATAGCTGTAGCTGTGTCTGTGCTCCTTACTCTTCCGTAGCCACAGCAGAGCAGAAATGCAAAAGTGGAAGTTTTATCTTTCTTTGATTTGCTTCCTCTCTGTGAAAAGGGCTGGCACATGCTTGGCTCAATAAACCCAGTTCAACTTTTGTATGGAACAGTTAATGAAAATGCATATTAGAAGGAAAGCAGGGAAAGGCAAATGTCACTGGGATTCACCCATGACATTAAGACACCCAGACTAATGACCAAATCTTTTCCTAGCAAATCTGCCACAGGCCAAATGTCAAACTTCTGTCTGGTATAGTTGTCTTCAAATCTGGGTAAAGACGCAGATAAATTGATGCATAAGCTATAAGGCAAAAAAAGACATTAAAGAGAAGTAAGAGAAAATGTTGGAAAGGTCTCAAAGTTTTACTTGAATATGTTAACAAATGATATATTTTTTAATTCTTCAGCATCCTTTTTCAATTTAAAACAAAAACTCTATATACAAAAAACCTGCAGACACTGACAGATGTTTTCCTTTTACGTATTTATGTTTCTAAAGAGAAAACCACTATGGGAAATAGTGGTGAAAACATTTTATTTTTTGTCAGAAATCACTTTTTGTTCCACATTGGTTTCAAGCCTGTGCTTTCCTGACTTCAAAGGAGCCCTTCTGTGCCTGAGCAGTGCCACCTGATTTCAAGCAGTGCTGAGGATAACACATTTTTCCCGTTCTGGAAATTTTTCCTGCTTAATAGAGGGAAAATACATTGAAATGAGAATTTCCAGCAAAGGATCTAATAACTTAAGGCACTAGTGTAAGGTTTTTTTTGACTTGCCCAGTGCTGAGATCCAACAACTGAGAACATTACAGGCTGGGGTGTATGACTGAATTAAAAATAGTTTTACTATCCTTTGAGTGGACAAATAAGGCTGCAGTAGTCAGTCTCAGAGTTGCCTCTATCTCCTGCCATCCCCTCGGGCAGCTTCCTGAGCTGTCTTATCTATTATTATCTTATCCCCTGAGTAGTCTTATCTATTTTATAGGGTTTCATATGGCTCTTTCATGTATGAATTTCATCTCACCTCGTATCAGCAGAGTTACTGAGTTACATGTTGTACATGGAAAATTCGATTCCCAACACATCTGCAAAACCACTGCCTGCATCCAACTTCCACATAGCCCTAGGGTTGCAGGGAAGCCACCTAGCACCTGTAGCAGTGTGACCTTCAAGTCACTCTTCAAACTTGTCACCCCAAAATACTTTTTGACTTGTAGGCCATTCCTTGGGGCACTATTCTTTAGTGTTGAGGGGGTGAATCAACTCTCTAGATGTTTTGTCCTGTTGGATAAATGTTGGGCTTGGAAAAATTTGGAACATCCTCAAGAAAAAACAAGGAAAAAAGAAGTCCAGTGGAGGAACAGAATAATAAACAGCTGCAGCAGAAATGCCTGATTAGTTGCAACTGTGAGGTCCCCCAATTATGGAGCACCTGGCTGTGAATTGAAGGAGCCTATAGCTATCTCAGAGTCAGTTTGGGTTTTTTTTTCCTTTTAATTCTCTAAGAATATTAGGCAAATAAGTTTTAGATTACTTTGTGATGATATTGCTCGTCTGTAACAACTTTTGCCACTTCATTGACTGTTTTTGTACATTTTGCATGGTGTCTGGGGCTTTTTAGCCTGCCAGGTAGACTGGTCTGTGAAGAAGACAGGTTTCCCATGACAGCACGGTACACAGAGGTGCAGAACAAAGCTGCTGTGCTCCCCACCTCCCATCCAAGCTCATTGAGTTCATCCTCTTTCAGGTTTACATTCTTTGAAAAGGATGAGAAAATAATTGCTTCTCGTCCTTAATAGTGGTTATCAACACCATTCTCATTCCAAATTCACAACACAGCACTGTAACAGCTACTGAGAAGAAATTAACTCTACCCTAGCTGAAACCAGGACAGGAGCCCAGAAAAAACATCCCTAGGAAACAGACTGTTGCTGTAGTCTGACTCAGCAGCAAAAGCAGTAACTCACTGAACATTGGCAGAACACCACTTAAGCCATAAAAGTAAGAAGAGGTTTGGTTGACTGTACGTGTTGCTTCTTGCTCTGTATCTGGCTGGTGAATGAAGAATTCAATCTCTAGTATGGCCAAACCAGCACATTCTACAATGTTAAATTGCTTGGAAAAACATCCTCCTGAAGAGAATTAAAAGTTTGCAGCTAATTTCAAAGTGGTCATGCATTTCAATTCTTTCCTTTCTGGTCATTTGGTCAAAAGAGGTTTCAAATATTTTGGTGTGAAGTTATGAGAAATATGTTTGCAAATTCTAGAGTCAAAAATTCCTAAGAATTTGTATAGGGTGTAACCAATCAATTTCTCCAGATAAGCAGAGCATAATTTGTGCTCTGCTTCTGTCAGACTTGCCTAACTTTTATGCTAAAGATTGCTTACCTTAAGTAATGTTTACTGCCTTTTGACACTGTTTGAAAGATGCACAAAAAAAAGAGGGGAAAATATCATTATATAAAACTGCAATCAAATTCTCAAAATACTCTGATCAAAAATAGGAATAATTTTCTCTAAGTACCACAAGATTAAATAATAATACCACTAGGCTGTCTTATAATTGCATTCTACTTCTTTGAACAATTAGATGCACCTACGTTTTCAAGCACTTCTCTGCAAACATGAAGTTTAGAAATGAATACTTTACTTTTTAAATGTGATTAAGACAAGCAAACAAACAATAGGTTCAGCTGGCATAAATCATCATAGTCACACTGGTGGAATTACAGTCTATGCTGAACTGTTTCAGTTAATAATCACAAATTCTTCCCATACATCTTTTTGTCACTTCATTTATCTCACATGCTGCTTCTTTCCCAGTCCTGTAATGAATTCTAAAGAATTAAGATATGAGTTGTTGCAAAACACCATGTTTTCCTTGGGACAGCCTGAACCCTTTGCTTTGAACCATAACTGGTGCAGCTGCAAGCTTGTCCCTGAAAGAGGTCTTCTGTTAGTGTCTATAACTACTTTCAGTAAACATTCTCAAAAACTTAAGCAGTTAACTTAGGGTATCACTGTGGTCTTGCTACACACCACAACTGACTGCAGTGTAACAGCAGTGTCATAAGACATCAGGTTAGGTCAGAATTAGCCCCACAGACTTCAGTGATCTGATATACATCTACGTGTGGTGACCAACACAGCTGTAGGAGTGCAAACACATCCATTTCAACCTCTCTGCTAATTCTGCATTGGTTTTGGTTGTCTTGCCCTTCTTGCTGCTTTTCTTTCATGGGTCACTCAGGAGGTCAAGGTGGGGGGGAAGAGTGCTGGATCCCAGCCTGGGGAAGCTGAAGTCCCTTTGATGTTTACCTGTTTTGACCCACTGGTTCTCAATAGGCTTTGAGGGCTTTGTGTGCTTGTTTCTTTCTGGAATCCAGACCTATTCCTTCTTCTCTCAGGAAATAAAACAGCCCAGACCCAAGACTGGAAGAACTGAAGATAAATTGAAGAGTCACAGATTTTTGTGGCCTCGGCACTCTGCTTTTCCCCCATTTTAGGGAGCTTGTTCTTGTTTTCCTTTCTCTATCACCATTGTTGAGGCAGGAGCAAGTCTAAGTGGTGTAAGAAGACTCCTCACAAGGTTTGATTTCTCCTTAATAGTCCTGTAATATGACTTTGCTCACAGTATTTTATAGCCACAAAAAAATGTAACAGTCTCTTCCTGCCTGGCTGCCAAACTAGCAAAGAAGTGCTAAGTGAAAGATCTATTTTACATTAGCCATAATCCCTTTTAAACTGAGTGCTTCAATTTGTAATTTCCTGCCCTAAACTACTGATGTTTCTTTTTGTTTAACTTCTAAGTTGAAAATACCTGATTTAAAATATTTTAGCACAGCAATGTTTCTATATAAGTTTAAAAATTCCAATTATTATATAATTTTGGCTTCCAAAACTGCTTTATGGGCTGGCTCACTGCATCTTTTTCTTCTTCTTCTTTTATTCTTTTATAAAAAGCAAATTCCTGTTGTGAGTGCGTGAGCTGTAATAGAAAGAACATGCATATCTGGGCTCACTAGACTACAAGTACAATTTACAGTTTATGAAGGGGAATTCTTTCCGTATTTTTTTTCTAGTTCACCAGACAGAAGCAATTTGCTGGTTTATTCTTTGTCCGTTTCCAGAGGTTCTGTTTCAGCAATAGACCAGGTTCCACTCACTGCCACACAGGGACCGCAAAATGCTGGCAACCCTTGAGCTTATGATAATGCTTTTCAAACATGTGCAGCACATTCCAGTATATAACTGATGATATTTAGGGAAAGAGTATGGAGGAAAAATAAAAATCAAGAAACAGGAGAGAAGGTGACCCTTACTTCATGGTACTGCCAGCCAGAGTAAACAGTATCTGTTCCACTGTGGCTTTCAATGTGCAGAGGATACTCTAGGGACAACCTAGAAACTCTCCATCTCTGAGGGTAGATATCACTCTTTGATGTCACCTTTCCACCCAATGCTGTGCATGGACTACAACAGAGGGAAAGGGAAAGCTAGGACCTTTCTAAAAGACAACCCTGAGTGAGGACTGAGGTGATGGAGTGGCCAGTCCCTCCCCACCTCTTCTCCTTTCACTGTCAGTGTTGGTGCACAAAGGCCACTGCCAGATGGGGTTTGGTGTATGACAAATTGGCAGCATCAAACTGAAAGGCCCTGAGCAAGGCACTTAGGATGATGTTTTTCACTCTTGCCCTTCAGAGAACCTTGATCTTTCTCAAATAGCACAGAAAGGAGCCCCTTAAAGTAACCGGGGAATACAACAAACGCAAGTGCAATACAGTATCTGTAGAGGAACACGTAAGAGTACTGTGAGGAAAAAAATTAAGACCAAGAAAAAAGGTTAAAACTTTATATTTGCATAAACAGGATATAATCATCCATGCTAGATTTAGCCATGCTACTATTAAAATTCATTTCTTGTCCAAAGCATAATATTTTGCCTATGTTTCACAAGTTCGGAAGTGAATTCTCAAGAGATTTAAACAATGATTTTTTTGTCTTACATAAAACAGAAGCATTCAAGTATTTATATATTCTTCTATTCCAAATCTTATTACCTTTGCAACATATCTGAGTTTCCTCTACTTTTTTGATTGCATGGTGAGAATGACACAATTTAGATGTCTTGGCCTGTAAGTCTGTTTTCTGTCTGTATTACAGCTGCAATGGTTCAAACATTTTAAGATAAAATTCATCATTGCAGAGAGATTAAAAAAGCAGAAAACATTTAAAGCGGATTCAAGAAGTCTGCATCTCTTCCCAATATTTCCATTAAAATTTCTAACCACAACAAAATGCCACATTGGTTCAGACTGACAATTCATCCATCTGTTGTCTGGCCAACAGAAGACATGTACAGGTACTTTGTATAAAAACCAAGCCATATCTGAATCAAGAGTTGGTATCCCCCCTCCTCCCCACACTCTCTGTGCAGTACTCCACATTACATTTCATCTATAATTTTATTCCTCTCTTGCCCCATACTGTGATATCACACTCCAGTTTCTTACTGTCATCTTTCCCCTGAGTATCCCAAATCACCTTCAGGCTTCACCACCTCTCTATTTTGCTCACAAATTGTGTATGGGTATATTTAACAGTACAGCCTGCAGTAATGTGTCTCTCATGGGGCTGCATTAGTAACCTCATTCCATTGCTAAAAGTTTTCATTCTCTATCTTTTAGCAGTTATTTGCCCCAAAGGGGCTTCTTTCCTACTTGGAGGGGGTTTTAAGAGTTTTTAGGGTTTTTAAGACCTCTGGCTAATGATCTTGCTGAAAGCTTGTAGAACATCCATATATACTCCATGGATCCACATATATTACTTACTAAGGACTCTAACAGCTCTGTGAGGCATAACTGTCTTGATAATATCCATACTGTCTGTTCCTTTTTGTAATGTATTATCCACTATCTGTTTGTTCTACTCATTATGAAGCTTTTTTTACTGTTTTTCCAGAATGAAAAATTAGACCCGTTTGTCTACACATTTCAAGACCACTCTTCAGTGACTGAAGTTACCTTTGTCAGCTTTCCTTTCTTTGGTATTGCTGAAGTTTATATGTTATTCCTATGTGCAACAGTTTAGTAATCTTATGTTTGAGATTCTTCAGAACTCATGGCACCATCAATATCTAGTCCTGGTGACCTGTAAGTTTGTCCTTCTTCACCCACAAGAAATTCTGTTATGGTTTGCATGGTAGACTGACCTGAAAAATATGTGAGCTTTTCTGCTTTGATAAAGTCTTTCTTGTCATTTACATGTAAGGCATTCTCCTGCCAATGAAAGGAAAAGGCATCATGTCTTTTTCTGGGATCCTCCCTTCCTTCAGGCTGTGCCTCAATACATAGACAGCATCACCCAGCCAGCAGCTGACTACAAGTGATGCACAGCAGCAGTTCACCTCTGGGCCCCTCACAGAGCCTGGCCAGCCTTCTCTCAGTGGCTGTTACCTCATGGCATCAGGAGAAAAATGGTTTAATTGCTTTCTCTATTCATCTAATTGCTTTTGTTTTGTGACTACAAGGTACCGCAGGCAGAGTCAGTCATTTAGCATTACCCCCCTAAAAATCTATATATAATCTATAGAAGCTGCCACTCCATCTTCAGTATTATCTGTCAATGAAGTCTCTGTCCATCGAGGTCTTGTACTGGTGCTGCCCCACAGATGTTTCACAGCTAACTGGGTACTGAAGGAATCTTGCAACCGCTAATCAGGAAAAACGTGATCTAGGTATGTTTTATGGAATATTTCAGGTATAAATATAACATAAGACATAAAAAAAAGAAGGTATTTGAGAAGTAGGAGAAAAAACAATTCATTTTTAAATGACAAAGAAAAAGGGAGCATTCTGCTGGAGCTGAGCTATGTATTTTGATGCAATAAATTTCCATTTCTCGGCAGTTAAGCCTGGATTCTCACTTTCCATGATTATGGTTCATAAAAAGCAAGAGGAAGTAATAACCTTATAGATATGAATTTAAGTGAGGCTAGATGAGTCACTAGAAATATCATGAGAGAGCCCTCCTGGAGTGATAAGTCTGAATTAGATGGATTAACAGGATCTTTCTAGCTCCAACTTCCATGCCTTAACTAAGATTTTCCATAGTGTACTAAGAATGCTAATTCACAACTTTCCCCCACATGCACACTCTTCTTTAGAAAATCTAATATTGGCTATGTCAGGAGAATGGATGTAGGTTTTCCCAAGTCTTTGTCCTCATTCAGGTTCATCCACTCCCTCAGAGGTGTGTACAGCAGTCCATAGCTTGACTACAGATAACAAATGTGCATAATTTTGAACAAGGGGGAGCTCATTCTGGACTTTTCTCAGCTCTTCTCAGTATTTTCTTCAACTTCCTTATCATTCCCAGTCCACGATAATTTGGCTTTATTTTTAATTGCCCTGAAAACCCCCTTACTGGGGGAGAAGAAATAATTCACAGCTAGTACCTTCCTTAGTGCCTTTGCCAATCAAAACAGAGCTTGCCTTTTACTGGCAACACGGTTATCATGATTCAAGCCACTTGGCTCTTCTGTTAGCTCTCTGGCATGTAAAGGAAAATTCACACCAATGAAGAAGAGAACCATCGAGTCATTAAATATATTTATTTGAATATTTAAGTCTTTGGCTGCAGAGAAGTGTCTAGGGAGAGCTCCATTTTTAACAGGAGGGTTTACTGAAACCACACCCACACTCAGGACTTTTGCAATTTGCTGACACCTTTGCTGAACACCGCTCTGTAAAAGAAAGAGGTGATTCTGTATTGCAAGAGACACTAAAATATAAAACAAATCCTTTCTAATGTGGAACTGCAAGGTGTTATTGGTAGAACAGGAAATCAAATTCCCAATGATACCACATGTGGTGATGAGGAAATTATTCTCCTCTTAGTCAGAGCGACTCCAGGTAATAAACTGGAAGTCAAATACAGTGATCTGGGGCTTGACTGGAAGTACCATGTGACCTGTCATGTCTCACACATCAAGCACTTTCAGACTTAGACAATCCATCCTCTTTGGGATCTTTAGGTTTGAGCTGAACCATGACCATTTTCAAAGAAACTGTGTTTGAAGCACAGGCTCAGCCCCTGAAAGACCGCTTGGCCACAGTGTTGAAAGAGTTATAGCACAAACTAGGAGCTCTACCTGTCACAGGTGCTGCCTGGTAACATGGTCCCTCCTCATTCCTCCTCCTTCCTGTAACTGCAATGAGCCAAGGCAGCATCCCTTATGTGCCCTCTTATGACACACTTTTCTGTCATGAAACAGAAGAAATCTTAAAAGTCTATAAATGAGATAAAAATGAGAAAAGTGAAATCAAGATCATCCATTAGATGTGCAGAGCAAAGATAACTTCTTTTTTCTTCTTCTTCCAAATGAAATCTGTTTTACCATAAGAATTACTGCAACATTAAAAAGAAAATTTAGACAAAATCAAAACCCAGATAGGAAATACGATAGAGGAATATTTTTTTATCTTTCCAAAAGATTTCATTTTGGATGAGGTTTTAAACACAAAAGGGCAGGCAAAACCCCAGCAGTTTTACAGTTGTATTTTTTTTTTTTTTAAGCAAATCAAATGGACAAAACTCCTAAAAATAATGTGTTCCTAAGGGATGATCAAATAAATCAGTCAAATGCCTGGGAAAGGAGGTCGTTTATTAAGAATTGGGAAAGTCATCTTAGGGAGACTTCACTGGATTGTCTAGATGAGAAAGAACAGTATTGTCATGACATAAAATCCTTTCTTTTTTCCTTCTGTACATATGTATGTTCTAAGGGAAAATGTGTTTCTTTTATGACAATGTTATAAGTTTGTCTATACAAATCTGAACTGACATGAGTGACAGCTGTCAAGATTCAAATCCATTTTCCTAATGAACCTTATTAATCACAAGGAAGCAAGTCTAACAGGAGAGACCTATTCCCTAAAACAATCTATCACAACTGGTTAAAGTGCTCAGTTATTCTTTGAAAATTAATCCTGATTTTCTAAGAAAATGCACAAGATGTTGGTCACTGGCACCACTGAGTTCTTGGTCTCCAAGCTGACATTGCCCACAGGAATTGTCAGTTTTGTGCTAGATTAACCGGTCAAAAAAACCCCAAATGCACTACATTCAAGCACTCATTACCCACACACTTTTTCATATTTATAAGCCCATCTGTGTTCTAATGCAAATAACGCCTTTTGAAAACTAAGTTAAAAGTAAAATATCCCTAACTCAACAGAAGAAATAGTATTTATTTATTTGGTTTGTCCTTGGCCAAAGTTTAGCCTTTAGCAGGCCAGCAAATAAGTAAGTTTATGTAAGTTAAATAAGCTTTCAGGATCTACTTATTTTCTTCATCATTAAAGGGCAAAACATATTAAAATTGGAAATATTCCCCCATGCCCTAAAACATCAATCACAGACTTGTGTTTGTGTTGACATCTTTTCCCTCCAAAGAAAAGAAGTTGACTAAGCAGAACATCTGCCTAGAGCCAGTCTTTTCCCCGAAGGAATCTGGTGCTTATTTGAGTGAAATGAAGCTACCAGCTTCCAACAAATATTTGTGAGAGGGAAATAGGAATAAAAGCATTAAAAGTAATTGCTTGGTCAATTTAAACACTTGCATAAGCAGAGTTTCTCTTTCTCCAAAATGGCAATAATAATAATAACTTTAGGCCTCTTGATAGTAAATCTTTCTCCTTGATGCCTCACAATTCAGTCTAGGGCTATAGATATGTTTACTACATGTTGAATATATGTCATGAAAAACTCCATCCCTGAAAAGAATTTTCAAACACTGAGAGCCCCAACTTGAAGAAAATAAGAAAAATAGACAGAAATTGTGACATTTCTCTTATCCATGCACATGAAAGAGAAGCAAACTCAACTGGAGGACAGAAAGGAAGGCTTAAGACAGACTGTATAATAGCATCTAACTGATTTGAAGGACTAAACCCTGCTTTGTGATTTAGAATCCTAAACTTTACTGTATTCTTCTATATTGTTTTTGTAGAGTTAATAAAAAATAGAAAGTAAAATTTACATAAGAACAAATCACGAATATGATACCTCTATTTTTGTGCAGGAAAACGCTAAACAGTCAATTAAAAATCTTTTTCAGTTGCCTCCTTTGAGAAAAGATACGAAGTATTTGCAGGCAGTACTAACCACAGGTGAGAGACATAGAGAAACAGAGGCTCCATCTGTAATGTGCATTTCCTTAACTTTTGCCAGTTACCACCACAGCCTCTAAATATCCGCCTCTGGGCAATGCCACGCTCCCCAAGCCTTGGTCACGTTGGGCTTCCCAGCACTCACCTCATCCCCAGGCTTCCTAGGGTCCACAAAAGGCTGATTCTGGCCATGGGTACACTGCAAGCAAATTCAGTTTGGCAGTTAAAGCACATGGGAAACATGGGGCTGTGCTTCAAGGCCCTCTTGACTTGGAAAAAGTGAAAACCATTTCTCTTCATCTGAATCCAGGCCCCATGTGAGCTATCCTCCTGTTTGCTCAGGCTGGGAAGTTTGAGAGTTCCATATCTGATCCTACACTTTCACCATCCAACCTATCAAAGTGGTTTATTTGCCACTGCCTCCCTTCTTTTTCTTTTTCTCAAATCTCTTCCCTCAGTCCATTTGCCTTGCCTCAGTCACTGGCTATTGTCATGGGCTGCAGCTCCTCGCATCACCACTGGTTTAGTTTCAGCACAGAGGGCTGAGCATTGATGGGGTGTGAGGAGGGACAGAGATGTTCTCTGCTGCTGCTGTCAGAAGTCTGGTCCATGCTTTCTTCTCACTCTGCCCTAAGATTGTCACCTCCATTCCTCCAGGCCTTGCCCTGGAAGTCTACTCCAATGGAATTACTATCAGGGAGCTGAGACAATATTCAGGTTTTCACATACAAATTGAGGATCCCATGAACATCTTGTATATAAAATTTTGCCTGCAGACCTTCTGAAGACTGAGGCATGGAGAATTCAGTGAGGTTTGCCTACTGTGTACAGTGAGAGCAACCAGTATTGGTCAGATACCAGAATTCTGAAAACAAACAAATCTCTGGCTACTAATAAGCTTACTGTGAAGTTTCCCTCCACACTTCAGCATCTCTCAATAAAAAGCTCATGATTTCTAGGGCCAAGGCTTTGAACAACCTTATGCTACCTTTTTTATTTGCTAACAAAGGGTCCACCCTACTGCTTTGGGACCTGAGGATGCTCACCACGGCATTGCTCAGACCAAAGGAGGTTAGTCTCACTGAAGAGAGATCCATAGTAGTGAACAAAAATTGTTTCAGCCACAAATGAGCTGTCCTGCCCACAATCCAAAAGACATCTACATTTTTGTCTTTTCAAGGCCATATGCAATTTGTTTTGCAGGGAACATTATCACTTCTGGTGTGGTTTAACTTAGAGGAGATTTGCAGTGATCATAGATAGCTGAAGGAAACCTGGATGCACACAATTGTACCTTGCACTTCAGAGCTGCTCTGGCATTTGAATACTCATGTCTGTCTCTCTAGGGCACTCACCAGACCTGTTATCCCTGTCAGGGAGTACATCCAGACAGCTCTCTGAACAGCCAAGCCATCAAGGCAAAAGGATGAATGGGTCAGTGCTCAAATAACTGTTCCACCATGTGATTTCATACCCTGGTCATTAATCCAGCATGAATAAAAGTTTGCTGAGCTATATGTGCAGTATAGCTTTTGTCAGTGTCAGCTGAGATGAGATTTCCATCCCTATGATTCAGACCGGGTGAAAAGTGGCTGCTTTTCTGGCTGTGTTTTAAGCCATCTTTGCTCTTCTATTTGGACAACTTCCTAACTTCAGAATTGAACACTGAGCATACCTGCCTGTGCATTCATTCATGTCTTTAGGTGGTACCTATTCTGACCTCCCAGGATACACAATGACTTCGTTAAGTTCAGACCGATAGTGCAAATAGTGTCATCATGTGACCTTTTTTGGCTCAAGTTGAAATATAGAAAAATCCACCCAAACATAAGAAAATCTTTGGGTTTACTGTGTGGCTGTCAGAACATGGGAAAATGTCCAGAGAGGTTGTGGCATTTTCACCCTTGTGGATACTCAGATTCCACCTGGTCATGGTCCTGAGCTCCCTGCTCCAGCTGATGCTGCTCTGAGCAGGGAGGTTGAACTAGATTGTCTCCAGAGGTCCTTTCCCACCTCAGCTGTTCTGAGATTCTGTTTTGCATAAGGCATTTCACATGCATAGGACACAAGAAAACTTTGTGATAGCTTTTCACACTCTATGGTGGTCACTAGGAGCCCCAGTGAAGGCTTAACTTCATGCTTGGTGTTGAAGCTGAGGTCTCAGCTGCAGTTAGATTCCAGAAAAACCTTCCCAAGGGGCAGAGACGGAAGGCTGTGTGACAGCACTGCAATGAAAACATGAAAAGATGTGATGTAATGATTTTGAAGTATCTAATATATCAGAATGCAAAGCATATGTTGAAGAAGTTTCAAATTAAAAAAACTTATGTATATTCAGTTCTTAAAAAAAAACATTTATTTGTTTTTTTCAGACAAAAAATGTTTTTCTTACTGCCCTCAGTGAAGAACATATTAATGAAAACAAATTTCCCATGGACCGTTGATGACATCTGAAAGTAAGATGAGAAATTGCTGTTCCTATTTAGACTTCAGTTTTCATGACGCAAGATGTCACTAGCAATGATGTCATACCACCACTTCCATGGTCTATATTTATCTAGCACTCGTATCCTGACTGGGTTGTAAAATTTGATTCATTCCTTCTGCATCCCCCACAAAAATGTCAGCGCCACTTGCATTATGAGAACACAATGACGATTTCTTGCATATTGTTTGCACTTCTGTAAATGAAATGCAGTTCCCCACCTCCATTCTCCAGTTGTTCACCAAGGTATTGTATAGTAATTTCATGCACTTAATAAAATACTTACAGTATTCCAAAATATCTTGTCTAATGCGTGTGTTTCAATGAACTGAAATTAATTACATGTATTTAATCATAAGCAGTGATGATCACCATTGCAATGGACAGTAGCAAATTAACCCCATGTAATACCTTATAATGATGAAAATATTTGGTAAGCAATGTACTACTGAAGTCAAGTCAGCTTCCAAAAAGACATTTTTAAGTAATTCATATAACTTCACTCTCATTGCAGTAGCATAAAAGCTGAGAAAATCTGATAAAACAGACTTTGATAAATAATCACCTTATTTTCCCACAGGTGTATTTTTTATTCCTTCCTACTATTTTTAATGGCTCTGGAAAATATTTCCCTTCTATTTATTTGCATCCTCAACTGTAAACCAGAATTGCTGATGATATCAGGACAGACTTTGGAACAAAGCTCATTAAATATTGTTAGCCTAACTCTGCAGTCCCTAGATGGCTAAAGTTTCTTTTAAAATTAATGTGAGGTTGTTCTGTAAGAGAACTTAGCATTATTATTGTACTGCACTATGCTTCATTGTTCCAGACATCATTAAGCACAGTGCACAAACATATGGTGAAAAACTTGCATGAGGAGCAAGTCCCTGGAAAACCACAAAAATACTTATTGCTAGTGATGCATAACTATACAACTCTAATAATCATTATAATGGTAGGTACTTGCTAGAAATTTTGGGTTGTAATTTTTAGTGCTAGGTTTAGCATACATGTAATAAAGAGCAATTTCTTTCCTTCTTAAAGGAAATAATTACAAAAACAAAACTAAAAAAGAAACGTTATGATTTTAGCTACAGAGAGAAAGAGTCCTTTGCCTCACCATGGTACAAAGGTGTCATGGATGAGACTGACCCTGCACAGTGCTGTCAGAAGTTGAAAATATGGAAGTATGAAGGGCATTTATATGTCTTTACCTGGAGTGCTCACAGCCTGCCACTTGCCTTCTCCAGCAAAGCAGAAACAGAACTTTTGGTGGGGTTCTAGCAATAAGATGCAGGCATTTACACAAACAGCCTGTGCAATGCCTTAGATAGGATAAGCTTTATGATCAGATAATCCTGATGTGCGAAGGTTTAAATTGTTTGGATGCTATTTAGGCCTGAAGAATCTGGGCTGCTTTAGCCAGACATAAGTTACATGATAAGCAGTGCATAATAAGAAACTAGAATTATTTATGAGAAGAACAATTTGAAGTTTGGTTTATTTGATGATGCTTTTATAAAATGGCAGGTGTTCATGTTTTAAATAATTAGAAGTATTTCAGGTTAAGAAATTACAGGACCTACTTATTCAATAAATAACTCTGAAACTTCTGTTCTAAAATGAGGATGGGTTGAAAACATCTTTAATCTAGAGTGGGCTTGCCAGTTGCAGGCATTGCATATTAAAAACTAGTTCTAAACCAAAGGAATTTTTACCCCCATTCATAAACTAAATTTCCATGTATGATTGCACAAATCTGGAATTTCTGAATGCCAAACTTTGAGTTACACAGAAACATTAATTTCTGAGTCACAATCTTAATTTATTGTGAGGTATCACAGTGTCACAAAATATCATATCATAATTACACTTGGTTTATCTCAATATATTCTTTCCAATGTAAATATCTAAAGAATCAATAGACATAGGAATCCATGCCAGTTTTGATAAAAAATTTTTCTGTTTTAAGAATATTGCCTTTTTAAATTATTAATTATCATATGTACCACCACTAAACAGAGAAGTCTTCCGGTGACTTGTGTATTAATCTTTATCTGGAAAACAATGTTGTTTTGTCCTGATTGTCTACATCCTTCATATTCTACTGATTAATTAACATTAATTGGATAATAAAAACAGGGGATGGGGGTGTTTCTAGAAATTATATTTGCCATGGAACATGGCTGATTCAATAGGTCTAGTATGCAGTAAAAAATCTCACAAATATACACTGAAGTAATCCTTAAAAGTAATCCTTAAACAAGGATAATTTAAGGATAAATCCTTAAACTTACATAATCCTTAAACTAAAGTCAAGAAAGATGAGTAACTTTCTGATTAATCATTTGAGCTACTGCTTACTTCAATATTACCTTAGGTGCTGTTTTATACTATATGCCATAATGGATTTCAAACCTTGTTGGAAAGTAATAAAAGTTTATTCTGAAATGCCCTACTGATATAAAGGGTCCAAGGCACACGAGAGGAATTTAGCAATCAATATTTTTCTAAGTAAAAGTTTGTGGAGACTGACTTAGAGTTGGTGAAGGCATTTGATGTTCGTCCACTGACTGCATAGGAGATTGCTTCACCTTTTAAAAGTATCATAGAGGTGCTCAGAGTTAAGATTTCTTTCAACTGAAAAATAATACACTAAGGATTTAAAGCCTACAATAGTTTGACTCTGCTGGGATTTTTAAAATATTAAAATAGGAAACTGCTATTAATAAATATTTGCTTTTGCATCCTACTTTCACATCATATTAGTTTTCATATAACTCTTTTCACTTGAAAATTTCAAACTGCTAGACATATATTAATCAATATTAAAAGAATAAACAATACAGAATATCACTGTCTGAATTGGAGACAAATAACTGACTGCAAAAACCGAGAGAAAAGCTGTAAGTGATTTTGTTCCAAGTTCTTGAGCTGATGTCTACCACATTTGGGTCATTGATATTACAATTTTGAACAGGTTCGGGGTTAAGGTTGCATAAGTATGTTAAAAGGAGAGAAAATGCCCGCTCTGCTGAAAAGGCTGCATACAGATTGAAAAATTGGATGGAAAGTTGTTAAATAATAAAGTCTTGGACCTTTTCTCGTTTGCAAGCTCACACATAATGTATATTGATTTTTATCTGTTTGGAACAATTTTAGTTATTATCAGTTTTAACGGCCACTTTACTACAAGGAACAATTTACCAATACCAAAAGCCACTTGTGTGTTTGTGCATAGAACATTTATTTGACCCCACTTTTAAAGATCTCCTTCTAGGAAGACACGAATGAAAGTCATCATATTATGCAGGTACCCACAGCTGGACCTGATCGGAAAAAGAATTTCCAGGGCCTGTGGCACTAGGAAAACCAGCAATATCAGGGCCCCCAGACACTCTGCCATGAAGATGGGTACCTGCAAGCCCACAGATTTTCCGCTAGCTGGAAAACCCACATTTGGAAAAAAACAACCCTCTCCTTTTGGCCAATTACTTAAAATAATGATTGGCCACAAGAGAAAGTTTTCTAGAGGAAATTTCTCTCTAGAGGAATGACATTTTAGCAGAAAGACTGAAAAGGACCAGGCCTAAAGACCCAGAAAAACACACTTGATTCATCCCTTCAGACTTAGAAAATATGACATTGCATCTTTACCTGTCCATGTACTTGGTCTTGTGCATCACAATTTGCCATGTGATTTCTGATCTGTGGTTTGAGAAAAATGGATTTGATAAATAACAACACGTATGATTCAGTGGTTTCGGGGTGGCCTTGGTTTGTTTGTTTTTGAAGTGATTACTGCTGGCAAGGTATCAATGCCTATTTGGAGGACTTCAAATATTCTTTAGGAAATCTAACACTTCCAAGATAATGGATCCCCATGACTCTATTTTCTTTCCAGAAATTAAGACACTGGTAAGGAGTGATATGAATATTATTGATTAGCCAGCAATAGCAGAATCAAATGACCCAGTCATAGAAACCACATGGGACACATAAAGGTGATAAAACAATATTTAACAACTATGTGCCACTGCAATTTCCCTCCAAACAACTTTCTGAGCGAGCTGGCTCACTGGAAGAGAATGCAAAAAGAACTGGGCACAGGTTTCCAAAGAAAAAGTTGCCACTGCCAGTGGAAACCTGTCTGGTGGGAGCTCCCCCTGGCTGAACCTCTCTGGATATATTCCACCAAAGAGTATATCCATATAACAGAATTTTCTGTGTAACTTCAGTGTATAAAATTCCACTCACTACAAAGTGCCTCTTCTGATTTCCCTGGAGTTACTGCAGATTTAAAAAAAATGCAAATGTTAGGAAGAGCCATCTGAGCCTAGTGGTATGGTGGTTCAGAGAGATAATTTTGTGGTTTAAGATGTTTGTTCCAGGAGGGGAATGTGTATGAAAAATTGTTTAGCATTTTAATCTCCTGAGCAATTTCCATGAGATTATTGATTGCTGTGTCTCACTGAGCATTGTGGGGAAAAAAAAAAACCAAACCCAAACCAAAACAAAAGAAAGTGGAAATTGCTCTGAGAAAACATATTGCAGACCCAGGGATGATTAGAAAATACAGCTGGGTTTTAATATCTATCAAATGCAAGTGAAATCTAAGTAACAGGTGATTCTTCAGTCTTCCAGCAGATGTAAATGTTGAGTATTGAGTCAGAGAAAGGAAAATAGAAATGCATTTTCTACTGCCTCATCTGCAATAAGTTAGACTGGCAGCCTAGATCATTAAATAGCTCAGCATGATGAGAATTTATGCAACAGGTAGTTAAAGTGGGTCTTGAACAATCACTGCAGCAAGTAACGTGTTTTGAGCTGGAACAAATCAAACTGTTCTCAAACAATTTCTCGTGTTCACCTGCCACAATTTCCTAATCTCTTTTCCCTACTCCAGGCAAGATTCCCAACAGATTCGTGGCAAAAATGTAGATACTAGTGGTAGAATTCTGTCTATCAAATGCAACCAAAATTATACCCTTCACTTCAAAGTAATTGGGGTTTTCTTCTGGAGGTGATCTTTGGGTTACTGTTGAAGTTTGCGTTTTTGGGTTGATCTGAGATGGTTGCTCTTTTTTTTTTTTTTTTTTTTTTTTTTTTTTTTTTTTCCGGGGGAAAAAATTTTTTTTTTTAATTTTTTTTTTTTTTTTTATGCCGAGGGAAACAATTTGCATTTTAAAATTCTTTCATTTTTATTGAAAGTGCATCCTGCATTATTGCTTGCTAAAGTAGGTTTTAACTTCTTTGCATAGCCAGTTGAAAAAGTGCACTAGCAAACAGAGCTGCAGAAAACCACACTGTCAAAGCAGAATTTTGGCCCGGCCCACCATACACACAGCAAGTCACTGTGCAGACGCTCTGACTTACAGTGCTGAACTGAATGGGGCAAAAAAATGCCACACATTCACAAGGCAATTATTTGTGCCTGACTGATTCCAGCTGACTGCAAAGTGCCACTGTCAAGCTCTCTGTCAAGGCTGAGTACTGATGCTGAAAAATGAAAGACAGTATGTGAATAATGACAAGAAGCTTGAGAAATAAGAGATGGAAACTACTAATTCCCATTTGGTCTTGGATTTCTGTATCATTTTTGGCAGATTTCTTCAGTTCAGGCCTTGACTTCTCTAATGCAAATGTGACAATTTCCACTTATTCTATTCCTCTGGTTGTTCCAAGGAGTGTTTGATGCTTGTATCACACTTGGGAAGCATCTTTGCTTTCTTTATCCTTTTCTTTTTCTAATAAATCTTATGCTCAACCACACTGTGCAGTCTAAAATTTTTGAGCACCTTCTTGCCATAACACCAAATACAGCGAGAAAACATCAGACAGTCCCCAGAAACCAGCCCAAATTTGGTCATAACATCAGCTCTCAAGAACCAACTGTTCTAGCTGGGAGGAAGCCTGAAGGGGACTGACCACGTTGCCTGCAAAACTTGACAAAGTGAATGGGCCACTTCTCCCAGGGTGTGCCCAATTTCTGTTGCTAGGAGAATGTCATGGGAACTGCACAGGGAGATTGGTGCCTCTGTATTGCACAGGACTTATAAAGATGTGATGATCACAGCACACACCTTACAAATCTTACAAATGCGCTTACCTGGCTGCATGTCTGACTGTGTGTTTATATGGAGAGAGATCGATCAGTCTTTCTGAGGCACTATTTTTCTTAAGCAAGTGCAGCAGAAATCTACTAGGAAATATATAGTCCTACATCAAGATTGTGTCTTCATGAGCTTTGCACACACTCTAACAGAGGGAGAACAATCTTATAATGATACTTACTAGGACAGCATTGCTGAACACATCCATGGAAAAATCCTATCTGAACTTCTGACAACCTTCTAATGCAACCATAACATGTCAGATATTAGGGGACTTGAATTGAAGCTGAATGGTTCCTCTCAGTTCTACCATTTCCTAAATTTTGCATGCTTGGCCTGGCAGTCTTAGTGTTTCTAAAGAAGTTTTCTCATTTGAAATAAATTATTTGCTTCGATAATGTTATCTAGATGATTCATAGCAACAGAGCCATCATCCATATTTGCACTCAACATGTTGCCACAAGTGCTAGTTACAGGCAGCCCTCAGTGCCTTAGACTCTTACTTAAAGGTCAGAACAGAAGGAAGAGCATTATAATGGTCTTGCTGGCTGAAGTCAGATTTTATACTTTGCAGCTTCATTAGCGGGAATTACATCACAGGATACAAACTAGCAAAGCCTGAATTGATCCTACTTGACTGAA
The DNA here is from genome assembly GCA_013397795.1 of Orthonyx spaldingii. NCBI lineage: Eukaryota > Metazoa > Chordata > Aves > Passeriformes > Orthonychidae > Orthonyx > Orthonyx spaldingii. The sequence goes on along the minus strand of VZTJ01006176.1, from coordinate 3,049,584 downwards.
TTCTAAATGAATGGAAAATGACTGCATGGTTTGCTAAGGAGCAGCAATAATGGCATAAGAAAGCTATGATTTCTATGAAGATTTATATCTTTATAGCACTTTTTTCAGTTTGTGTGTTTCAGCTGTGGTCATGGAACTTGAAAAATGAAGACCCTTTTGCAAGATGTTTTTTCAAGCAAACCGAAAAAATATATTGATTTTTCAGTGTGTAATTTTAGAGTCCTTTCATTTCACTTAAAGAATCTTGCCTTATCCCAAGCAAAGAAACCCTGTGATGTTTTGGAAGCTTATTTCATTGCACTGATAATTGTCAGTTATCAAAACATCCTCGTCCATCTCTCTCCTGAAAGAGATTGGATCAGGAAAAAAAAAGGGTCTATAAGTCGTAGGAATGTATCTAGAGATGAGAAATCCTTTAATGAGCTGATATTCAGTACACAAGGTTGGTAATCTGGCCTTGTGGACTTTTTTCAGTGTGATTTTGAGGAGTTCATCTCACCCCATTGATTTTAAACTTCCCCAGAAATTCTCATAAGAAGGATACACTTACAAAATATGTCTCCAGAAAACCAAAGAAACCAGTTTGCTCCAGGGATGTAGAGAAAACTTGACATCTCAGTCTCTTCCATTTCCTGCCATATTATAGCAGGCAGATTCTGATCACACAAAGTGAAAACAGTGTCCTGAAAACAGTTTTATTAAACACACTAACTGGGATGTTCACTTGCAGAGAGCCATCTATATACACAGATCTGACTACAGAAGGGCAAAATAACTCTCTCTTTTGACAATACTCATTCTCAGATAAAATCCCATATTTTTCTCTCAAAGCAAAGAATCATTTATTTTGGAATTCAGGAAGCAATACTTCTCAACCGCTTGACATGGTGGAGGATGGTTTGGTAAGAATAAGGCATTAAGGAACCCTTCCATTGCCAAGATGAATGTGCTTTCATGTGCTGAAACTTGAAGTTCTATATTTTCTTTGCTGGTCTCTCTTAAAATATGTTTTGATTGGACAGGGTGAAAAGAAGGAACAAAATGTCATATTGTCGTGTCCTGTGGGTGTGTTATGACTACTTTAGGGTTTGTTAATAGAAAGTTAATGTTATCTCCTGTATTAAACTTTCCTCCTCTTTCTATTAGAGATTTGTCCATCTCCAGAGCATTATTCAATTAGCCAGACAAGTCTAAACAGATTAAAGAAGAATCTGAGTCCACAAATCTGACTCTGACTTACAAAGTTTGTGTCCAAGAATATGGAAGAGTAGGAGTTAAATATTAATAGAGATTCACACGAGGTTGAAGGAATAGGCTTTGCTTGTAATTTTGATTAAAAAACAGATTACAAATTTAAGATTGATTATATTAATTATTTTGGCCTTCTTTTTCAGCACTTTTCTAGTATTATAATTCAATTACATGCATTACCAGAGCCTATTTCTGTGGCATTTGGCTGTCTGTTTGTCAATATGCATTTGCAGTGAAAGGTTTGGGGACTGGATTTGCTTCAAGCAACCATCCAAACAGCTGAAAGATTATCCAATTTTCCTGCATATTTCATTTCTTGAAAAAGAGAAAAAGGCATTGGAAATTTCACCAACACAACCTTTTACTGAGATTTCTACCACTTCTGATTCTACTCTAAAATGAAAAACTGAAGGAAGAAACATTCATGTCAAACACATCAGAAACATAAAGAAGCATGTTTCTTTACTTTTTCTCTACTTAATTCAAGTGAATGAACTCATTTTCAGTATTGAAAACATGAGCAGATGAAACAGAAAAAACAACTGTAAGAATGAGGCTGGACTTTTTGCTGTTCTTCCTCCACTGGCAACAAAGAAGCTCTGCCTCATAAACACTGCTCTGCTAAACCATTTCCTGATAGAGAAGTCTCGACCACCCCTTCCCCTCCCCCTCCCTCCATAAGTGATTCTTCTGTGTTCCCAATCCCTACTCAGAACCTCCTTTCTACCTTCTGAATATACCTCAAAACCCTGATTACCAGACATCTCCTTTCACTCCACTGCGTAGACACCAGATGGGCCTTTGGACGTCATCATGCTGACATCCAGGTATCCCGCTGATCTCCTTTCTTTCTGTCCAGCCTCTCTATAACCTATCATCTGCAGTAGTTTATTTTTTTTTTTAAATCTTTGTGTAATATCCTTTTTTTAATGCCTTTGACTGGGTTGAAAAAAATCCTTGGCTGTTTATCCATAAGAAACATTTCTCCTAATTTGCCCTGTAATGCCCCACAGGGTATTAACCATATATCCCTTCAGTGAGTTCCTACAGAGCCCAGGGAAACAAGGAATGGGGTGAAGAAAGAGTGCACCTCACCCTCTGTCACTCTGTACTCTGCATCTTATGAAATCATGTGCTGTTTCCTTGTGCAGGATGCACTGCTCTTGTCTCTGAACACAAAGATGCAGTACAACTCAGCACGAGGCAAGAATCCTTATGGAGTACTAAAAATATCTGGCATTACAGTGTGAGTCTGTACAATGCTTGAACTAGTATTTTTAATTATTTCATTTCTGTATCGACAGTGATGTCAAAATTAAGAGTCAGTCTTTTGGGAATTTTCGTCTAAAACATCTTTTTTTTTTTGAAGACAGTGTTTCCTTGACAATGACCAGGATTCCTGCTGGAATAAACATGGACTTTCTTCTTCATTGAACCATCTGTGTGTGATTCAGGAAAATGAATGCTGTAGTCCAGAGAGATGTTTAATATTTCAGCTATTGTGCTTCTGACATTTTACTCCTCTTTCTAAAGGAGCAATTTTGGACTTAGTAGGTTATGGCCTAACTGTAACTTCTGGGCAGAGAATAATGCAGAAATTTCTTGTAGATTTTTGAAAGAATCTTTTAAGTTACAAGCCCTTCAATTTTACAGGAAATAAGAAATACTAAGTACTAACAAAGGTCAGCTTCAAAGGCAGATGGCTCAAGGTGCTTCCAGTTCCATTCACCTCAAAATTTTCTGGCGATTCTGTTACAACGATAAGATTCACAGAATTCAATTCAATAAAAGACTGTCTGCATAATGCGTAACAACAGCAAAGTCAATATGGTAGCAGTCCATATTGATTGATTCAATGATTACTGCATCTTTCCTGTTCAGGGGAGGAAATATATATATGTGTATACACACACACACACACACACACACACTGCAAATTCAAAACCTCTGCCATGTAATAGAACTAACCACATTATCTGGTAGGAATACAGCCAGGGACCTTCTCACTGTGCAAAATGCAGTAAAAACAGACCAAAAGAATTACTAAGGGAATGTATCTGGAAAATGAAACCAACAGAGGTGCAGGAGGGAGCACTAAGGAAACTGTTTATTGAAACATAACCTGATCCATATAGGTTAAAAAGTGGTTTACTCTTCCCATCCTTTGTAGAGTTTATTGATTCACTGATTCAGGTTAGAAAAGATATCGTTAGCTAAAATTTTTCTTCTTCAGTTTGTATCACATTGAAGAGCACGTATGTATTTCTTTTAGCTACCATGTTTGTTTGATCAGAGATTTTTTCTGTGTCACATTAATTTATGAACAAAGCTCCCATTTAATTTACGAATGAAGCACTTACCTTAATTGGCTTAACCTTGTGTGACCTTTGAGCTTATGAAGTATTTTTAAAAAAAATTAGCAGTCTTTCTTTGGATTTGTCAGAGATGATTTATGCATTTTGCTCTTTTACACATCTGCTTTTAAAATTTGCCAGACAAATACTAATTATGAAGATCTCTGTGTGTCCTGGTTTCAGCTGGGATAGATTTAATTCCTTCTCGTAGTAGAGGGTACAGTGCTGTGTTTTGGATTTAGAATGAGAATAATGTTGATAAGAATGATAATAATGCTGATGTTTTGATTTTTGCTAGGAAGTATTTGTCCTAAGTCAGGAAAATATTTTTTTATGTCTCATGCTCATAACAGTGAGGAAACACACAAAATCAAAAAACTGGGAGAGGTCATAGCCAGGACAGGTGACCCAAACTGGCCAAAGGGATATTCCACATCAAAGAATAAAATGTCCAGTACACAAAGTGGAGGAGTTACCTGAAAAAGGAACTGGTCTGGGTTTTGGAATGGGGCATGGCATCTGTCAGCGGATGGTGAGCAATTGTATGGTTTTTTCCTTTTCAATACTACTACTATTATTTTTTTTTTTATTTTGTTTTCCATTATTAAACTTTTCCTATCTCAGCCTACAAGTTTTACTTTTGATTCTTCACCCCATTCTGCCACTGGGGCAGGGGAGAGGAGAGGAGAGGAGAGGAGAGGAGAGGGAAGCATTGAGGCTGATTGGCTCTTAGTTGTCAGCTGGGCTTAAACCACAACAGTGTGTCTGATACTTCAGTACTTCTTCATATAAGAGCAAATGAGATTAGCTCCTTTTTATAATGTGCTATAAACAAGTATGGATATAAACATATACATATATATGCTGAGCTTGCTCAGTTTCAGTTACTAACGATCTATAAGCCCAGAGAAAGACTTACCAATATATACTTACTGGGTTATCGACTTCAGGGACAATCAATAATGCAATTGAACTGCACAAGGTTAATTTTCTGGGATTTTCTTCATACTAGAAATGACAGCCCAGGTTACACTGATCAGCCGACTGTGGCATATCCAGGTTGTAAGATGTTTTCCAGCTGCTGGACAGAGATGACTTCATGAATTTAAAAAAAGTATTTAAAAAATTTTAAAACATATTTTAAAGACTTATAATACAAGGCAAATTTATCACCTGCCTTGCTAAACCATCCAAAGTTTTAATCATCTCCACTGATGGGACACATATCTTATTTCAAGACCGAATGGTTTTTTGCATTACAATCTTTGTATGTCACTAACAGTTTATGGTGACAGTGACACCCAAGGGAAACCCATCCATCTTCTAAACTCAGAGCTGTTTTCTGTTAATAAAGTCCCAAAACTTCTTTTTCAGTTTCTATGCAAAGAAGTATACAGTCACTCATGGCTTCAACTCAGTGATTAAATTAAGCCAAGAACAGGATGGAGACATACTAATGCAGACCCGGAGTCTGGAACTCACCCTCTTCAGTGTTTCATTTTTCTGTAAAATAGACAAACAATTTTACAACTGATTACAATCTGTAAAGTAAGATCCACTACAGAGCATTAGTTGTTCAGTACCACAATAGAAGCAGCCATTTAAATTCAGAGAGTAAAATGGAAAAAATGGTAGAATAATTGTATTTACTGAGGGTGCATTGGTCTGGCACAAAGATTTGTATAATCATGCAAACTGAGATATTGGACACAAACCAAACATGTTGGGCAGCTCTGCAGTAAGGTAGACTCATATAATCCTGTTGCTAATGCAGCTATGACAGATTTGGTACCTGGATACACAGTGCTAGATGCTCCCAGGTACATATAGCTCAGAACACATTTGTATAGTCATAGTTTAAATGTAGCTTAATAAATCTACTGGAGAGAACAAGTTTTTTTTTTCATTTACCCAAGAAGTTATGTCAACTGAAATAAATCACTTCATCCTGTTGAACCATTTCACTGTGAATATGCACATAGGGGAGTAGAGTCTATTTCAAAGGACTCAGCAGTCAGCCAAAATGACATCTCTCTGACTAGTGACACATTCCTCCTTGCAGGTTTAGGAAATTTAACACAGTACGTAGAATGTTGTTCAATAGTTATGTAATGTTCACAGCTCCTGAGGGAAAGACTAGAATACCACACAGAAGGAAAAGTTCTTGTACACATAAAATAAACCAATATTCAGATTCTGTCAATATAAATGAGTTTGTGTCTGTTTCCTATTCTGTTGTAGGAAGGAAAAATTATGCACACAGACTCTTCTTTGCCATTTCTAGCCACCTTTTTTCAGCCAGTTTGCAAAGCAGTACCATAAGCAGTGACCTGGACTAATTATTTATTTATGGCAATTGTTCATGTATTAAGCAGTCAGAATGTTTAAACAGCAAGGTTGCTTCTTTCCACAATATATTTACCATCTGAATTAAATGGATTGTAAAAGGAAAGGATGGGGAAAAAAAAATAAGTAAGCTTACATAATTTCCCAATAAAGTTCTGATTCTAAAAGGTATTTAAGTATCTAACTCCCAGTGAAGTAAGTGTCTTCTACTTTCTATGGATACAGACCAAAGCTTTGGTGCCAGAATCCACACATACCTTTTTGTTCCCTCAGAATATCTTGTTTTTTAATGTTTTAGTCAATGGCAACAGAGTAGAGGAATTCCGAAGAGCAGTTTGGATGAATCAAAGAAGGATGTTGGTTAAAATAAGCTCAGCAGTTTCTGCTGGAGAAAAGCAAGTTAGGAATGAATAGATTGAAACCTTATGTCTCAAAAAAATGCTTCTCCCATATGATCAAATGTTCTCCTTAAGCTCCAGTTTGTTTTCCATTTCTGACTTCAGCGTGGACATTGGATCACTTCAGTTCTACATTCATTTCTTCTTCCACCTTTTAGTTTACATAATGTGGATTTCATCTCTCTCTTGGCTGAAGTGTCAAGCAGATAAATAAATATTAACTTAGTATTTACCAAAAAATAGTGAGAAATAATTGAGAGCCATTCTGTAGGTAAAAAGAGGAAATGCTCTGAAATCTGCAAAGTGTCAATGACTCCTGAAAACCTTTTTTTTTAACTTTTTTTCCTGAAATCAGAGAAAACAGATGGTGTTTAACCTGTTGTTTGAATTAAGAATTTGGTGTAAAAAGTGATCATTGTAAGAGAAAAAACCCCAGCATTGTGTAATGAGACATACTCTAACATATTAGGTACAAAATTAGTAGCGCTTTGGTATGTGCCCATAGGCTTTTTTCAGACAACATAACTATTCAAAGTGAATTTGGCTGCTTGGAATTATGTTTGATTTCTCCGAGGTAAAATGCCTGCACGACCTACTGACATATGGGGTTCAGGTGTTTGCAGCTGGTGACTTCTGGGTCATTATTTGCAACCTTTCGGCCCATTTCTGCCTAGAGCAAACATGGATACAGCATTCCACAGAAAATGCTGTCACTTCAAGCACAGAGGCACCAGCTTCAGGATGTAGAGTTTATTCTGTGCCCTTCTTTGAACAATAAATTAGCATTTTTTATTTCCAGAAATAATAAAAATTACCCAAGCAGTTGATAAATATTCCTAAGTCTGAAAACTGTGTTGTGGAAAGGATGTTAAGAAGCACAGGAAACTCCCCTGCTTCCCACGAAGCCAGAAATCCCAGAAGGAAGGTCTCTGGGGTTGAGCTGTGGCCTCCTAGTTTCTGTTTGACTAAGGCTGTCAGGGAGGGTCTGTTGGCTTCCTGCATCCATCAATTGGTCCTGTTGTTACTGGATGTATCCTCTCAGTGCTGGTGTTTGGGTCTAACTTCTCTGTGTTGCCTGGGCAGGTGCATTAGCTCAAAGGATGACTGCTTGCTGTCAGTGGCCAGTTTGGTGCAGCCAGCAGGCAGAGCTAGAGCTCAGTTTGCTTTTACTGCAGCTACGGCTTCAAGCATCTGATCAACATGAAATGGGGCATAACTGCTCAGAAATGGTGGCTGACCTGCAGAATAAGTCACTAAGGTTCAGCTGGCCTCCGATAGCTAGGAAGTCAGAGAAGTCACCCTGGAAAGGACAAGAGTCTGTGTCTTTATTTTTCTAGTCACATTAGATGTTTTTTGTATATTCAGGCACCACAGTGATGTTAGATTTCTTAGCATCTCACTAAATGAATCATAGAATCATCAGGGTTGGAAGAGAACTTTAAGATCAAGTCCAAACGTCCACCCAGCACTGCCACTGTAGCTGTTAAACCACTAAATCACATCACCTAGCACCAGATCCAGACACCTCTTAAACACTCCCAGGGATGGTGACTCCACCACCTCCAGTGCTTGACCACCTCAAGAGTGAAAAAAATTTGTCTAATATCTAATCTGAATATCCCCTGTCTCAGATTAAGTCCATTTCATCCAGTCCTCTCACTGCGGGCATGGCAGGAGAGACCGGCCTCCATCTGGCTACAGCCTCCTTTCAGGGAGTCGTAGAGAGTGATGAGGTTCCCCCACCAGCCTCCTCTTCTAGAGATTAAACAAACCCAGCTCCCTCAGACAGGTTTTCTAGTCCCTTCACACAGACACACAGCCAGTCCAGCCCAGCCTGAAGACCACTGACCAGGACAGTAGGCCAGCTGATGGAACTGGGATCATCCAGGGCTCAAACTGCATAGATTTCAGCTATGACAAATACACTGAATTTACATAGAGCGGTTCTCCAGATCAAAAAATAATGAGTTCTTAGGCAGGAATAAAGACTGAGATTTTCAGTGGTCAAACCAAGTGGATAAATAAGAGAAACATAGAAAGAAGAGCTGGCTGGATCGTTTACTTCATCCTGTTTACAGCCCAGGACATCTGGGACAGAACTGTTGATGTCAATCTCACAATATATTGAAATTAACCCAGTACAGGGCAGGCAGATAAGCAGAGAACCAGACTTGGAAGAGTTAAACCTTAGAAACAGCCAGGCACTCAGAAGATTTACTGTAGGTGGAATTTCATTACATAGAGAAACTCAGGACTAGAATAAGCTGCCAAAGGAAACAATAGAAGCTACTACCTTACTTTAAAGACTTAAGAAAATATTTAAAAGAAATAAATATTTGGTAGTACATCTGCCATCTCAAAGGATACCTAGCTTCCTTTCATCCCTGCAGTGTTTTCTGTTCCAGCTGCAGTATATTTTCCTCATTGCACAACTAATTTTCATTCTCTTTTTTTTTTTTTTTTAAAGGCTTAAAAGCAGCATCTGCTACATTTTAAGCTAGTTCTCTCTGCTCACCCCAGCTACTGTCATCCCTATCTCAGCAGAATGGATATAAAAGCAGTTTTATTCTGCCTTTCGGCCCCTCCTCAGCTTGAGGACGAAGGAAATGGCTGTGTCACTTCTCAGGTTATATCCCAGCTGGGTCAGAGCTCCTCTACACACTGTCTGGAGGCTATGGAATATAGGGCACCCCAAGATCTGCTCCAGGCTGGAGAATACGCTAACACTTAGCCTTTTTTTTCTGCTTGCAATTTGACCTCTAACACTGGAGTCTGACTTATTTGTTCTGCTGACAGGCGGTACATAAGGTACTTCATGGGACCTTGAAGGAAGACTCTCTAAATCCCTGATCTCAGCTGCAACAGCAAAACAAGAGTTAAAAAAAAAATGTTCTGGATTTGGAAGTTATGATTAATTTCTGAGTGGGGAAGGAGAATTATATATGTATTAGTTTCACCATGTGAGGAACATATTTTTGCCATTACCTAAGTAATGAAGCTCCAAGGACAAGGAAAAGGAACTTGGAAGCCCTGTTTTTTCCCATTTTAATCCAACTGCAGCGGGGGTCGGTGCCTCCTGTGTCAGATTGTTATAATGACGAGTTACTAAGAGGTTCTTTTTCTTGTCAGCTTTCTGACAACTCTTGAATGTGGTAAAGGTGGGCTAAGAGATGATTAGTCACCACCTGCCTCTAACAAACAAGTTTTCTTGAGTAACTCATGTGAAATGTTTAACTATGAATAAACTCATTTAAAGCACTAGCTCTTTCAAAGATCATCTGATGGCCATCAGGCCCTGTTCCTCTTCCCAGGAGGTGTCTTGAGCACTGTCCCACAATGCAGCTCCACAGCCACACACTCCAGTCCTGAGTTCCTCTGGGTGTCAGTGGGGAGGAAGCTGGGGAAGAGGCACATAGAACAGTTTATGCTTCGTGCATAAAAGAATTTTGCTCCATGTCTCACAAGGCATATTTAGACAATACAAGAACATTAGGTGTAAGGTCCTACACACTATCCCTTGACTCCCAGCTGCTTCCCCTGCCAGGGCAGTGTGTGCACCCTGACAGCAATGTGACAGCCACAGTTGGGACACTGCCTGTATCTGTCATTTGGTACATATTGCTCCTTGAATGGTGCAAGGAGCTTCAAATGCCTTTTTTTTGCATGTTTTTGTGCCAGATAGGTTTCATATATACGTACTCTGAATAGGAACAACAAATACAATAATATGTCTTGTTCCATTACTTACTGATTCCATTTTACTCACCCTCTCTTCTATCATTTTAATTGAGTTCCTAACCTTGTGCTTTGAATCCACTACACTTCTTACCTTCTTTCTCCCATCTCCTTTATTTAGGCTCTCCAGCCCCCCTGTATGTGGCATGTATATTCTCCCCAAGCCCTAACATTAAAGCCATAGAGCACCTGCTCATGTACCCTCTCTTTCACTCACACACAAAACCATGGAAAGACATACCACAAAGAAATCTTATGTCTAAAGAAGTCAATGCATATCTTTAGACTTCACACCGTTCTGGTAGAAAACGGTTTCTTAATCTGTTACAGTACTTGTCTAATAGTAGCACACAGTCCAAAAGCCAACCCACACAAAACACCACAGTCTGAGTTGTTGGTACCTGAACTATTTCTTTTGCATTTTTTGCCCTGGGCTGTATTCCAAGTAAGTTTTCCATCATCCTTTTATCATTTAATTTGGAGTGTCTCATTCCTTTTCTCTGCTGGACTTCTAAAACACTTCGTAAATACTCTGGACACCAAGGGAAAGTTGTCAACATTCATTCAAAAGACCTGCTTGAAGAGAGAGTGGAAGATGATAATTGATACCTGCGTAGGATGATGAAGAAAAGGTTTTAAGAACAAACATGATGATAAGCAGAAGAGTAAATGGACCTAGGTGAGAATGCTGAACAGAAAATCACCCTCGAGGTGTTCACAGTTCCCAAGGATCACATGGTTTCATTTAGATAAAAACGCTAGATGATTTTAAAAGGACAAGCAAGTACAAAACATGATCTTTGCACCAATGCCAATTCCTTTTGAAGCGTAAAACCCCACAGCTGCTGTTCTAAGTTTTCACACCTGCTCCAAGCTGGGAGAGTGTTCTCAGATCATAAAGGCAAGTGAAACAGATAAAGAAGAGCAAGTTACATCCTTGGCAAAGACTACAGGTGCAGAGTGGGTGGAAGCGGGGGCAAGGAGCAGAAAGTGCCATACAAATTTCACTATCAGGCCTGGGTAGATGCCTGTTTCTCTGCCAGACCAGTCCCTGGAACACTTCCCCATGAAACACAGTTTGCCATTCATTTTCTGAGGAGCACACTTCTTTGATTCCCAACAAAGTATATGCTAAAAACTTGATATCATTTTATCTTTGTGCAAATTGTCATCCCTCCATATAAAAAATACTTTCAGTATTTTCTGTGTTCACTTCTACTACAGAATGAAGTTCCTGCACTTTGCTGTCAGTGTTTTAGTTCTGAAGGATGATTTATTTGTGAATAATCCATGTTGCATCTGTTTTATGACATGTTGGGGCAGTTATTAATTTAAAAGTCTTCAGTTCCAGTTTTTCTCCCAGATAAGCAGACACAGATGCCATTGAACTGTAGGAGCACATGAAAATCAAATGATCATGACACCTACTCCCCTGTAATCCATCCCCCATCATCCAATACAGGACAGTCAAATAAGTGTTGAGTCTGCTCTGAGATTATGCCATGCTTGTTCTAATAGAAAGAATAGCCCAAGTAGCTTTTTCTGGAGACTGGACCTAGTATTTTCTCACCAAAAAAGAAAAAAAAAAGGGAGAAAAAACAACAAACAAGAAAAACCCCACCATTCTGTTCATTCGAAGTGGATCAAGAGCTGAAGAAATCTTCTTTGCATTGATTAGAGAAGTAAACTGCATCGCACTGATTAAAACCCTTTAATTTGCTGATTATCTGAAATATTCACAGATATGCTAGATAACATCTAGGGTCATAGTAAGGGTCTACATAAACATCTCTAAAAAGATGCAGAAAACAAAAAAATGAGTAACTTTCAGTGCAAATGAGGGGGGATGATTTTTGCTTCTAAAAGCATGAATAGTTTGTAGAGTGAGTGAAAAGGGCAAAGACAGGAAAGAGGAAGTACATCAAGAAAATCTCAGCTACACTGAAACCACAAATGCTGCACAATTTATGGACATGTGATGATTGCTACAGAAAGTAAAATTATATTCACTTACCAATGATGCTTTCAACTGTAAAGCCCTCACCTCAGTCCTGGTGTCAATGAACTCTTTATGACAGAAGGAAAAGAATTTGTTCAGCATAAATATAATCCCTCACTTTTCCTTTTCCACCAATACTTCCAAGGAAAATAAGATAAACCAACAATCTGGAATATGTCTTTGCTCTCCTCTGTCACCAAAAGTGAAAACTTTATGGAAGACATAACAAGTCTTCAGGAAAGCCTGAAAAATAAATAAAATTTAAAATTTGGGAAGAGAAATGTCATCAGTCCAAACGCCCCACCCTTCCTCCTTCTTCCCCACACTTTATCTACTGAACATGATGTCATATTGTATGGAATATTCCTTTGGTCACTTGGGGTCAGATGCCCCAGCTGTGTCTGCTTTCAACTTTCCATGTACCTCCAGCCTCCTCACCAGTGTGGCAGTACTAAAAAAAGAAAAGGCCTTGGCACTGTTTAAGCCCTGCTCAGCAGTAACAAAAACAACTTTGTATTATCGACATTGTGTTCAGCACAAATCCACAACACAGCCCCATACCTGCCACTGGGAAGAAAATTAACTCTACCCCAGCCAAAATCAGCACAATATTCCATATATAAATTGAACCACCTGAAGAGTAAGAAAATAGTTGGTTTTATTGAAGGTAAAAGAAGGAAAATCTCTTGCTCTAAGGTAATCATACTGTATGGATCTGAAATAATTTTTGATGACCTAAAGTAATTTTGATGTTTCTGACCCAAGTGGATGCAACTTATCTGGTTGACTGAAACCAATCCTACCTCAAACAGAGCTAAAATCTATTATTATTGCTGTTGTTAATTGCCAACTGTTTGTTTTAAAAGTATGTAATGTATTTTCTCTCTTTCTTTACAGTTAGAATATGCAAGGGGATTTCTTGTTTCCATTAGAAATTTATTTACCTTCAAATGTTTTTCCTGTCTTAAAAAGTGTTTCTGGAATGTAAGAGTAATCACTACATGAGTCCAGGTGTCACAGCTGATATCTGTGAGCATAACCCAAAACCACAGACTTCAGCAATTTTTACATCAGGCCTTATAAAAGGACAGATCAGGATACAAAAATTCTAATCTAAACTCAAAGTAAAGTTCAATTAATATAACTGCCCCTACAGTCTTACATACACACTTGTATTGCCATACTGACAAAAGGAATATATATAACAATAAATATTCAAAGGTCTCTTGTCTTCAGTACCCCAACATGTTGTATACAGTACACAAAGGTAATGAATCCCTGGTCCTTGATGTTGAGTATTTTCCTAGCATACTCTTGTGGTTTAGGAACGGTACTCCATAATTTAGTGTTCTCACAGAGATACTCCAAACCATGTGCTGCTCACTTTTACCCCCCTCTGCCCTCCTCCTCCCCCTGAGGTAGGATGGAAAGGGGAAATTGAAGTTAAAAAAGGTAAGGATCACAGGTCGAAATAAGAACAATTTACTGGAAAGAGCAATGAGATAAAAAAACAAACAGTAACAGCAAAAATACTAATAAAAGAGCATACAAGAAATGAACGATTCACACATGAGTTTTCATCCCTGACAGTACCCAACCACTCCCCTCACCATCCTGTGTGACCAGGAAGGAACCCCTTCTTCCAGGAAGAAACTTCCTTTCCCCCATCCCCCAAAAATGATGTGAGGGGGTATAGAATAACGTCTGAGTCCCAGCCATGACCCCTCCTGGCTAGTGCAAAAATTGACCATGTCCTGGTTGGAACCAGGACACATTCCTACATTAAATGTGTACTATTCACCTCAGTACTCCCAAAAATTGCCAGAGAAGTGCCCAAAGGCAACAAACATGAAAATGAGTTAATTTTCTTTCTTTTTGCAGAAAATCTCTGTGAAGTTGATTCAAAGTGATGTTCTCCTCTGCAGGGCCAGCTTGCACAATGAAGTGATCCAAATTACATATTGTGCAATTCCTAAAGTATCCAATTCAAAAAAATTTTACTTTTGGTCTTTTCTGCTAGTTTGTGGGTATGTTCAGGATGGCGAGGGAAAGATTTCTTGTGCTAGAAGTAAGTAGATCTGAGATACAAGCTGATGTGTCTCTGCTATGATAAGACATTTCCATGGTATTTCTTTCACTAAAGAAAAAGGAAGATGGATGATTTTTCATTAAAAATCAAAGTGTCCAATCCAAGCCAGGTAAGCAGTGATGGACCCAGTAACAAGTTCTTGGTGGCTTTAAAATAAGTTCAATTCATTATTGTGGACACAGCCTATGCAACTGTAGCAAGACAGGCATTGTCAGATCAGAAACCAGTTTAATGACCCACAAGAGAAACTCTTTTAGAGGTGAGTTGCTGGCTGGAGGGAAGTGGGGAAAGGGGATTAACAGAGACATGTGTTCTTCCTGCTTCCTTGCTAGAACTGTTTTGTGGATCAATGGAAAACCTGTTTCCAATTTTGTCAGTTTGTAATTTTTCAACCTTAATAAACAGATCATCTAAAGAAACGTCATTGCATCGCAGGAGCCCAGGACTCATTCTGTTCTGCTAGCTCGCTCCAATGCCAAGATTAACACCTGCGGTAGGAAAAGTAACATAACCACTGACGCTGCGTGTTGGCATTCTCACCAGACCAGAACAGGCTTTCACTTGGTATAGCCAAGTGCTCTTTCTCTCCCCTCATCTCCTTCCACACAGAAAGGAGAAATTTTTGAAGCTTCAGAGACAGATAAAGACCTTCAGCTAGTGCAAACTGATGCGGCTTCTCTGACTTTACATAAGAAGCTGGTGCCAGGAGGAAAGAATTGTTTTATGTAGGGAAGCAGGACAATATAAATGTAATCCTCACACTGTGTTCCACTGAAGCTGGCATGAGCAGCCACTGCTGAGTGACTGCTGTTTATATGTCCCACTTCCACCTGGTTTTATGACCATATGTTGTATCTACAGGAGATATGTGTAGGGAACAGAAACAAAGATACTAGGAAGGAATCTGTCTTCATTGATGGGAGAAATGCTTTAAAAAAGGACTTTTTACACATGAAATCAGAACTGTGCCAGTGCTGAAGAATAAGTTTTACAGGCAAATTTGAAGACCAAAGGGGCACTGCTAACAGTGAAACCAGAGCAGTTCTGCTCAAAGTGATACAGCAGACCAAGAATGTTGTAGTTCTGGCCTGTCAGGAGCCTAGGTCCTTCCATGGAAATGTCCTCCCCATCATTTCGCTAAAGGCAGAAAAGAACCTGGAAGCATTCAGGAGACCTTGAATCTGCAAGGTCTGCCAGGGTGGAGCCCAGTCTCAGCCTGCAGCTTGCTGTGGGAGTGTACTGCTCCCAGAGCCCATGCAAGCACCAGAGCTCAGACAGTTGCTCTAAAGAACCTCCCTGCAGAGCTGCAGATGAGCCTGGAACAAAAAGTAGTTTCAGTCTCTGGGATTGTGAGCAGCCGGCAAAAAGGAAGGTATTCTGCCTCTTTCCAAGGTCAAAGCTTGTCTGCACAAAAAAATCTTGGTGAGACTGACCCTCGCAAATCATAACTATCATTTTTCTTTCCCAAGCATTCTGTTACCCTTGCTAGCAACAAGATCATTTAAGATTTCAAAATGTTTCATGGAGAAACAAAACCTTAAATTTTCAGTGTTATTTGTCATCTGGCAACCAGTTACTCTTTACAATGAGCATTTGATTTATATTGTGACATCATGAAGCACTTGATGGAAAATAAGTGCTCAGGATATGAACTCAGGATAGTTCCTTTTAGATACAAGAGATCCTGCATACCTTGATAAAACCACATCAGCAGTTTCTATATCTTTTTGGTTCTTACTCCCATAAATCAGCTTCACAGGGACACAGAGATAAAGCCTGAAGCAGAAAATTTTATTTATGTTGCATTCAAACAGTGGAAGACCACCACTGTGAAGCTTTACTAGAATAAGGGCTAAATCCTGCTATCTGATATCCAGCAGAATTTAGGAAAGAGCTTAGCTGAACTTACTAACCCAATGAGCAGCTTTAACATTTTTGAGCAGGCACATAAACCACATTTACACTTCTTCTTATCCTCCCTGCCCCCACCAGTGCAAATGCTTTCAAATCTTTTCTCACACAGACCTAATTCAAGATTTTGAGGAGAGCTAGTGAAATGATTCACTGGGCAAAAACTCAAATGTAATTGCTTTAGTTTAGGACAGATTTACAAATGAAGACAGGGAACAGCATTCAAATTCCCAAATCAGTGCAGGAAAAGAGTGCAAGGCAAGGAAAAGAGGCAGTTTCTTCTTTCTTGTTTTCCACTTGGGGAAAAAAACCCCAATGATTCTAAAAGACACAGAACTCCCACTCTCTAGTCAAACAATTAACATAAGAACAGTTCTGACATATGTAGAGAAAACTTACCAGATTTACCTTCTGTACCTTTCTAGTAACTGCTTCCAGTTGTGTAGCATGGCTGCAGTATCTGGTAAATTAAGTCAAAAGTAACTCTCAATTCAACAAAAACCTTCTCTATTTAAAATGGCTTGTTACAGAATCCTCTTGCAGGAAGATTCACATGTCATTTAGCATCAACTTAGGTAACTGAAAACCCTGATCCAGATTGAAATCCTATAGTCAGGCCCTTTCAGTCTGAAATACATTCCCATATTCAGCATATTTTCTTCTTCATAGGAACAACTCAAATATTGCTGTCTACACCTACAATTAACTAAAATAAAGTTCAACATGGAAAACTCGTCTGGGGGGGAACCATGTGTTTAAAATATTTGACTTACGCCATTGTCAAATTTATATTCTCTAATATAATTACATAGTCACAGGGGGTGAGACTTTTAAGCTATTTTCAGGTATTTACAGATCAAAAGTTCTTTTGGAAAACATCATTTGGTATCCAAATGCCCCTGAAACTGAATTCTGAAATCTACTTTTCTGTAAGGTGATGCTTTTGCATAGCAGGTGGAGTAAGCAGTGTCCAAGGTCTTGATTTTCTAGTGCACATGATTGACTTCTTCCAATGAAATCCATCTGAGCTAGAGATTTGCAGTGGCAAAAACCAACTATCAGCCTCTGATACATCAGCATTAGACTGTAGCTCTGAAGAGCTTAACTCTGAAAGACTATACATCTGTTAAACATCTTGGCATTTCTGAAAAGCTGGCTGAGATTGCATTCCTTGAATCAGTTTCTAGGGACTTGTCTTGAGGCTCATTTAACCCAATCTGGGCAGTGCTCTGAATATAGCTAATCTTAGTAAGATATTCTCAGATATTCAGGAACCTGATGGCAAGATGTGGGCCAAAGAAAAATAACTTAACCTGCATTTTCTCAGTAACTGCTAGAAGGGAAAATGAAATACGTTGGAACTCTGTAGTGTTCATGTACTTCCCTTTTGTTGCTTTTTCACATACAACTTGCATGCAAAAATCTGAGCTGACATTCTCTAGTGCTTCAGGATATGAATCACCTGCTGATAGACTTGGAAAGTTTCTCTAACAATTACATGTAAATAATCTCTGTCAGGTTCCTTGTGCTGGGATTTGAATGGTCTTATTAAAAACAGGTGAAGGGAAAACTTCCTGCTGGCAGGATTGGTGCTGGTGCAATACCAATAAGGTATTGGCTAGTGATGCATCTTTGCAGACTCCTTGTAGAGCCACTTATGATGATAGGACTCTATTCAATGCATTGTTCATCAAATCTTTAAGCACAAACTTGTGGTTTGTTTTCATCGAGGGAGAAAATACAAGTTTCCCAGCAGATGGACACGCAACTTGTTCAGTTTAACATCTCACATCTTGCTGCTCAGCTGATAGCCCTCTGACCCAGCAATGCCCTTCTTTGCACCACCTTCCACACTCTGATGAAAAACTGGTTTTACTCAATCTTTACTAAGCTATCTATATTGAAACCTTACTCCATTCCAAGTATTCTTCTGGTGCTTAGTCGAAGTGCATAACTGGGAAAAACTTTCTGGGTGAAAAATACGGGAAACTCACTAGGTTATGACCATCAACCCATTCGATTTTCCAGATATAAAACCCTCTGTTGTTCATTTCTCCAGAACAGAACTTGAGTTGAAAGTCCTTGAACAAGCAACTTGTAGAAAACAGGTGAAATTGTGGTCCTGCGACCTAAGCAGGTTTTCCCTGTCAATGTAGCCAGAAAACTACTTTTAAGCTCAGCTTCCATAAAGCCACCAGTCAACAAGTCCTTCTTTTTGCTTTGTATTGGAGATTTTTTTGCCTAATTTTCGGTACTGTGCCTTTAAAATTCAGGGCAGAAAATTATAGAGAGTGAACTAAGGGAAATTTACACTACAATAAAGACTCTCTACTTCCCAATGTCACCGTTCTCAAACCTCTCTTAGGAAAAATTAAATACCACCTAATCACATATCTCCAGTCTGTTGAAAAAGCTAAGAACCACAGAGGTATGTGTCAAAGAAACTGCACAAATACCATAAAGGGAGTTACCTAGGTTCAGCCAGTAGGAAGCACCAGGCAAGCCTGATGGTGGAATTTAGAATATCTGAATGTGGCCTAAGCTAGAAGTTGCTTATTTGACTTTCAAAGGGAGTAAACAAGGAACACCTAGATTCTAATTCACAGATCAGCTTGCTCATTTGAATTTTGTGACAGAAACAGGCCCTCAGCCTTTGAGAGCTGGGACTAGTGAAAGCTCTGTTACCCATATAGTCACTCTCAACACCTGTCTGCCACATCTGCCCTGGAACTGTGCAGAAGAGCCGGTGGTTGGTGGGTCTGTCCCCAGTAGGACTACTGCTGGTGCACTGCACATGCTTTTCAGAGGCAACAAAAACATGGATAGGTTGAGGAACTGTTAAAGAGGCTTTTAAACACAAATGCATACATCAAAAATTGAAGACTCATAGGTGTTTCAAACTAAGTATCTCAAAGCTTTGGAGATGGCCATCCGCCGAGCATCTCCTCTACACAAAAGGGTAATTTTGGTTGAATCCTTTGCACTGAAGTAACATCTTAAGCCTACCACTGACAACTCCTACTGGTGTGCTGGTGGACTTTTGCCAGGACCATACCTCCTTTGCAGAACCAGAGACCTGCGTTGCAGTTAATGCCCTTGTCTGGTTGGAGGGAAACCACACTGTGCAATAACATCTGTACTACACAGTGACTGCCTTGCCATGCAGGGAGACTGGATTAGCAGCTGGGGAGCTGAGCTAATAAACTGTAGCTAATGTCCCCCCGTGAGCCTACTAATTTGAGTTAAAAATGCCACTTTGCTCACATTAAGAGGCTTGTGTGTAGAAGGGATTTGTGATGGTATCAACGCACAGGTTATAGCAGCAAGAAACTCTCCGACAGTTATTACGACCTTTGAAGCACTGAGAAAGAAATTCTATTAATAAATTATATAAGCCTATAAAATTACCTTAAGTAAAAGAGTTGATGTGGTACATTTCTCTGTGTCATTAAGAATCAAGGAGAACAAAGCAGAAAATATCTTCATGCTCTTGTTAGACATCTCCAGATAAGATGTCAGCTTGAGAAAGAAAGGGAACTTTGCAAACTCTATCAGTGAAGCACCAGGCCATCTGTAACAGCCTTTCTGTCCCACACACTGCAGAGCCATGGTGACAGCCACCACCTTCTTCTTATATGCCTCAGAAACGAGAAGCCTGAAGATGAGAGCCACAGGATTACCCTTCTGGTCTTTTCCTGCCCTAGAAACTCCACCCTTATGCACAAGCACAAAGAGGCTTTTTCAAAAGCCTATTTCAACATCTAAGTCTCTTTGTATGCAGAAAAGCCAATTTTTAATACTTCTCTTTAACAGTTCTCTTTAACTGGGGCCAGAAATACTTCTGTCTTCCAGGACCAAAAGTGGGTGCCAGAAGACACTAAAAGTTGCACTTCTGGGATACATTCACAATTCAAATTTTGCTTTAAATTAAACCAGCAGACATGGTCCTGTAGGACTGTTCAAGTCTATACAGCACAATAATTCACAATATACAGAGCCCTGAATTGATGCCAACTGAGTCCACAACAGAAGCACGGCAGGGTACCTGTGGAGGTCAGCCCAGTCCCCCTCTGACAGCACAGTGCTGCACTAGCACTGCAGCTTCTAGATCCAGCCTAGCAACAACCCGCTAATTTGGGCCAGGATCAGGACGGAAAGGATGGGAAAGGGTGCAAAGGATGCAGGATCAGGCCCACTGTTTAGGCCTCTTTTGGATCACTATACCTGAAATGTTCCTAAATATTCCTGAACAGATTGGTTTTTTCTTCACATGCTGTACCTTGCTACGCCTGGAATTGATACTGCATCTGTTTGCAATTAGAAGGTACCGTGCAAAACTACAGTTTTTATAGTATTAGGCCATGTAGGGAAGGTGTTTATGATCTTGAATGAGGCATATGTTGTTTCCAGGTTGTGATTAAGCACAGAAGTGTTTAAGAAAAGGGAAAAGGCCAGCTATCTTGGTATGTTTATCCTTCTTTTGCTAAATTTCTCTTACTCTTTCTTGCTTTTCACCATATCCCTCACCTCATATTTTGTTCATAAATAAGCCAAGATGATTCTTAAGATTATTTATGCTCCTTGCTTCAATTTCCTTTCTTGACAATTTATTCCAAATATCAACTGAAATTTTTGGAGTTTCTCAGCTTTTTGAGACAATTTTTAAAATTCAGGTGTGGCCACAGTAGTGGAAATCTCATCTGAAAAGGGAAAGCAGAATTTGCTAGAAACTCAAATTATGATTTTTAATTTGACCCACTTCCCTATTGTTCTCCAATGCATGAAAGTTTTTGCAATAGCTGTTGTCTGTGATGGGCCTATGGCTTTTTCTAAAGCCACATGACTAGGCAGAGGGAAAAATACCAATTTGGTAATGAGAGATGTTATATGGATACCAGGCTCACATTTTTCATTGCAAACAATCTTGGGATACTGTTCATGCTTCCTAGTGTAAAATATAGGTACTGCTAATACTTTCTCATGAAACTTTTTATTGTCAAATCAATGTTACTTAGAGGCAGGTTCCTCTAAAGGGAATGTAAGATTAGGATTTGAAGATCTTTTAACTTTTCATTCCTCCAGGTCTAATCTCTTAAAGTTAACTCTTGGGTTCTCAATACAGCTAATCCAAGTATTTTCAGTGATATTTTTATTTACAGAATTGACATTCTGCCAAACACAGAATGATTTGTGAATCAGAAAGATTTCCTAGAGCCTCTCACAGAAGAATGCAGAATAGCTGAAAGTGTAATTTATAAGATCCTCACCTTACCAGGAGATGTACCAGCTGTTGTTTTCCCATATGTTAGGTTAATGCCAGATTCATCTTTTTGCTGTTTTCTCTCCTGATTGTTGTATTAGCAATTTGTTATTCCTAAAAAACCACTGAAATTCCAATTTTCATTCCACCACATGTGGACCAAAATCAAATTTCAAAACCGCAGAAGTACTCACCAAAAGGAAATGCTGTTTTCTGGCTGGGGTAATCATCAGTCTTAACTACAAATACTCTTAGCACAATAACCCAGTAAGAAAGAAGGAGAAAGCTCAGATTGAGTGTAAACGATCTGATGCTTGCAAAACAGTCCCAAATGTATTTTCAAATATATTCCTTCGTCATTGCTCAGGATGCTGCCTAATGAGTTGACAGTAAACCAGTGACAGTCTAGCACAGCAAAAGTTTAGTGCTTCCTTTTTTGTACATTTGAGTATTCCCTATTGTTTTGAAACTGTTAGTAATGCTGCTGCTTTGCCTTTGCCATCAAACAAGCCCTTCTCCAGCAGTGACTCATTCAGGTTCTGGCACTGCGTAGGATAAAGGAGAAGTGTTAATAGGAAATGCTTAGTGACATAGATAGGAGGAGAAAGGGAGGAAATATGCAAAGCAGAGTTCTGGCGCTGTCATGTTTTTTCTAATTTGCAGAGTTTTCCACTCTTTTTTGGAAACTATATGCTGGGGGTCACCACATTGCATTCCCCGGATATGCAGAATGCTGAAATCCCAAGGAGCATACGTTAGTGAACACCACATGATTCCATGCTGTTCCTATTAAAAAGATCATTTATTTCAATGGTCTGTTTTACTTTTGTTCTCCACAATGCATTTGGGGTTACTTCACTGTCTCCTGAAGCTTCACAGCTACAGAACACTGTGGCTGCTGAGTAACACAGCTCTTCCAGGGATTTATCAGTTACTAGACTGTGGTGGTTTCACCTGATTGGGATTGGCAAGAACATTACTTTTCAAACGAGACATGACCATTGCACCCTGCAACATCCACACTTTGCATAAATCA
Source organism: Orthonyx spaldingii (assembly GCA_013397795.1). Classification (NCBI taxonomy): domain Eukaryota; kingdom Metazoa; phylum Chordata; class Aves; order Passeriformes; family Orthonychidae; genus Orthonyx; species Orthonyx spaldingii. The sequence continues at coordinate 3,027,205 of VZTJ01006176.1, read as the reverse complement.
TCTCACACAAGAGGCAAGAGATAACTACTACTGCCTTCATCTGTTCCAGTATTTCACTCCAAAAATGTGATTTCTTTAGAGCTTCATAGAGTGGCTGGTGTCTGTCCTCTGCAATTTCAGAGCTTTCAGCAAGATAAAGGGATATGACTAAGAACACAAACTGACTTTGGGAGTTTACCTTTTCTTCTCACATTTTCTCCATGTAGTTTTAGAGTTTAGTCCATCATCTTCTGTTCCCATTTCAATTTCATGCAGGACTACCACTTCTGTGTTAAACAGATACCTCTAATCTGCACTTCAAAGGGGTTCCCAAAATTGTAGTAGGACAGAATTCTTCAGGTTGCATGGACATGGTTCTCTTTCTTGATGTAGTGGTGACATTTTAACCGAGTTCTGTAGCTAATGGAGTACTATAACCCTGACATTGCCAATCTAAAACTGATGCAAGAGGAGAGTCAGGTTCTATATTTTTTATTAGCTCTTAAAAGTAAAACAGTAAAAGTACTGATGAAAACAGACAGAGAGGTGAAGAGTTGATCTTCTCCTGAGAGGAAACTAAGTTCAGTTTATTTGCAATGTATTTCTTGACTATATGTCACCTTGAACTCCTATGAAAAGCATGTTTTTCTGTACTGTTGTAGTTTTTTTCATTTCTGCTTTACAGTCTCTTGGGGCACCCACTAAAAGCATGCCAGAGGGGTGGTGGAAGGGTGGGGGCTTAAATATTTTAAATCTATTAAATAAAATAACACTTTTGAAATACCCAAAAACATATGAAAATGTGTTTCCCCTCATGTGGGAATTCAGCTGTTCCCAGGAACAGCCTGGGTGTCAGGAGACCAGAGTAGCATATGAGGAATGTATTAAACAAATGATGGAAGAAGGATTGAATAGCTCGGGGAGCTGGAAAAATAATACATAACTTTTCATCTTGAGTCTACCCTGGACTGACAGAGCAAATGAAAATCATTAGACTCTGAAGATGGTTTGGTGGTCCATGTGGAATCACTTGGTGGTTTCTCTGGAGTTACTAATAGACAGCTTTCTACATCACAGAAACTTCCATACATTTATCACCCTTTTCAGCGGTCCTGGTGGAAGCCAAGAATAAGGGTTTAAGAGAGAAAAACATTAAAGCATCTGCTCAGAATTAAGCACCTGCTCAAGTACTTTTCCGGATGAGAACCTTAAAAACTGCACTGCTAATGCATGTGGTAAAAATATGAAGAGCAGAAAGGAAAAGGGGCTGTTCATACGGTACCCGTTCTGGAAAAGATTTTATTTTCATTAAACAGCTTTTAACAGCATCACATTGTATTTTTTAAAAAAGGAAAAAAGAAAAAGACTCAAGGCTATATTCCAAAGGCCATCTGTAATTGACAATCAGAAAGGAGCAAGTGTATCAGTATCCTGTGCTCTCTCACCAGAGGCTGAGAATGCTAAGTCCTCTCATGTGCTTGCATTTCAATGTGGAATTAATTAACAGATGCCATCATATTTTCCATTTCTCTGCACTAGGCAATGTTAGAAATACTGAAGCAACTTCCAGATAAGTCAAAAGTGCCCAGCAAAGTGCAGTATCAAAAATCTCACTGGAGTCCTACCAATCCACGCAGTTGTGTTAGTACAGTGCAGGCACATCTATGTGGCTTCCAGTTTTGAAGCCAGCTGAAGGATCCCAGATTATTGTGGCATTGCATGGCACCAACAACCTTCCTTTGCTCCCACATTGCAGACAATGAAGCATAGGGGGTGACTGTGCAGGGCCTCACTGTGACAGAAGCAGAGTCTCATTTTACAGAGACATATTTTTTCATTTGTTTGTCACATAAATGTAAGGGAGGCTGAATGCACCAATCCAACCTCAGCAGGTTGATCATACTCACTTCCACTGCAGAATTTACACTGATACTGAGCTGAGAAAAAAATCTAACAATAAATCAAAATGAAAAGTTTTGTCCTTCTTATCTCGGCCAAAGATTGCACTTAATTACGCTCCTGAAATAAAACTGAAGAAAAAGAATGAATTGGCTCATGATTATTTTTGACTGCACTGAAGCTGTATCAGTAATATTTGAGAAATGTAAAAGCTGTTGTGTAGTAAAAGGGTTTTAATTTTGCAATTAGATGCAAACTTCATACTAGGAATGTTAATTGTGGCAGACCATTCCTCTCCCTGAACTCTCTTCTTTCTACAAATTAACTAGAAACTGAGGACATATACTTGCTTCCACCTGACTACAAAGTTCATACACTACATTACACAGCTAAATACACTTGCTGTAAGGCAACTTTGGATCATCTTTCCTTTCTTTGACTGACAAAAGGATTTAAAAATCACAGGAGCTACCACATTTTATCATCATAAAATGCATGGAAATATTGAAGCATGTCTTGATCAATTGTTTTTATCTGTGCCAGCTGCTAGAAATTACAATAAGAAAAAAATATCTGCTACAATTTTTAAATTATTTAAGAATGGTAAAAATTGGTAGCATAAAACAAGAGAACTGTTTAAGTTTATTTAATAATGTGCTATTTCTATATGATACCTTTCCAAAATTAATCTACTCAAATATTTGTTGAAATGGATAGACTAATGGATTAATTACATGACAAATTAAGGAACTGATTACAAATTCTTTGGCCATAAAATGTGATTTTTACTTAAAAATACATCATGACAAAGCAGAAAAAAAATTACACAAATTTGTTTGGATATATCAAGGCTCGCCTTCCTGACTTCACTTTTCACACTACCTAGCAAAGTTATTCCGCACCATTTCAGTCAAATTCTCAAAAAATTTACAAAAGAAGCTGAAAGGATGCTCTTGAACCTTGTCTGAAAGAACAGATCTGAAAGGTATTTGCAGACAATGGTGGAGTCGACATACGTTCCTCTTGGGTCCCATTCCAGCTCTGGAAGCTAGAGCACTTGAGTGGGTGCATGGTTTTCTGTCTCTGTTCCATCCCAGTACAATGCCCTTCAACTTTTTCTTCCCTCTCTGTTTCCTGACCCCTTTCCTGACCCATGTCATGATCCACTTGCTGGGTTTCTGGACCCTGTCCTCTTCACAAACACGAGACAAGCCCAATCCCAGAATAAGACTTTCTCTCTGGTCCCCATCTAATCTCAGCCTCTCCACACCCTCTCTTCCTGGCTTCCCCTCCCAGTTTCTTTGCCAAGTCCACATGTCCCCACCCCTCGGTCCCCAATGACATTCCTCAGTCCTTAGGTCAGCTTCCCACTTCCCCTGACTCCAAATACTCATTTCATTACTCTGTGTCCTTATCTGCTCCCTTCCTCTCAAATCACACGGCTCCCTCCTGTCCTACTGCCTGGACTGACCACAGCAGGGGAATACAGGGGCAAAGGGCCAGTGCTCAGGGTTACTCAGTACAGCCTCCTTGGCAGGGAGCCGTGGGAAGCCGCCTTCAAGAGGAAAGCCCCATTTCTTTGCTCAACTGCAGGCGAGGCCTTTCCCGGCTGCACTTTACAGCCACGACATGAACAGCGACAGGCACTGAGAGGCTCACACCTGCTTCCTGCAGCTGTGGTTTTCAAAGCACTTACTCGAATTGTGGAGGTCTGTAATGATCAGACGTAGAGAATATTTCTTCCCCCAAACCTGTAACTTCACTGATTTTCATGGGGGTTTTACTTGGCATTGGGAATGAGAACATTGTGACAGGTTAAGCGCTACTGACATGAGAGTCATGTAGGTGATGTTAGTGCTAACCCATGGCTGCTCCAGGTTGGCTGGTTATACTTTCTGCTTGAAAAATGGTTGCTGAGTCTAGGGGAACTCTATCAATCCATTTCCTGATACGTGTTAGTTTCCAAGCGTTCACATAGGTACACAGCCCCAGTCCTTGTCATTCTGCAGTTTATCAAGGAGATACCTAGAATGGAAATTGTGAGACTGTCATCACCATTTTCCACAAACACTGCAACAGAGGCTTTACAGGTTCAATTATAAAGCCTGAAACAAACCAAATAAACCTTAGTCATTGCAGAATATTGTGGAGTGGAAAGCTGAAAATGGGAAGTTGCAAATTTAGAGTAGCATGAGAAAAAGTGCAAGATATCTAAAATACACCTTATATCAACCCTCAATTCTCTTGATTCACTGAAATCACTCCCCATTTACCCATGGCAGGAACAATGGAGCATGCAACTGTGTTATCAATCTGACAAGAGACCCATGAATTTGCAGCACTGCCCTCTGTGCTACAGGTACTCCATGCATGTGACCAATAGGTCTTCCATCTCCAAGGGTTAATAGATACCATTCACTATGCTGATAACACACTCATTTTGTTGGGATTTTGTTCAGTACAGGGAGGTAGATATCCCAACTCCTGCATTCTCTGTCCTCCCCCTATTTAATGTTAATCTTTGCTGACCTGAACCTGCAGACCTTACTCAAAGCTGACTAGAGTTCTCAGGAGGAAGATGCTGAAAACAATAGGGAAAATGTTTATTTACAGGCAGATGTTTAGAGCACTTTAACTGACAGTCATATCAGTTAGCCTACCCTTTCTTTCATTGCTCCAGGTCTTGCTGAAGGGAACAAAGAGGCAGGGCATGCCCCAGGTGCATCAGTTATGAAATATCTTCCACCAATCTGGCATTTGCCTCAAGGACGGCAGTCCTAGCACGGATTAGCAGCTTCTACAGGGAACTAATGAGGAAGCTGAGAACCCAGTCCCCACAGCCCCTTTCCCCTTCTCCACCTTTTGGGCAAACCAAAGCTCTCATAGACCCCAGAGCTTCAGCAGCAAAAAGACACATTCTGGAAAAGAGAAATGCAGCCCTGTCTTCAGAGAAATACAGGATGGTAATTACAGGCCATTCAGAAAAGAGTGCCCAAATACACCAAATACAAGAGTGCCCCTACTTTAAGGCAGGACACTGTGATTTTATTACACTCTTCTCTGAAAGTTGACAGGCTGCATGCCAAGCACTTTTTGATTTTATTTTATTTTTGTTTTACTTTCTCACACGCAGAAACTGTCCTCAAAACCTCTTACTTTTAAGCTAAGTGCCAAAAAATGTTCAAGTGCCAGCCTATGACTCATCTTTTAAAAGCCTGGCTTTTGGAAGGTGGTTTTCATTTCAGGAACTTAGGATTGCTTCCTGGATACTAAACATTGTGGGATCAATAATTAGACTAGGAAAATGTTGAAAAAGAAGTATTTTAAATATTTAAACATCACTCATCTTTGGGGGTTCTGTTAACTAGAGATACGTGGGAGTTCCAAGCAAAGGAAAAAACAGGAAGGCCAAGAGTTTGGCTGATGATTCAAAATGGCCAACATCCAGCTCTTTTTTTTTTTTTTTTTAATACTGAAATATATTTTAAATCATTTTAATCTTTTTTTAATAATGGAATTAGACACATACATCACATTGCCATGGAAAGAGTAGAAACTTTTTTTTTTTTACGTGGGTGCAAATGGAAAGCATATGATGACATTCCATCTCTTCCTCCCCTGCACTGTTTCACCCATTTCTCAACACACAACGTAGACATGCAGCCCTTATTAGTGCTGTAGTTACATGTCATCATTTTGCCTTCATGCAAGCCAAACTTCTGAACTGCTCTTTTGCTTCTAGGGATTTCCTTGTTTACACACCACATAAAACTTTACTTGCACCACAGTGAAGGCATGTGGGAACGCAGAAAGCTGTACACAGGTGAGGGCATCTAGCAGGAGTCAGGGTGGAGGAAGGGCACAGATCTCCTTTTAAGACTGGATCGTTTCTGTTAGGAGGCAATAGTGTTCATCAACTCCAGTGAGATAGTGACTGGATGGCTCAAAGAGCTATTTTTCTAGAGGGAATAAACACAGTGATAAAAGAAAAATTAGAAAGCTGAGAAGAAAATGAGATATTTATTAGGTTCAAATCTAAACATGAACTAGCTCTCCCTATGTTTGATGCAGGTTCCATCACAGTTATTCAGGGTGACTGTCTTTTTTTTAATTCTGCTGAGATCATTCGTTCTTTATATATCAAGGCTAGCAACTATGACTCCCAAAACTTGCTTATAAACACACTTCACATCTTATGCGTAGGACAATCTGCCAGCATGCAGGTGCCCTTGTCCATGGGTGTTGGGTGAAATATATATATAGCTATCTGGTTATTCTGGGATTGGTAACATCCTGGACTGACATTGCAATCTGTTAAGAAGCAGTTTGGAACAAGTCTAACGAGATGGTATAGATTTTCTGGGAGCACCAAAGGCTATCAAAATTTTCTCCCACCTAATCTGCTCTTCTGTGTTAAAGAGAAACCAGCATTGAATGTTTCAAAGTAAAGTCAAGAGTCCTTGGTTTAGTCTTTAGTTCTTTAGTTACACCAGTAACTGGCACTAGAAAAAAGTATTCCTAACCACCCAGCTGAAGCATATGTACGTTTAGAGATTAGACAGCTCACCACAACTTTGGGCCCTTTTTATCCATTGGCACATTTTGGAGCAACTCCTAATGGAAACAAAATGTTTTTTCTCCTTAAAAAAATCAACCACAAACCAAAAATTTCTCTATCCTCTTGGAAAAAACCAAACAAACATAAAGAAACAAATCAAAAACCAAAACCAACCATCTAACTGTACTCAATATCCACTTACCCAATGTGTGGTTTTAGTCATGGAAATGAAGACTCAAACCATTTTACTAAGTGTCAGAATGTAAACATCCTACACTACCTTTTTCGTCCTAGTGTGTCGAGAGCTGCAAGTTAGGTAACCTTACTCTTTTTCACCTAAAACGTATTTAAAAACAAGCTATGCCGTTCTCTCTAAAACCTTTGAGTGTGCCACAATGCAAACACAGCCAAGCAATAAGCATCACTTATTGCCGTGGTACTGGAAGCAGGTTTTTACCCACATTGATGGGATGGTTTATACAGTGGCAGACTTCTGATCCTCACTTAATTTCCTGCTTCATCACCCTTGCTTGTAGAGCTCAGCCTGGCTGAATGTGCAGGTCACGGAGTTGCTGCCAAGAGCAAGGAGCTGCTCAGCTTCCTACACTAGGTGGCATGGAAGGACCAAGTTTCGCCACCCCCACCACTGTCCAATGGTGAGTGACGCTGCTGTTCTGTGTCTTGCAATGTCTTTACCTTGTGCTCTGCAGAAATATTTATTTATTAATTTAATCACCTGGCAGAATTTTATCCGGATAAATGCTGAAGTTCTTCTTGGAGGGGTTCACTTGTGACTTTTTCCATTCCAACGGAGTGGGGGTTCTTCAATGTCCTTGGTGACATTCCCTCTCGACTTTCCCATATTTCCCATAAAATGACTTTCAGCACCTTTATACACCCTAACTTTGTACCTTACTCAGCTAAGTCTCAGGTTTCCCATTAGTTCTCCTCATTTCCCCACTACTCTACATTGAGAAAAAAGTGCTTTGAAATTTTGCAATTCAGAGGGCAGGAACTTGGCGCCCTATGACTGAAAACACATATTTAGCTCTGCAGAATCAGATCACTTTTGATGTCTCAAATGATCAGGATTCTCGAAGAAGTCAGTTTGATTCTTACCTTGCTCAACTACTGAGCTTATTACTGCAAGTTATTGACCCTATAAAGCAACCCAGCTGGATCCATCAGTGCTGTCACTGGGAAGGGCAGCATTGCTCAACACTGGATTGCACTGACAGCACATGTCCAGCTACAATCTTGCTGCAGCTCTCCTAATCCTTACTCTTATCCCACTATGGATACAGATGTGCAATGAAGAACATTCCAGTCAGTTCAGAGTGTCTACATGGCCCTAAACCATGTGGATGAGAACACTTAAAGCCTAGTCATTAACCTGTATTATTGCCTCTCCACTGTCACCACAAAGTACCTCATTTCTACCTGGCAGTTTCCAATACTGCCTGGATGCAACGCCATTCCCATTACCTCACTGTTCTCCCAGCATGTTACTTAACAGCTTTCCAGAAAACAAACCCTGCCCATGCACCCATCTCCCCATGCCCCAGCCCATAAACGCAATTTGCCTTCCACTGCCTGAGGCAACAACAGGGGGGAGATTATCTCTTGAGGTGTTTTCCATCTCTGTTTTCTATGATTCCCCGGGGACAGGCTTATCTCTAAAGTAACATCTTGCAGGATTCCAGGGTTACACTGGTGAACGTGTTAAGGCCAGAAATGGGGAGGGAGATGCCTGCTATTAATGGCAGAGGCATAACTTTTCAAAGTGGAAGATTTTCCCATTATGTGAATGAGGCTGAGTAACTCAGGGGTTTTTTCAGCTTGGGATTCAGAAGCTAGGTCTCAAGACTATTTACTGTATTTTTTTAATCTGATTCTGCAGTCCCAGCTATTTAACTCTGTCTTGCCCTTCTTTCTGCTCTCATGTCCTTACTGAGGTGATTTTTCTACCCTCTTCCTCCCTGATATACTGAGCTGGCATCCTCCCCCTTCCTCTCTGCCTGTCCTAATCCTCCATGGCCCTTGCCAGGATACCAGGAGAACCACAGAGACCACCTGTATCAGGACTAAAAATAGAAAATGCAAAAATACCCACCCTGGAAGCAGGTTGAAACCAAGGAAGGTTAGGGTCAGGCACAAAGCTCAAAAGTATGTTTAAACCTAGTTTTGGTTCAAGGAGATGTCCAACAAAGATACCCTTTGGCCATTACAAACCTCTGTATTTCATCCCTTTGCTTACAGTGATAAGCACCACCGATACATTTCAGTTTCCATGGCATCTACAAAGTATACTTACTTGAGGATAAGAGTTCCTATGAGGAGCTACAGGCTACAGCACTGTCAGTACTTGGCACAGAGCAGCTCACTGTGCAGCACAAAAGGAAGAAGGCAATACTGCCACACAGTTCCCTCCTGGCTGCATACCTCCCTGTGTTTCAAAATAACATATAAAACCTCCAAGGAGCTTCAAGGAAGACCCATGAACAAACTAAATGAAGTCATGCCTTTTGGGTGACTGTACAGCAACATGTACTGTCCTCAGTTTCACCAGCGCAGGTGTAAACAAGAGATAAAAATTACACACAGGGCACGAACATATGACAATGTGAAACACTATAAAGTTTTAATTGCCACTTATTTGGTTAAGCCTTTCATAGCTCTCTGCTAGTGAGTCTTGAGCAATGTGGTCATTCCATTCTCAGGCTCATAAAAATTTACTGCACGCCTTCACGTGTTCTCCCTATATAGCTCCACTTTATTTCACTGGCAAAATACGGCCAGCTGGAGCTGCAGCTCTGATTAGCTGAATGCTTGGGATGCAGAATGCAGTCCCCAGAATACATCATATTCATGGTAATCTTCTGACTGTAAAAAAGGCTTGACTTTTTAAGCTTCTCCAGAGATGCAGATAAATGTAATGTGTCAGAAATAGGGACCACCTACACATCAGATCACACTTACAAGGATAATGTATGCAGGCATATAAAATTGCCAAGGAACGCGAAGCCACACAGAAAGGGGTACTTCCCCAGGCTACTGACTGGTTTATTCCACATTTCACTGACTTTATAAGGCTGCTGAGTGACATTTGGTATCATCAGAATCACCTGAAGGGATAAAATTGTACTGTTCTTGGACAGCCAGCACCAGGGACATTATGACTTTATGCCAAAAGACAAAGTCACAAGCACACAGCATTGCACATTCATACCTGCTTATTTCCAAATCAAAATCAAAAACAATGAATATAAGTTTCCTAATAGAGACACTGAAACAGCTCCATTAATTGTTAAGATTCCAGTTCTTAATATTTCCAAAGCACTTTTAGAGGGAGGGATTTGAAGCATTTTTCTGAAGGGAAAGAAAAGAAGGAAGAAATGCAGCTCTGTGACTCAGAGGTGCAATTGAAATAAAAATCTAAACATTGTCACAAGTGGCATCACTGAAGCCCAAAGCAAAACACTATATCTTGGAAATTTCCAGAGGATCTTGGAAAAATTCATTGTTTTTAAACAAAGAGCAGCAAAATGAAAAGTGCCAAAAAAAAAGAACTTGAAGATGAAAAACAATTGAGTAATTAAAGCTCAATCATTATTATTTCTACAGCCTAGAGAGCAAAAAAAATTGATTGATACACAGCTTGGTATTGCAAACTTGCATTTCACTCTTACTGCACTTATTCTACACATCTAAGGAGCAGAAGAAAGGGAGAGTGTGGAGCTTTCCATCATCAGTGTGTCTGGCAATTTCTCTCTTTCTTCAATCAACCTGAACAAGGTTCTTGTTTGGGTTCCCGGAGTTCATCTGAAGAACCCTCAAACAAAAGCAGTCAGTTTTGCTTAATCCTGCTATGATCCTGTTGTAAGCTTTGGGAAGAAACACCAGGAATGGAAAAGGCATAGTGGCACCCCAGCTCCCACCTCAGACACATATGTCCACAACCATGGACTGTTCCGCTCACATGCACCACGTTCCCAAGTTATTATGGTGACTGAAACCTTGGACAGTACAAGATGTCAAGCTTCAGCCCTGCAGTGTGGTTGCACTTTCCAAGTGAGTGCTCCGGTCCCCTGGGCTTTCTGGGAACTCTTGTTCCCAGCACCTGGAGATGCTTGAAGGTGCTGCCTATGGCACAGGGTTGCCTAGTGGCTCAGACTCTGCTGGGGAACACTGGGTGCCCACTCAAAGCTCTGGTGCATCCTTTAGAGGCAGATCGACCTTGCAGATGAATGTCCTACAAATCCCTATCCCATTGCTGAGTCTCCTTAGGTATTCCATTCAAAGCCATTCTACTTGGAATAAAATAGTTTTAACAGGAGCTGAAGCAGAAGACAAATGCGAAAATGATTCACGCTTCTGGGAAGTGGCTGTCTGGCTTCTAGAGCATGTGGCAGTGAATGTAAAATGCTGCACACAGAGTGGCTGTCTCATCAGGAGAGACCAAGGAGCAATGCTTCAAGCCCTGCACATGCACAACTAGCTTGCAGGCTGCTAGTGAAAACACTGTCCTATTGCTCTCAGATTTCTTCAGAGATGGAAACCGAACTAGTTCTCCTAAAGCTTGATGCATGCTCGAGGCTACTGGGTAATATATCCTCCCACAGCAGCTTTTGTGATTCTAGCATTTCTTTTTTGGTCTGCAAGGACCTCAATCAAAATCTTTTGAACCCTTTAGATATTCTGAGATTTTGCTTCACCAAGAAACAAAGTTTTTTCAATTTTTTAAAAGTTTTTTTTGTCTTAGAATGAGGGCGTGAGTTGGCATCTGAGCCAAAAAAATCAGTGAAATGCACAGCTCTTCTGGTGGCAGATTGTTCCCTGTAGGAGGTCTCTGGTTGTTCTTCACATCTCATGGGTGTTACAGAAGTAGTTCTCAGGGAACTATAAAAAAGGAGAAAGGAAGGTTGTTTGGCATATTCAGAATAGAGTGTTCATGTAATCAGAAGAAAATATTGCATCGAGTTCTGTGAATGGTACACAGATACTATGGGCAATTGGAGCCTTATACATTTATGTAACTTGTAATTAATTAATTCAATTATTCAAAGAAAATTGCTTCACACCCCCACAAAATACCCTGTATCTTACTAAGGAGACAGATACGCCTGATTTTACACTCAAGTAATGTCACTTCCAGCAGAAGCTCATTTATTAAAATACCAGAATACTGCTGTATGATGCCTATCGTAACACCCACCTCCCACACACACAGGGCAGCATGCACCTTATAACAAAGAAGGCATTCATAGCTATTATCTTGAAAGGTAGTAGGGGTGATGAATGCATTAAAGGGACCAGAGAAATGCTCACTTCACCAAAGAAAAGCTGAAATAGCTTAGTGGTGTTCATACTGGAAGTTGTTGTGCCTCCACACTTGCTGTCCCAGGACCAACTTTCCCTCTCATTGCCAAGAACTTCACTGAGCTTTGAACTTCTTGAGCTTTGCAGCTACCAAGAACTCTGAACCCAAACACTTCACTCTCTGCTTTCAAAAGGTCCAAAACTAAATTTGGATCTCAGCTCTTTGGCTAGGGTCCTTTGGCTAAATTTCTTTGCAGCTTCAGCTGGACTGGTTACCCTTGGGACTTCTGTTGCTGGTTTGAGCTCTGTTGCAGGCAGGAGCAGGAAGGGGCTCCTGAGAGCCCCTTTGGTTTGGATTAGACAGTTTTGGTGACTGGATTCACTGCTTCTCTCTAGCAGGGTGTTAGCTGCATCACTTTTTTTATTATTATTATCACTACAGCAGCCTTGAGTCTATTAATACGTATTTTGTGCAAAAAAGAGTCTGGCACTTTCAAAAATGAAAAGGTGGAATGAAGAGACTCTTAAGCTTTTAACTCACTCCAAACTATTGCAAAAATTATACCAAGAGCTGCAAATTCTTGAGGCAGAATTAAAGGAAAGAATGACAAACAAAATTCAACCTGAGTACTGTCAAGTCACTGTATGCAAAGTGAAATCTCCAATCTTGCCCTCCTTTATTGCTTTTGTTGAACATTTAAAAAAGATTTTCAGTGAAGAAGCCTGACAAATGATGCTTTGGTTTAGGGGTCAACCCTCCACAGTGGCCACCTGAAGCTGGCAACAACCTGTTTTTCCAGTTGGTCATTGAGGATGCTCAACAGGTTCACCTGCAAAGGGGACAGCTCTGCTTTCTTAGCTCTCAGTGTTATTCAGGACAACCGGCCCTGCCTCTGGTGTTGAAACTCACTACGGCCCCTGGGACCCAGCCTTCCAGGGCTTCCAAGCCGGAACAGCCAGATTGGGGGTTTTTACGTTAGTCACAGGACAGAGAGCAGTGGTCATGGGGTTTGTGTAAGTTACACCTTCACCTTTCCTTCGGTGAGTTTAACTCCTGAAGCACAGCAGATGCTTGCTTCATCTCAACGCCTCATCCCGACCAGTGCTTGCAGGAAGCAGGAAAACTTAACGCATGCTATATAAAGCAGCAGAAAGACACACATTGTGTAACAGATGTCTGTTGAAAGGAGATAAAGAGACAGCCTGATTTCTTTCCCTTTTTTTTTTTTTTTGTTTGCCTGTGTCCTCATTCCCCTCTGCCTGCCCGCCTTGCTGTCTGGGGGAGGTTTCAGATTGCATTAGTGTTACCTCCCATGCCTTGGCCGGCCGTGGCAGAGGTTTGCTGCCAAGCCACCGCCGCTGGCCGCCTGGCAGCTGGTGCAGGGCCAGCCTCCGACAGGCAGGACAGGGACCCCTCAGTGACAGACCCTGAGCCTGAGGGGTGGCAAAGGGTCTAGAGGCAGATCCGCTGGGGAGCAGAGCAGCTACACAGCATCACAGTTCTTCCCATCTCTAGCTGCCACTTCCAGTTGCCATAGGTAGGGTAGCTTTAGCAGCTCTCAAAGCTTACTGTTTTAACACTGATTACCCCCAGTTAGGCCTCGACTCTCAGCAGTGAAAAGATATCCTTTTTTTTTTCCCCTCAGGGAACTCAAGGTACTGCGCAATGACTCTGGTTTCTAACCTCATTAAAGGAGCTCATCTAATTCCACCATACTGAGGAAACTCTCGCCTCCCTCAAATGCAATGACTCAAGATAGTAATCAGTGCAACGAGGATGTCTGAGGGTTTTTCTATCTACTACTTCAGTCTGGGCTATACTTTTCCTTCCCCCTTTACTGTAGCCCCAAACACTGTGCTCGCCTTGCAGAGTAAGGCATCCAGTCTCTTCTTGCATACACTGCCTCGGGTATATTTAAATTTAAGCCAAGTGCCAAATAATTAAAAGGGGCCCTGAGCACACCCAGAAGAGACTATTTTCTGCTTTTCCATACTCATCCCTCTTTAGTGCTTTCTGTTACCGCTTTCTCTGGTTTCTGTCATCATTTTCTTTTGCAGCCTTTTGGGGTCTGAGCAGAGGAAGCCACCTCTTCTGAAGAAGAACCTTAGAGATGCATTGGGCCCTGAAACATAGTAACAGATGCTGACCATCATGTTTTTATCCCTGGCTGTTGAAGGGATGGGATAGAATCACCCTCAGGAATCAGAGTATGTCTTAATAAGGTCTGACCTAACAATACCACACTGGCTAAAGTCTCTCTGTTCACATCTCTGGAGATAAAGTTAGGAAGCTCTGATCTTCTTGAAATTAGGAGTCATGAAAGGACTGACAGCAGCCACACACAGAATATGGAGATTTTCTGAAAAACTGAGAACACTTCCACTCCCACTTACTTTCCTTGATGGTGCCTGTCCCTGTCCTTCAGGCTGGCACAGCAAACCCTTGGCAGCACCAGGGAAGCGTCTAGAGAGTAAGTCCTGTGAGAAGTGGCTGAGTGAGCTGGGGTTGTTTAGCCTGGGTAAAAGGAAGCTCAGAGGAGACCTTATCACTCTCTACAACTCCTGAAAGGAGGGTGTAGCCAGGTGAGGGTCAGTCTCTTCTCCCAGGTAACCAGAGACAGGACGAGACAAAATGGCCTCAAGTTACCCTAGGGGAGGTTCAGGTTGGACATCAGGAAGATCCTTCACTGAAAAGGTGGTGAGGTATTGGAATGGACTGCCCAGGAAGGTTGTGGAGTCACTGTCCCTGGAGGTGTTCAAGAAGCAACTGGACATGGCACTGAGTGATATGGTTTAGTTGACATGGTGGTGTTTGATTAAAGGCTGGAATTGATGATCTTGAAGGTCTTTTCCAACCTTAATGATTCTATGATTCTATGACTTACTGTTAACAACACTGAACCACCTTCAAAATGTTATTATTAAAAGTCATTCATTACATTAATTTGCAGCCCTCATTTAACGTCAGCAGACTTTTATCTTTCAGCCTAGGGGGTTATGCTAGCTCCTGCAAGCCAAAGCCCAATCATAACAAGGGTTTCAGGTTGTAATTACAGGGTGATTTCCAACGATACCAACTGCCTATTTTGCCTCCATACATTTTCAAGTCCAAAGGTTACTTCAGTATTTCAATTCCTGTATGTCTGCACAGGGAAGAAAATCTAATAAACAGATAAATTAATGCAAAGAAAATAATAAATTTTGAATAATAAATAAACTGGACGGCCTGTGTCTGTACTCAGTGCAGAGGAAGAAATGGGGACTGGCTGAGATGGGCCCAGAGAGTGCTGTTGACAGGCAAAGAGATCTCTTGTGCAATGGGCTGCTCTCTCTTTCATTTGCTGGGGAAAGGAGCAGCACAATTTCAGACTTCATTCCTCATTTCTTTGAGGCTGATAAGTTGAAATCAGTTCATATTCCTCCCACATTTCTCCTCCTCCACAGTGTGTTAAACTTCCTTGACTCAAAAAATTATGCCTGCTACTCCCCCGACTCCATCCAGCACCCTTCAGAGGAGGGGGAAGACAGCTCAGCGAGCCACTTAGGCAGAGGCTTAAAGCTAAATAAGCAGCTAAGTGCTTGGCTGGGTCAGAGACCTCTTAGTTTGGATAAACACACTTTGGCAAGGGGTGTTTTAAGAGATTTAGGATGCTGTCTTGACCAAGTACCTTTATAATTCCTGAGCACACAACTAGAATCTCTGAAAACACTATCATTAGGTTCTTTTTTTTATTATTTTTTTCTAAAAATAAATTGAGGTGAAATTATATTTCAAGAAGCAAGCACAGGAACTGAGATATATTTATATTCTTATTTACACAACAATTAATGAGAAGCAACATAATGAAATCTTAGGTTAATGGAGGAGGGCACCATTATGAATATAAGCACTGCTGAAATATGTTTTATGTATGTTTTCTGATCAGTATGAGCAGTTACATTTAACCCAAGCCAAATTTCAGGAATGCAATAATTTCCATTGAAAATAACATTGTACTTCACAGTATTTTTTTATGGTTATGTCATTTTTTGATAAATACACTATCAAAGAACTACCAGAAAGACAATATTTTACCTAGAGAAGGAGTGTTGACCCTAAGCCACAACAAGAGACAATGAATTATTATGTTAGAGAATAATTTCTTTTATTGGTTGTGTACTAAGAATTATTTGTTTTTCAAAACCAGTCACATATGCTCCTGTATTCATATCAACTACAAGATGAATACCTTTTTATTTTAACCCAAGCTCTAAGGAAAAATTAAATTGCCTAGAAAGTGGAAATCATTGCAAGAAAATGTTGTCAACTATAGGCATAAGGAATGTGGTCAGATGTAGGAAACACATCCGACAAGACGGTCCCAGCCTACTTAAAGGTTGTGGAATGCATCTCTCCCCTAGAGAAACTGTTGACAAGCTGCCAAAACTCTGAATTGCAAATCCTCCAGCCATGAATAAATCAAAGGAAATTCCAAGAAATAACTTAAGGCAGCTTAAATGACTTATTTTGCTATAGTAACTGCAAATTCTCTATGAAGATATATGGGATCTGCCACAAGTCAAAGGTATTTAAGCCACCCTTGGTGAGTATTATGACTCTGCTGGTAAAAACATGTTGTATTGAAACCAAGCATGTCTGCATGGATCTGATGAGGTTCCCCACTGGAGACTGAATTTTGCTGGAAACTCAATGAGCTAATTAGAGTGAAATGGCCAGTAGGCTGCACTGTTGGTCTGGGTACACCAGGTAATTTTATTGCAGGGGTATTTATGTGGCTGGGGAAAATCTTTTCCTCCTAAGGAAGGGACCTTGGGAGTGCATTCAAGGAAATGCATTACTTGGAGTAGCACACTTATTGAGCAGGCTTTAGCAAGGCAACCTAACCACTGCCACCATGCCGGAGCTCTGCTTTGCCCTGAGCATTTTGTGCCGGAGCCATGCAGGGAGTTTTGGCTAGGATGGCTGGCTGGCAAAAGCCAAGTATTTCCTGAGCATTGACTGCTTCATTCACAAAGAAGGTGCAAAGATCTGTTTCACTGAATGGGGAGGAAACAATCCGGAAAGTATTATAACTTATGAGAAGTGGGATATGCCGAGTCCCAATATCACAGTGGTTCACTCTGAAGGTAGATAAACCTCAATGAACTCTGCCCCATCTCATGAAATGCTACGATGGGTGGGCTGCCAATCCCTTGTACACTCATAAAATAACTGTAGGTTCAAACACTCTCTGCAAATGCCTTTTTCAGATCTGGTCAAAAATTTTATTACTCTCAGAATCTTTAGTCTCCTTCATGAAAAACTTCCAACCATTTTGTAAGTAGTTGGCTGCTGACAGCAAATATTGATTGCCTGCTTCTGCCTCAAGCAAAGGTTTACACACATCAAAACCAAACCAAAACAAAGCAAAACCATGATCCACTGATGATCCCATGAGATACGGCTGCACAAGGGCCACTCTTGTCTTACGTGTATTCTTTTCTGTAACACAAACAACACCTCTTCTGTGCCAATGCTCTTTACCCTGCCTGCATTTTACACAGTTTTTTATGTGATGGCAAATCACTAAGTGACTGCATTGAGTTTGTGGTTGTTGGAGACTTTTTAACCAGAATGCTGAGGGAAGCTGAGGGACAGGGTGAAGTTAGGCCACTTCCTATTTCAAAGGGAGACATTTTCATCTCTTTGAACTTTGTGGCTGTCTTATAAATGGTGATCTATGAAATCCACTGACTCACTTTTTCATTTGGGTTTGTCATAGTTGTCTTTTATAAAACACATAAAATGTTTATGTGGATCAAAGATATTGCAGAAACAAGTAGGAATCCATCACCAGTGAGACTCTCTAATAGTTAAAATTTCAAATTCATCCTAACCTGGACTTCAAAATCAGATTAAGTGAATAACTGCTTTTTTCTTTTTCCACTGTTTGCTAGAATGCTATTTCAATATACAGTTAATTATATCTTCTGCTTTCTGAGACAAAGACACTTTACCACAGCAGAACATTTGCCTATAAATGATTTGCTTGATGTTTTCACATAGAAGTCCTCTTTTCTGGCATTTATGACAAAATCAACAGCAAAGGAATCTGCTGTCCCAGTTATTTAGAGATTGTTTTTCAAACTTCAAAACTGTACTTTCTAAATTTCTATAATTTCCCCAGATCTGAACAGCTGAACAACTCCATGTGACATTCTGCACCTAAGACTAATATGAGGCCTATTCTGGGTCTCTTATCTTTCCAGTATTGCTCTGCATGACACTTGTCACTATGGTTATGTCATAGATGAGCCAGTGCTCATATTCCTGTGCAATTCCCCGGTGTTACTACTGCATTTCAGTCCTCAAATTCTCATTCTCAGAGCTTCTCACATCTTCCTTCTTTGCCCATTGTATTGGGGTACAATTCCCTCAAGTGGCCTTCACTAAGCTTTTGGGATGTTCTGCTGCAAACATCCTCAACCTTATGGAAGTCCTTTCATGATCTTTTTTTCCTCATTGCACCCAATTGATCCTGTTGGCTTCAAGTTTCTGAAGCATTGCCAATTTCCATGGGTTTACTGAGCAAATATAGACTCAAAAATAAAGTCTTCACAATATGACAGCCCAATTTCGCATCCTTCTTTCTCTCATGTTTATTTGATAGAAAGTTGCCCTTGCTGAGTTTGCAATGACAAACTGCTCTCTGACCAGGGGCTCCTTCCACTTCCACTGGGCTACTGCAGGGATCCATTGACACATTGCACATATTCATGGCAACTCTGCTCATCCCATTCTCACTGCCTTTGCTCTGAAAGGCAAAATCTAGCTCAATACCTAATAGTTGTCCAGAGTCTGTTTATCCTGCAAATCCATGATAAAATGGATAATATTCCACTCAGCACTGTTTCATGAGGAGTGAGACCCACAGGAAAACTACTTATTCCTGGGGTCCAGACAGACCTCACAGAGTTTCACTTTCGCAGAGTTTTAGGGGAGAAGCAAACATTCTGATTTATGTATTAACTCTTCAAGAACACAAGTATGGTGTGTAACCAAACATGCAAAAATTAGCAGATACATACACTTAATTTTCCTGGGTTTTTATTTACTTTTTTTTAAAGCTTCAATTAAATTCCAAGGACAAACATCTTCACTAAACAGCTTTTGTCTCTAGCCTCTTGTCTCATCCACTCCCTTGGGTGTCCTTGGTAATTCATGTACATTTAACAGTGCTGGGATTTCCCTGTCTTAAGGATTTCCTCCTGCAGGCTGTTCCTCAGCAGTATGAGCTGATCGAGTCTTAACATGATTCAAGAGGGTAAATTCTCCATCCTTTGTCAGATCGGTTTCTGATTCACCCCGTTTGATGACAACAGTCCCTTGCCAGGTGACAGCATTGCCAAACTGAGCTATGCAGCGATTAACCAGTTTGACTTGCCACTGCTCAGCATGTGTGCATTGCAAGGCACCACTAATTATCAGTGCAAGCCCTGTGTCAGCTCCTCCTAGGAACATTGGCTAATTCGAGTCAGATGGTGAACAAAGTAATGACAAAAAGATCAGCCTTCCGATACAACGGAATTTTCCATATCACACAAATTTACAAAATCCATAACCCATAAACTTTTCTTAGACAAACTCCCCAAATCATCACATCTGCCACAGACACCAGCTGCCTCCAGCATAACAAAATATTACAGTACTTAATCTCTTGTATGTCCAGACTAATATACCTCACCTGGCTCACTAGAGTGCACTGAATATTAATGTGCCACAAATATAGTGCAGAGAAGAATCCAGCAAAACAAATGTTCAGTACCATGGAAGCAATCTATCCTCCCATGATATCAAGAATTCCATGGGAGAGGAAAGACTTACACCTGTCACCCATGACATGGATACTTTAGGATATTCTTTTAAATTAATTCATCTTCTCACTCAGAATACATAAAACTAAAGGTTGAATTTTCTAGTTTGCTCCTGTTTCATATATCTCATTTTATCCTTGAAATTTGAATTCTTCCCCTAGTGAGTTAAAGTCTTAAATTAAACATTCTAAACAAAGGCTTGGATGTTTTCTTGCTTTTGAACAGTTGAGTTCTTTCAGGAACTTTCAATATACCCAAAGATTCCAAAAAGCAATTCACTACAAGTTAGAGGTTGGTTTTAAATGTTCTACCTGGCCTCATTCTCAGCAGCAGCCAGCTGCTTACATACAGCTTTTCATTTAAATATCTCTTCACAAGTTTGGATATTTGAACTTGGTCTCCACATAGACCTGCTGTAATTTCACTGTTCCTGGGAGGGACAGATATCTGAATGGAAACATCACAAAACGATCATGCAGTAGGAAATATAACCTGCTATTAGAAAAGATAGTTCCAGCTTTTTTAGGGCTTTTTGCTGATTCCTTTACTGTTATCTTTTCCTCTTTTGGTTATCAATTTGCACTTTAAAAAGACCAGTGTCCTATCCCTGACTCTTGGGAAACGGTGAACTTTGTCCTCTTTTCAAGCCTTCCTCTGGCCTGGGCATTTGTTGCCAAGGGCTTTGTCTCCCCAGGCCACCTGGAACAACCTCCAGATTTCTGTGCTGATGGGAACAAACATGCCAAAGCTGGTGGATTTTCCTTGTATGTTATTGTCAGCTGTCAGTAAGCTGTCACTAGGCTAGTGATGAAGGGCAACCATGAAAAATTGTACCACTGAGACAACAGGAAACTGTTTAAAAAGCTTAAGCTTGCTGCAGCACCGTGAGTTTGCAGCACTGAGCATTATGATAGCAACCGTCATCACGATTTTATATTCAGTGAGGTGGAAAAAATAGGTTTCTAAATACAATTGTCTACAGTTTGTTGTCACAAATAATATAATATAAGGACATGTATATTTGGTCTGCAAACGTACAGATCTGGTTTTGATTGCTGTTAATACATTTTGTATTTACCTGAAAACCTCAGAAAGTCAAAGCAAAACTCAGCTCCAGGCATTGCTTTTTCCATCCAGCTGCTCATGAAAATCATGCAAAATTAAAAGCTAAATCCTCTGTAGAATTAAATCAGAATATCTGTTATTGAATCTACACCAGCAGAGATGAGGCACTCTAGAGGGCTTCCTGTGTAGTAGGGACAGGCTCAGTCTCCCCAGGACACATGCTCCATGAGGAAATTCGGCCTCCAGTGTATGCTAGAGGGTTATCTAACCCTCCAGCATGGAAAAAACTGCTGGATTTCCTGTACTTAAGAAATAGGGTTACCCATTACACTGCCACAAGTGTTGTGCTTGGAAAGATGTTCTGTCTGAAACAAAATCTTGGCCAAAGAGGCAGACAAAATCTGTGACTAAAAGAGCTTACAAGTTAAGGCACAGACCATACAATGATTTTAAATATATTTAATCAATGAGGCCTCTCTGGGTGTGTTAAGCACATACCTCCTCTTGGTAGGACCAACCCCTTTGAAATTTCACTCAGTGGGAGTTTGCTACAGAGACAGACTTTTTCCATTCTCTTGGTCTTTTCTTCTTATGGAGCATTTGCACACAAAACCTCCCACAGTTCTTCCTGAGGTAGGAAGCTTTTGGAGGCTATGCTGGAGAGCTCAGTTTTTCCTTCACAATAAGCAAGACTAATACAATTAATGCACAGAAAGTAAAGCCTTTCCCCTCAGGAGCTGGAAGTTCCTTTGCTGGCACTCCCAGCTCTTCTTAGCAAGCACCAATAATTAGTCATGAACATGAACTCCCAAACCCTCAGCCCAACTGAGGTGCATTTAATGCTACATAGCACAGCTCTTATTCATGTTTAATAAACACCCCTTCACTTAAGTAATCCTATTGATGTCATCAGCATGAGAAAGAGTTGCAAAATCTATCTGCTTTTAAGTAGTATTGTGTGTCATGAGGTTGGTTTTAGTGTGGGTATAAATTTTTATCCATTCAGCTTACACAGCCTGTCTCATTGCCCAGCTGAACTCTGGGTTCCCAACCAAGGTGACAGATTCTTTTTCTTCCCAGAGGCCAATGCAGTCTTCTGAAATTCTACATTCCCAGAGGATTTTTTTGGATACAAAGTAACAGCCTTACTAGTAATTCTGTCCTTAGCATCAGTCCCTGATATCACTTTTAAAATTATTGACACGCAACTCTCCTCTATCATGATCCCAGACACCAGCAGAAACCAGGTAAGAAAGAAGGAAATAATATTTCCAACTCAGATATGCAATCTGAATTCCTAAAGTGCAAAGGGTTGCACATATGCTGTAATGCAAACCCTGGGAGGTAATATTTGCCTGTAGTTTGACTCTTTACTAAGATAAGAGGGAGCAAGCACACACCTGAGCTATGAGTTGAGCCAGTTCCCCTCCTTCAGCTCAGCCAGCCTGCTCATATGTCAGATTATCCCGTAGCTGGGGAGTAGCTTGAACTGCAGTGAGAGAGGCTGGAGCTGGCATGACTGTGACTGGACCTTTTGGGCAGGCTATAGCCATGCACACTGACTCCAAATGGATTTCCACTCAGAGAACAGGTGACTCGACTCAACAGCCTTGCAGATCAAATAAGGTGAGATGCTGTGGTATCAGATAGCCATTTAGTCAACACAATAGCCTTTTTTTCTAAGGGCAGTGGTTCAAGCTGTGGTTTAAGCACTGAGTTTTCCAGGTGGGGGACATGAACAAGGCTCTGAGCAGCTCTTGTACATTCTGCTGGAAGAGGCCACAGCACAAAGCAGGGGCCTCACAAGTTCTTCAAGAGCCTTGTCCACCACTGTACAGGACTACATGTTTGAAGGGATATGTCAGGGCTGAGCCACAGGACATCCCTGGACTGTGCAAACAGGCTGACACTGGAGGAGCATTGGCAGTGGGGTGCAGGAAGAGCTGGGGCTGGGGGAACACACGCAAGAAGACAACATGTTCCAGTGGGGTGTTCACTGTTTACTCATCATCTGGTGTCCACCACTGAGTGAAGGAGACTGATTTATAGCCTACCCTATCACCTGGTGTTTGCACCTGCACTGCTTGCACCATGTGGATTGTGTCACTGTTCAAGGGTACATGGCCATTTTCTTCCACAGGACTTGAGCATGTAAGACATTACTTCCTTTTAGACCAGGGCTAGTTAGGCTTTGCCCAGCAGGGAGACACAGAGAATCTGTTTTACCTGTAGTATGAGAGGATTTTATGTGGGAAGGAAGGGGATCTTGATGAGTTAAATTTGGACAAAGTCCTTGACATCCTTCACAGGAAAGGTGGAGTGCAGGGCTGGAGAAATTAGGAGAAAAACAACAGGAACATGGTGCAATATCACTCTGGCAAAAAGAAAATGGTATCTAGGGCTCGAGAGTCAAACTCTTAGAAGCTTATGGGCCCCTGTGCTAGAGGCATACCTATGCTCTGGGTACTCAACACAGCAATGGATGCATAGGCAGGTAGTTCTTTACGTGGTTGCAGAGAGTCCTTGACAGCAGTCCTAACCCAGCAGCTGTCGGGAAAAGCTGGGAGCCCTACTAACGGTGCTGAAATGCACCCAGGCTGCTCACCCCCCCACCACTGCTCTGGTTGTCCCCAAGTTTACCTGCTGCCTCGCTGCAGGCAGTCAAAGCTCTTGGCAGAAGACAGCCCCTGATGGCTCCCCTCCCCTGTTGGTTGTCATTTTCTTGGCACTTGGGTTGGCTGTGTGTGTACAGGCATATGCACACACGCCCTCCCCGCAGATATGCACGGGGTGTGGTTACAAAGCATCCGTAGGGTTTCTTCCTAGGCAAGGACATACTTCTATTAGCCTGTATTTACACAGGACTTGGAGAACAAACTAAAGGCCAGCCCTGCATATGTTAAGAAACACCCTGAAACCAGGAGAAGAAACAAACAGTACTGGGAACTGTGTTTTAATAACTCACAAGAAGAAAATAGCTTGTGCAAGGTATGAAGTAGCTGCATGAGAAGACCAAGTGGACCGATGCCGCTGAAGAGCTTTGAATCAGGCAGCAGTCCATGCTGAAAAAAAGAATTGTTCACCAATATGCATGTGAAAGTTTTTCACAATGAGGTGGAAACATCAGAAATAACAATAGTGGCATCTGTCTGAGGACAGTTGCTACCTTCTTATAACTTCTTTTTTTTTGCATCTGGTTCCATTTATGACTCATACTTCCCAAACAAGCCATATGTTGCTGCAGAAGGCCTTTAACTTTGCTTGATTCGTATTGAGCTGTACTCCTGGCTGTCAGCCAAGTAAATGTAATAAAACCACTTTTTCCATCAAAAAATAAAAATGAAATCCCGTTTGCAGTGAGATTTAATTAGCAGCCAGTAAGTCATTTTGGTGTTGAAAGCATGCACACTCATGTTTTGTTATAGCCTGATTTGCACCTTCAAACTCCATTGTAGCATTTTATTTGTTATAATACAAAAAGGTTTCCTCTTCCCCTGCCTCAGCCTTCATTCCAACTGCAGATCCTATAGAATTCAAATGATGGCAATATTTTGGAAAAAGTTGCACCCTTTGAGCTCTTCTCTTCAGATGTCACATTGTGCATCATCTATTTAGAACACTGGGCCGTGTATTGGATCTGCAAGGCAAGGTTTTTGTAGCAGGAGGGGCTACAGGGCTGCCTTTTGTGAGAAGATGACAGAAGCTTCCCCTATGCCCAATGGAGCCCATGTCAGCCAGCTTCAAGATGGACCAGCCTCTGGCCGAGACTGAACCCATCAGCAACAGTGCCTCTGGGATAACAGATTTAAGAAGCAGGGTGGGGGAAAAGTC
>VZTJ01006176.1:2861624-3002667 GCA_013397795.1 Orthonyx spaldingii | reverse complement strand
AACTGGAGAAGAGCACTAGAATATGTGAGAGAAACAGCTCTGCTGAGACCAAGGTTGGTGAGGAAGGAGGAGCAGGAGATGTTCCAGGTGCTGGAGCTGAGATTCCCCTGCAGCCTGTGGTGCAGACCATGGAGGAGCAGCCGTGCCCCTACAGCCTTGGAGGTCCGTGGTGGAGCAGAGATCCACCTGCAGCCCCTGGAGGAGACCCACACACTGGAGCAGGTGGATGCCTGAAACAAGCTGTGACCCTTTGGGAAATGCACAGTGGAGCAGGCTCCTGGCAGGGCCTGTGGCCCCATGGAGAGAGGAGCCCACACTGGACAGAGCAAGTGTGCCGGCAGGACCTGTGACTCCACACGGCAGGAGCACTGGAGCAGCCTACTCCTGAGGGACTGCACCCTGTGGAAGGGTCCCACAATGGAGCAGGGCAGAGTGTGAGGAGTCCCCCCCATGAGGAGGAAGGAGTGGCAGAGACAATGTGTGATGAACTGATCACAGGCCCCATTCCCCATTCCCCTGCACCACTGGGGGAGAGGTGGCAGTAGGAAAATGGGGAGTGAATTAAGCCTGGGGAGAAGGGAGGGATGGGGAGAGGTGTTTTTAAGATCCGATTTTATTTCTCAGTCCCTTACTCTGTTTTGATTGGTAATAAAAACAATTTCCCCAAGTCGAGTCTGTTTTGCCCATAAGTGGTGAGTGATCTCTCCCTGTCCTTATCTCAACCCATGAGCCTTTCATCACAGTTTCTCTCCCCTACCCAGCTGAGGAGGGGAGTGACAGAGTGGCTTTGGTGGGCACCTGGTGTCCAGCCAGGGTCAACCCACCTCATGACACTGATAATTTTAACACCCTGAGCACCAAGCTGAAAACCGTAATTTCTGCTGAAATAGGCAGTCTGTCATAAAATTTGTGTATAAAATCAGGAGCTGGCATCCCATTAAAACATGCAGAATACAGATGACTAAATCATCGTCACTGCTGATGTTTCTGGAGCCAACAGACTAAAGTTAGAGGAGCAAAGGAACTCTGTCTTATCTATTTAAAACAGTCAGGGCATTTCTTATTCACTCCTCTTTTTAATTTGGTGAAATTCTCAGATAGTGTGCATCATGACAATATATTTTTGGTTCCTGTCTCATATTCCCCCAGGGAGGAGCAATGTTTGACACCATCAGCATTATTTTGAATACCTTAATTTTAATAAAAACAGAAACCAAACCCTTCAATTGGAGGGTTTACCTTGTCCCCCTTGTTGGAAAATCAAGACTGCAGGAGCCAGGAAACTTTGCAAGCTCCAGGATACAGAATTTCCAAGTGCTTTTTGGGAGCTCCTGGGACACTGACCAGCCAGAGCAGCCTCAAGCAGAGCATACTCCAAGGCCAGTAACTTTGGAGCCTCCACCAGTTCTCTGACCTGCCCCACTCAACTGAGTCCCCCAGCCAGCACTGCCCCACAAGTGGCTTTCACAGCAGTGGCCAAGACAGCCCACGGCTGTGCAGTAGCAGCTAGAGAGCAAACCAAGCCAAAGTTTCGGCTGCCTAAAGCAGCATTAACTCTCACTTGGATTTCTGCATGGAAATCCAGCAGGTTAGTGCAGGGCAACACTGTAGACAGTGGCTGATCCTTTGCTCCTGCAGTCTGGCAGGAATCCAGCTCTGCAGAGAGCCAGCAAAAATGTTTCACAGGATCCTGCAGAGCAGGGGCAACACCACGGGGGCGTTAACACCCTCAGCTTCTTCCCACTGCCTGTGTTAATTGATGGACCAGGCAGCAGAACTCAGTTTATAATATCACCCGGTTCCCTTCACCCACCACCCTGACAGATCAGCTGGATCTGAATCCCTTTTGCTCACAGTAGGGCCAGAGGAAATGCAGATGGAAAAAACTATTAGACTATTTAGCTCATCTTCTGCCAGAGAAGGACTGCTCCCTGCAGTACTCTATCCCTTTGCCTTTCTGATTTTTCTCTTTTTTCCCCCCAGCATTAAAAGACCCCCTGTCTTGTATATGTCCAAAGAAAACTTCTGAAAGATTAAAAATTAGTCCAAGATGTCTTGCTGTGCCAGTCCCATGTGTTAAAATGTCATCAAGAAATATGAAATGGAGAGGAAAAATCTTGTCACAAAACTGGTCAAAGCCTCCACTTTATCATTTACATTTTTCCTGGCAGTAAAAAGGAACAGGGTATTTCAGCCATGAATATTGGCTCATTGTTTCATTCACTTGGTTTTTTTCCTCCCTTTTTTTCTGGCTAACTAAAGATGTTGTGGAGGAAAGAAAGATTGTGGAAAATAACAAATGGAGGTGAAGTGCCAGACATCGTTAAGTTAGTCATTAAGTTTTTAAGGGCCAGATTTTCACATGTGCCCAGAATCCAGAAGTTTCTGCTGATAACAAATGCTCAGCACTTCTGAAAATTCTGACCACTTCATCTAAGTGCCTCAGTCAAAGTCCAGCTCTTCAGAAAATCTGGCTTTTCTAAGAGTCACTCTTTCGAAGTAACCCTTTAGAGATTTTAAGTGTATACCTGTTCATGAAGAACAAGCACACAGGTTCTTTCCAAGCCTTCCTTTGCCTTGCTGACTACTGCTAATGGGCTAATGTGCTCAGACGATTCAGGGCATTTATACCAGAAACAAGGACATTCAGGGACCACCTCCTCCCACGGCCCAGAGCTGCCCCCAAGGCCCTGGCAGAGCACAGCTGAACCAGGCAAAGACCTTTGCTTCTCTAGGAACAGATGGGAAGGAAAGAGGTTGAAACAGCAAAATGCCAAGTACTCTGACATTCCTCCGCAACTTTAGCAGCAAGATTTCTTATCACCTCATGGAAACAAGCCTTCAGAGACTACACCTCCTGCTGTTAAAATGAATGTGGAAACTCCATTAGTTTCTATGGCAGGGTGTCAGCCTCTTCTTATATTCTGGCAGGAGAGGGGGAAAAGAAATGCTGTTCTTCAGTACAGAGCTCGATCTGCCTCCACTGGCTTTCTCCAGCTCACTGGGTACTCATGGGGCTGTGTGCTGCCATGCATATTCATCCCGGCTGTTCCACTTTGCAGCGCTCCTGTCAGTTCAGAGACGTCACTCATCAGGAAGGTATGCGAAAAGGCAGTTTATAAAGTAATATTGTTTGGCTTTTTTTTTAATTAAGCCTCCCGCTGACCAAGCTCCCCTCGACATGGCAGCTTCAGAATGAATATTCATACAATGCAGAAAAGAAAGGAAACTCACTAGAGCAGAAAACTTTTCTGGTTTTCAGGAAAATGTTGTTTTCTTCCACCACTGCTCCCACCAGCCTGCAGTCCAGCCTGCAAGCAGATCTTGTAGGCTATTTGTATGCTTGAACAGACTTGGAGGTGTTAGGCTCCCAGAGGTCCTCGGCTGCCCTACAGCAGAGGCACACTGGTGCCTGATGTGTCTTGGGTGAGAAGCTTGCCTGTAGGACATGATTTTGCAACCTATGCAGCAGTGCAATAGAAGACCATATTTCATAAAGCTCAGGGAAAATGACACCAAGGCACCTTGTGCAGACACTTGCCAGCATGGAGAGACAGCAGTCCTGAATGTCAGTTCATCCTTTATGGGGATTCTTGTGGTTCATGGTCTTTGCTCCCAAGGATGAGTTTCATTCAGTTCTGCCTCCACTTAAGATTATCTTGTATGAAAAGATAGAGATATTTCCTTAACTTCTATCATATGCCTACTAAAGTCCTACACAAATGTACGGGCCAGCCCTACACTCACAAATTAAAGAAACTCTTAGAAAGAGTTTTTGTTACCAAGCACAATCATTTGGAAAAGACTTATGTACACACAACAAATCAGATTATTGTATCTCATTTAGGCATCATCACAGGGGCAAAAGCCAAACATTTTGCAATGAAAGCTGTCTCCCACGTTCCTAGTGCTATCAGTGGTTCCGAAGCCAGTTAAAAGCAGGCATATTAAAGATAGTTGCAAACACACGTGACAGATGTAGCATATGTAAAGACCCCAAAAATAATTGCAGAACAAGTCAAGCCATCCAGCATTTTCATCTTAAATTGACCTTACAGTAAGCATATGTTCAGGGTCTGTGTTTAGTGTGCGTAATCTGTGTTTGAGAAAAGGGCACAGAAACATTGTCACAGTAATAAACTCAATTAGTACACAGACTTCTGATTTTTTCATATAGGCATTTTAACTGAAAAACCCCATCCCACCAAAATAGTGACTAAACTGAAATATATGATGTGCTGTGTGGGTTTTGCATTGAATATCCTGGATTTACTTTAACGACATTCTTTAGAAAATATCGATTGAGATTTTCAGGGCTGGTTAAATGACTTAAAAGGATAACTCCCATTGACTTGTTCCACTGGACAATGAAATAAATCAATAAGGCTTGCTCTCCCTGAGCTATTTAGGGCAAAACCCAATAAAGGATTCAGGCACTGTAACACCTAACTTTGGGATTTGTTCCTCACTCTGAAGACCAGAGTTTTAAGTTATGGCCTGCCTCCATTGGACATAGCAGCATCAGTCACCTCAGAAAGGAGCTGGATGCTGAGTAGCAAGCATGTTTGAAAACTGTGCTCTCCAAGCTGTCTACAAAACTTCAGGCAGGGAGCTGCTTGAACTCAGTCCTTCTAAGTCTCTGTCACACCACTCTACTCACCAGCCTTCCAGGCAGCTCTCTTCCTACGGAGCAGGCCACATCCAAACAGCTCTTCCTCTTGGGGACAACAGGCTACAGTACTGATGATCCACCAAATCTTGAATATTTTGTTTCACAGTAGCAGAACTTCAGCAGGAAAGAAAAAACTGCTTCTCGTGGGGCACTTTAGGGCACTCTCCTAGGAGACTGGAGATGTTGATCTAGCCAGTTTCAACAGAGATTTGGGGTGGGGTTTTTTTGTTTAGATACCCAGAAATGGGGACCAAATCATTAAACTAATCTGTAAGAGGTGGCGACAGCACTTGCCAAAACTATAATTCAAGACGGAAGCATATTTCATTATATGTCAGGTATTTTCAAAGGCCCGCTCAGCAGGGCAGGTCCGTTGGAGGATCTTGGGCAAGAAGTACATACTTTCTGGTGTCCAGGTCAATGTGGGACGGGAAGAGGCGTGAAGCAGTTCCAAGAAGAGAAGTTCAACTCATGCCCAAAAGCAGGAAACGGCTTCAAACAAGGCGGGGCACCTTGTAAATTGAGGTGCCACTAGGGTTAAATGGGAGTTGACTGCAGCATTCTTGAATTGAAATTTTTTACTAAAGTCCCTTGACTCCATTTGGGTCTGTTATAGCTAATCATGCCCTTTATTGGTGCTAATTATTATCCACTGCTGGCAGTGTGTCCTGCAGTGGGGAAGTCCACACAGAAGTATTTAACATGGGATGGAGTTACTACCCTGAGCCAGAATTTAAAGCTTCGTGAGAAGATTGTGCAGGCAGTTATATGAGATTGATGCACCCTCTGTTTTGCTGACGCGAATAAGTCCTGAAGTAACTCTGGTGACAGTATTCTGAGAGAAGGAAATAAAGAGAGCTTGCCAGAGCATCTGTATTTCCCTTGTGCTTTACAGAAAAGACATATGGATCTCCATAGAAAATTATAACCTCCTTGAACAATATAATAGGTAATTATATTCCTGACGTAGAAATTTTTTAGCACATTGCATACAAGGATCCTTGTTTGGTTTTGCAGTTTTCTAGAGTGCCCTGTTAAATCTCATCTTTTCATCCCTTTTAAAAACACAGAACATTTACATCAGAGAATTCAGAGTTACACTGTTTAGTCCTAACAGACCTCTGTGCATCCACTGCACTGAGTATTGCAGAGGAACAGGGGCTGTCTCACACAGGCAACTCCAGTCTTGCCCGGAGAGCAACATTCCCGGCAGGGAGCCATTCAGCTGCATTCCCCCAGCACAGAGGCTGAACCTGTAGGCTCATCACAGCAGGTCACAAACAGCCCCACACTGTCATCTCCGCAGGCAGCTTGGAGGGGATGCACTGGGAAGTGTAGGCAGAGCTCTCATGGAATTATTTGCCCCCCAGTCCCAGTTGCTGAGCTTGCTATGTTGATTCTGAAAATTGCTCACATCTGGGAAAATTTTGTCAGACATGTTTGCCGTTCCTCCTCCACACCCTTTCCAAAGCATGAAAAGTCATCATTGATACCTAGGCCTTGTATGAGGATATATTTTTTTTCAAAGCACTGTATACACATTAGCTCATTCATAAAATGCAATTAAGATTGTAAGTACCTGAAACCTCTTCAGTGTTGCTCCATTGCAACCCAAAAATATCACATGTAATTTCAGTGATACTTGCTCACCAATTATAAAAAACAAATGCCTGAAGGCTGAAAAGGTGGATGGTAAATTGCAGCTGCAAATTAATTAAAATAATCAAACAAGTCAGAGGTAACTCCCACAGTAAGAGGGTTGCTTACAAAGGCAATGTTAATAGAACATTTACCATCAGGGGTTGCCTGGTTCCCTTTTAATAAAATATCTATGATTACCTGATTAGCTGATCATTGTGCAGAGCATTTTGTTCTCAATACAGCCATGAAGCCCAGGAGGAGAGAGGCTTTTATCAGATGGAGCTTGTTTATTTAAAATGTATAATTGAGTTCTCCTTCTTTTTTATGAAAGCATGATCCAACAGGCTGCTCATCTCCAACTACATATACTGCTTCTCCTCTTTTCAGTCTGAGATGAGCCAGTTTTCTGGCACATGCTTATCTTGGCAAGGTTGCCACAATAATCTGGAATAAAGGCAGGACATTGCAATGGGTATGAGAAGCTAACCTTTAATGTTTAGAAGTGGTCACTGTCCATTATGGTATTACACTACTAATATGCCATCGTGCTAGAATTATGACAATGTGCCACCTGTGTCGCTACCCCCACATGGTATTACCGAAGAAACTAACTGGTTTTGTTTGATAATACATGAGAAAGCCAAAATATGGTCCACATTTTTCACTACCACTCACATTTTTAAGGGTGCTTCTTGTGCAGGATGCTGGAACACCAATAAACTTGGCAAATTCAAAGAACACATGAAAACTAGACACCTCATGCATGTAACTGTATATTTATTTCTTTTTAAAGAACACTCCTTAGATGTATTTTAAGTCAATATACAAACTTGTTTTCACAGATTTATAATCCACTAGATAGCACAAAATAAAATCCAGGTCGTTGGTTTCTTTCATCTGTGTGTATGCATGTGTGTGTTTGAGTGTGTGTGTGTGCGTGCGTGCATGCACGCCTGCTGCTGGTGGTAGTGGTAACCCACCACACGTGCTCAAACACAAGCCCGGACTCCTCCTCCCTTTCCTCTGGAGAAAACCTTGCCCAGATGGAGACCCTGCACTGGAAGACTGTGACTTTCTTGCCCATGAAACCCATTTCAGAAGAGGCCGGGGTGGCAGTGCCCTCTGCCTCGCTGGCAGGGCCACACACCTCCGTCCACAGGGCAGGACAAAACGGGACAGAATGGGAGCCTCCCCCAAAGCTGACACAGGTATTGCAGTAGGGAGTGGCCAGCTTTGGAGCTCAAGTGCAAGGAAACATCTTTTTCTCCTCTCCAAACCCCTCTCTGACACTCCAGGGCACTTCTTCTTGACACCTACGCCCCTCGGCCAGCCCTCACGAGCAGGGGACTGCCAGGCTCGGCAGGGCGCCATGTGTCCAGCCAGCAGGCCAGCTCCTTGCCCAGCCCCACGCGGCCATAGGGGCCTTGCCACCCTGCTGCTGGAGGCCAGGGAGAGGGTCAGGACGCTGCTGGACTCTGCCTCCTGGCAGTCAGCAGTGCCCCAGTCCCACTCCTGGAAGAACCAGCATAGCAAATCTCGCCAGTCCCGGTGAGCTACACAGATGGCACCAGTGATGCACATATTTACATGGGGTGGAATGTTTTCCCATAGCTTTTTAAGGAGTATATAGATCAACATGTTCACATAAGACCAAATACTTTTAATATATTTATAACTGTTTTATAAAGCTTTGAAAAAACTCACAATAGCACATTGTTTTACTTTAATGCTTTACGGTACTATCAGTTTAAAATCACAATCAGCACTTAAGTTATAGTCAATCCGGCAAACAAGAGACAAAAAAAATTACAAGAGTTAAGAACTGACTGATACATCTTTTATCTTTTTTTTTTTAACTAATGCATAAGTGCAGAATAAGATAAGATACTCTAGTTTAAATATCTTGTTTTACAATATACATTTTGTTCTAATTACGCAACAGTAAATCCCATGCTTCACATAGAAAAGCAATCCACAACATTAAGAAAAAAATTTACAATTTATGAAACAAAGTAAATAAATATTAGTATTACAGAATCAGAGCTGTACATAAAAGCTGTTCAGTTTTAATCATATAAAAATATGTTTTAGTGCAACCTCACATATATTGATGCTGTTCTGTTTTACATCATTTAGATCCAAGTGTCCAAAAAAGGAAAGAAATTACATTTATTACAAAGCAGATACACAAATTCTAAAATATGTACAAATTACTGCTAAAAAAATGCTTATAAGAATATAAGCAAAGTAAAGAAAAGGCACAAACATCTGTACAATTTAAAAGTACCAGACCCAATAAGAATTTCAAATTTAGTTTTGGTCAGGCTCATGATGACTTGTTACTTTATCTAATTCTTTTGATATAACAAAAGTATATATAATAGCAAACTACTGTAACTTAGAACAGGCATGCTGTAAAGTTGAATACTTTTTCTATCTCTAGAAAAAAAAAGTGGGGTAAATGTATGGGTGAAAGTCTCCATGCATCTCAGATCAATGTGGCTTGCTCTTCTCAGATGATGGATCTTTCCTTTCCTGTGTGCTTGATGGGGGGTCGCTCCTGCTGTGAAAGCCCAGCTGCTGGACATCCACAAAGCTCTTGCTGTAAAAGGTGGGATGGGCTAACGCAGTCTGTGATGTACCAAAACTGTCCTGTTCACCACTATGCAAGTCAGGATGGGTGGCTGAGGCACAGGGCTGGCCCGGCTCAGATCCACTAAAGTGTTTAATGCTAAAATGTGCACTTTCTAAGGGTTTCTGGTGAGGCTCAGAAGGCCTCTGCAGCTGCTCCGCCCCATGCAGAACGGCTTCTTCTGTGGCGATTCGCAGAGAGGCTATGGCTTTTGTACAAGTCTGTATGTTCTCCTCCTGCTCCCTCTCAGTAGCCACGACACTGTCCTCGGATGTGCTCTGCGTCAGCAGCAGCCGCGGCGAGGAGGGGGCGCTGGGGGGAGCAGCGGGGTGCAAGCTGTGCGGAGAGGTACGTTTCTCATGGTGCTTAGAAATACTATACGATTCCTTGGTAAGGGTTTCCGCAGTTCCTCTTTGCTTCTCCTCAGAGACCTCCCTCTGCAGGGCCAGAGTGGACGGAGAATGTAAACCTGAAAGGGCCACGGGGACTGAATGGACCATCTGGATACCCCCAATGGGCATCATGGGGATAGGTGCTCGGATCTGTTGCTGGGAGTGTAGTGGAAGATGACTGAAGATGTAGTCGCTCGGACCTTCGGGGAACAGGCTAGACCTGCGGTGCTCCATGCCTCCTTTTTCTCCATATATGTTGAAGTAAGGTGCCTGAGACAACCCCCTTCTCTGTAATGAGAAGAAAAAAAAAAAAAAAAAATGTCAGCGCTGCTACTAGCAGAATTCTTGTCTGGCTGCCGAACAACCTATCTGCTTTCCTGTCTAACACAATCTCCCATTCACGAAACACCTTTCATCCAGATGGATCCCAAAGCATTTGGAAAACTCCACTAATTGCATATCCAAACAACAGAGGAGGTTTTGCTTAGCTCAGCCCTACAGGGCTCATGCCTGTGAGGTGAAAGGCAGTGACTAGTTAAGAGAGTTCAGCAACACAATGCAGCAATTTAGGTCAGGAAGTGGAGGGTATTATATTCACCTGAAACTTTGAACAGAATTTGGGGTAGATAGATTTTCATTCCCCAGGAGAAATTTGGCCAGGAGATCCATCTTACTGTCTCTTTTGGAAAACTATGCTAGTATTTGGACTTTGTTGCAGAGAAATACACATCTGAACATGCCCTGCTTACCACCACTACTTGGTGTAACAGGGAATATCTGACAGCATGTATGTGTTTTCTGCCTTCTGAAAAATCTGCTCTTGAGCCCCAGAGACAGCACTTGCTCCCTGTGAGCTTTACCCAATCCTTGGTGAAAGCAGATTGGTATTTCCATGCAAGTTCAAGTGTCTCTGTGCAATGAAGACACACATTTTTCTAGTCATTGAGACAATGGAGCACCCCTCTGGCTTATCTGCAGTGTAAACAATAAATAATAACAAAAGCACAGGCATCAGCCTGTGAGCAAAAGTGATGACTCTGTCCCAGGGAGACTCACCCACTCATAATGGGATTGAGAAGAATGGGGGATTTTGTGATGGCTAATAAAAGCCAATCTTGCAATATTGACGTTTTCACTGCCTTCCCATTAGTTTCTGCCTTGGAAGAATGAATAGCTCCATCTCCACTCAGTATTAAATATGCCCTGGGCTTTTGGGTTCTTTTTTTTTCATTCTTAAATTTTAATATTTGTTTTCTATCTGATGATTAAGTATCATTTGTTGCTGACCAGAGGAGCAATGATGACAGAAGTGCAGGATGACATTTTCATAATTATGTGTAGGATTTGGCCACACAACTCTCAGGGACTCTCATATGAAATTAAGTGAATGAAAATGCCCATCTCTGCTCTGTAAATTGACCAAACACGGATCAGTTGCCCCAGAGCTCTAATGCTACCACAGCCTTGGTATGGCAGCCTGAGGACTGTGCTGCTAAATGCCAATGCATTAAAGTGGCAGCACTCCACTGCTGGGAAATCCTAGCTCTCAAGGCATTAAGCAATCTCTTGATCCCATCCCAGGGAGCTGGTTTAGGGGGCAATTAAAGATTCAGTTTCTGTGCTACCCAAGGGCTCAATCTCACTGTGCTCAGATGCTTTGTCCTGTTTAATATAAATCAATGTTGAGACAGGAAAGGGTGACCCATAATCATCAGTCTCAAACTTCAGAGATATTATTCAGAGACTAATCTATGCTGGGAATTTTCCTATTCAGAAAGTGAGACACTAGAGTCTCATAAAAGAGAAACTGTCATAAGAAAGCACAGTGACAGCACAATATATTGCTGAATGGGGAAAACTTTACAAAATAAACTGCAGTTGCCAAGCCACAAGACTTAGTTCACCTGCCCTGTCAGTCCTTCCTATCGCTAACCTCACCTCTGCATAGCTGCTTGTCCCCCAATTTTTTTTCCATATTTGGTCTACCAACCAGTTTCTCAGTCATATTGTCCTTTTGGATGTTTCCTACACCATGACATTTCTCCCTATTACATCAGATGTGAACTTGGGCTAAGGAAAATTGAGCAAAAGAGAGAGTAAAACCTATCAAAGAATAAACCTAGTCACACACAAAGCTCTAACAGAGAAAGACATTGACTTCATGTTTCACCCTGCCAGAGTTTCGAAAGGGAATAGAGCAAGAGTTTGTCCTTGTCGGATAGAGGTGGCTAACATGACAGAAACTGCTATGTGCTTTAAAATCAGCAGCATCATCCAATATATGTCTCATATGCCCAATTTTAACATAGACAGTGACAGTGTGCATGTCACTGGATACTTTCCAAGCCTGGCTGTCCATGTATTGGATTATTTTTCTCTAGCTCTGGCAGATAAATTTGGAAACAGATAACATAAATGGTTACTGTTACTAATACCTGTTCCTACCTCTGACCATGATTTTATTTCCTTTACCAATATCTAGCATTTTCATACCTACAAGCAGACACACATATACATATTCATGGAAAAACACTGTCTTTTTTAAACAAGCATCCTGAAAATCCAAAGACCTTATTCAGCTGACAGGGCAAATATTAGATCACAGAGCACAGTGCAGGAAATCATGGTATCTTTTTGCAGTGCAGTCAGAACGGGTTGCTGCCAGTGTCGTGAGATGAACTCCTCTCTTTGTCAGGTGACGGGAATCCAGTTCGTTTCCTATTAATTCTCATTTGTTGCAGTTTAGCATATTTCCCTTCAACTCCAGGTGATATATAATTTCCTGAGCAACAGTATTCTGTAGCAGCTTTTCACTAAATGCTCTGACCTGGTCACAAAGCTAGACTGCCACATCACACTCCTGAGCAAAGCCATCCAGCTTCACAAGTCCCCCAGAATGCCTCACAGATGAGATAGGGTTTACCCTATATCTGGTACATCACCCAAATCAGGCTGTGGGAGATTAAGAGGAAGATCACATTTCAAAGCCAAGCACCTTTCACAGACATCCTTCGGGCAGTCTCAGACCACAGCTTGCAAAAAGATGTTGGGTGTAAAATAGTCTCTTTGATTGCCATGTCATGATGTAGTTGAGGTTTTTTAACGTTAAAAACCAGAAAACACTGAACTCAATAGTGAAATTCAGTAAAAGACCAATGTGCTTTCTGAAAGACATGATACACAATAAAGTGACTATAACTCCATGTCGCCTTTGGATTTGGGACCAGCTCAATTTGCAGCCCTACAAAGAATGCACAGTAGCCCAGATGCACCAGTGAACCTATTTACAGTTTACCTGGACTTCAGAAGTTTCTGACTCTGTACATTCCACTCAAGGTGATAAAGTAGTGAGTGTTTGGGAACGGATTTAATATCCGTGTCTGGGATGGTCAAAGGACCCTAGGTTCTATCAACTTTCAAGTGGTCATAGAGGTGCCCAATTCCCTTCAGCCCTTCTGAATATATCAAGACAGGCTTCAGACTTCAAAATGAATGAGATGAGCAACAAAATGGCAACACAAGCAAAATCCATTACTGCCTGGAAGCTAAAACAGTTGTGAGAGACAAGTTTGTACCACTCACAGCAAGACACCTTCACAATCTCATTGTGTCTATCCTGGGACTGGAAGAAGAGGCAAAGGTTCTGGTCTGCACTAGGAAGCAGCAGAGTGCACTAAGGGTTGGGACAAGCAGGAATGGAGTGAAACTGTTTGTGCTGGATCCCATATTCACAATGCAAGCATTGTGGGTTTGGAAGGGAAGGTTGCCTCAGATTAGCCCTATGTGGTCTCTCTGCAGTCACTTGAATGGCCACTCCCTGTTCAAGTGCACCTGCTGCCCTCCTGGTGCACATTTTTTCAGTTTAATTCCACCTGACAACAATCCAGGTCACTTATTCCAAGACTGATCTGAAAATGTGAGTCAAAACACAACAAATGTTACAACAGACACATGTGCCTGATCCAAACTAAAATGGTAAGAGAGATTCACTCAGGGTGAAGAAATGAAGCCTTCCTATTCCTTCTTTCTCTCAGGACTGGCAGAAGGTGACTGGGAAGAAGAATATGAGCCCTACAACAACGGCATCAACCTCCTCAGAAAGGAAAGAAATCTCTGGCATTGACAGAGGAGAAGATCCCAAATGTATTTAAGGAGCAGAGGATATCTGGCTTTAATTTTAAAGACAACAATTTAACTTGTCAAAGCCAAGTGTGACCCAGCATACACTAGAGACTTAGGCTACTTTGGAGAGAGTACTCTGTTGCAAGAGTGTATCCTGTTATTAACTGTCAAAGGAAAAAAAAAAAAGCGTGTATTTTTCTGTATTTTTACACAATCTAAAAAAATAGTTACTTTCACCGTGCTCTTTTCCACTTCCTAAAGAAATAATTTCAATTGCTTTCTATGTGGTGCTTTCAACGCCAGAGCACTTTACAAGCCCTTTGCACAAGACCACCAAAGTGCATGGACATTCAACAGGAAGTAACATGAAGGTCAACTAGACCAGCACTGGCCAAAGAGACTAGAGCAAATACATCAATTTCAGTTGAGAAGAAAGAAAACTGGCCTCTTCTGGGAACTGCAGGCACTAGAAGCACAAAACTGCCCTTATTCCTGCAAGGACTGGGAACCCAATGCAGCTCTTAAAGTATTTTAAGGACTGTAAACTGATGTGCATCACCAGTGTAGCTGCTAATGATGTTCTGGTTTGTCGGATTTCACTACTCTAAAAGTGAAAAACAACCTTTATTCCTTTTTCTTCTCTGACAGCTTTCATTTATAGCAAGCTCAGGTGTTATTTGTCATCCCACATGCTGAGTATAATAACTGGTGTTTCACTTGAACTCATCTACTGTTTGGCTAAAGTATGTTTACCAGAAAGGCATCAAGAGATTAGGAATCCATCTTTTCTTCCTTACAGTCATTTATTGCAATGGGCAATCATCCTCATTTGCCATTTTTTCATTTAAGTTTGCCTGGGCTCCACTTGCAGTGATGCCTCCTGTATTCAGGTTGTAGTGACTCTACTGAGGCCTGGTCTTCTCTCTCAAAACATTCAACATGCCACCGAGTTACTGATACTTTCTGTAAGACAACTGATCTTTTACATTGTGTTTTTCACTGCCACATGCCTGACTCTACCTCAAAAATAAGGTAAGCATTAGAAGTCCATCTGGCATGGTGGACTTTTCAAAAGAAGGAGCTAGAAGTGCTAAGAGAGTCCTTACAATGTGCTAAATGCCTTATGGGAAGGTGTGCATAACACACAAGGAAAATATTACAGCAAGAACTGTCAGAAGGCCAAGGATGACTGTTAACACAGGCTTTTGCTAGCATCATTACACATCCAAAATCTTTGCTACAGCATGCCAGTGTGTCTCATGTGGGACATAAGGGACTGGGGCACCCTGCACAACGTCAGCTGTAGAATCCCATATGATCCGATTCATTTGATACTAAGACATCATGACTGGTTAAACTGGTGACTCTTCACCGCTTGTGCTTCCTCAGTCAGTAGAACTGCTGGTGGGATTTGTATCCTCTCTCAGCTGTGCAGTGATCACTCCTGTGAGAGTGCAGCAAGGTTTCAACATGCCCTTTCTCAAGGACCATTTAATCAGTCACCCCTCTCCCCTGCTCTCCCGAACAAATTACCAGGCCATGGGGCCATGTCTGAGGTGTCTGAGAAACACCTGTGTTGCTCTCGCCTGTAAACATGGCCACTCATGTTGCAGCTTTCCCTTATATCCCTGAAATGCTGGGAAATCACTTTTGGATCTGCCAGGCTGGCAGCATCTCAGCTCTTTTTGGTCCACCTCTGCTCCAGCCAACTTTGCCCAGGTGCATCCCTCACTTCATTCCTGGGAGCAGATAACACATCAGCCTGACTCTACAGAGAAAATCATGCCAGAGCTCAGAAATGCTGACTGTATGAGCTCAGGGTTCAATTCTTCTCTTCCACAGAGGAACACCGCAAAGACTACATGGGGAGCCAAGAAGACTGGGAATGGGGAACCAGGGAGAAGAGGCCAGCCAGGAGAAGAGCAGGGAGTAAGGAGCTCTGAGGTAATCTGACACTGTCACAGCTTGCCCAGGTTGAACCCACACATAGGCAGGCAGTAAGAGGATAGCCACTAAATCAACATGGCAAGGGAAGTATAGTAAATAAATAAGTAAAATCACACATAGTAAGGCCATTCCTTACCTCTAAAGACTTAATCTATTTGTGGAGGAACTGCTTTGTGAATGCTAGGGCTGGTCAAAACTGCCAATCTGACAGTTTCTGAGAGCTGATTTACCAAAATGGAAGAGCATAGACAGCTGCTGTGCAAGTTTTGCATATTTCCACCCAGACGGTTGTGTCCCTGCCGGAACAGTCAATTGTGATGGCACTTTCTGTGGGGCAGACAGCTGCCTGCTCCTCTCACACAATAATATCCTTTAAATTCCACTCACAGACCCTGATTCAATGTGCACTCTGCTTTTGCAAGAGGTTCCATTATCTTAGCATTTTTATTCCATTAAACAATACTCAGTGATGGGTACCATACCTCAAGAACAGGGCCGTAAGCCTTGATCTTGGCTTGATCCCACCTGAGAGTCTGGGAAGTAGAAGATATTTTACAGTGCAGAAGCAAGCCTCACATACCATGTAAGCTTTCTGGACCATTTGAAAATTATGTATATATAATAAATACAGTGAATATGGAGGCAGAAAATGCAAACCAGCCTAATTTCATTGGAGTTAATGGAGCTACTCAGGCTTCTACCAAGTGAACACTTGTCCCTTAGGCTAACTCTAGTGCGTTTATGCCTTCTTCTTCTACAAAGCTGCAAAGATTTTTGAAATGCACAAGTTCAGTAAGAGTGCTGTTTTTGACAAGAGGAATGCAAATATTCTTTCATACTTACTGAATGTCCCACTGGAATAGATTCAGACTGTAAATATTGACCCATAGACAATGCTGGATTATGGTACAAGCCCCTCCGGGGAGATGCCGCTCTCACGGAGGCCATATATCTCCTCTCTCGCCTGGGAGACAAATCTCTTCGGACAGACACATCTTTCCCTGGTGACATTGGTCTCCTTGGCGATAGGTGACGTCTTGGTGACACATCCCGCCTTGGTGATAACTCTCTCCTCAGCACAGCCTCCTTCCGGGGGGAAAGGTGCCTCATGGGTGAAATATCTCTTCGGGGTGACAGATGCCTTCTGGGTGACAAATCCCCTTTTGGCATTAAATACCTCTTTGGTGAGTTATCTCTGTAGGGTGAAGAATCGTAGCCAGGTGATGATTGTCGACTGGAAGGTGAGAGGTCTCTTGGAGAAGAACTGGGATCTAATGAAAGTGTGTAATCCTCATCCATGCTGCTGGGTATGTCCAATCTGTCTTTATCGGGCTCTGAATCTGTACTCTTACTCTGGAAAAACCTCTGATATTCTGTCATTTGTGTGTCTTCACAGGAGTCGCTTGGTGTTATAAGCTGAGTAACCTGAATGCTAGGTAAGGTGACCAAGTAACTGATGAGGGAAGAGTGTCCCACTGAAAGGGAGCCCTCGGGGGAAGCCCCCTGTGATGCCCCAGCCGAGTTCACTGACAGGGAGGAGAACCGAGGGGGCTGCGGGCTGGTGCTTCTTGATCTGGTTTTTGGTGTCGAGTCTCCCTGAGTATCATCAAAATCATCCTCATCTTCATCATCATCATCATTGTCATCGCCATCCTCGCCATCCGATTCCTCTGCGTCAGAAAACTGGTGCTCTGCTGACAGCCCTGCCAGGTTGCTGCTCTTCTCTGCCTCCTGCTGCATGTCCTCCATGTTTTCTGAAACAGTCACAGCAAGGCCAAATGGTGAGCACATACCCCACCTCTCATGCCACATCCATTCCCCACCCAGCACTCTCACTGCCATCGCTGGATGCTCTTCGGGATGCTCTTCGTCTGGGACGGCTGCATAAAGCCATTCCTCACAGATCAAAACTATATTTTTTTCAAAATAATACCTTCAAACTCTATACTTGAAAGGAAGTATGAAAGCAAATTCATCCTACACTAGCTTGCAACTTCACTAAATGTTGTCATCTTTCACATCTTAAGTGGAAATGTTGGGAACCTCATATGAGACAACAGACCATACTTTTATTTCTAGCTCCTCTTCATGTAAAAAACTATAACTCAGACAATTGGATAGGATTCTTTTTTACTTCCTATTTATTAAAAAGTTAACTCTCAATTAAAAAATTCCCCAAATACTCTTAATATATTTTCCCATGCCCATCACTGTGCTAAAGTGCAATGAGTCATTTGCAGACTCCATACTTTCCATACTTTAATTGGAACGAGGCCATTCCAACTAAATTAAATCATTTG
Source organism: Orthonyx spaldingii (assembly GCA_013397795.1). Taxonomy (NCBI): domain Eukaryota; kingdom Metazoa; phylum Chordata; class Aves; order Passeriformes; family Orthonychidae; genus Orthonyx; species Orthonyx spaldingii. The sequence continues at coordinate 2,984,961 of VZTJ01006176.1, read as the reverse complement.
GACATACCTGCTTCTTCAGTTTCAGCATCATCTACAGATGTCATTGATACTCCAAGCTCCAAGCATTTTTTCATGTGTGCTTTAGACTTCATATGTTTTGTCAGATTTCCTATGGATCAGAGATTAATGTAATTAACGGACAACAACAAAGATCACTCTTCAAGTAAGGTTTTGGTGTATCTGAACTCCATTATCCTGCAGATTATGGGTTTTAGCTTTAAAAAACACCACAACAGACAGGGCTGACTCATCTAGCCCATTGCCCTCAGAGCCTGTTTTAATGAGAGTGGGTTTTTATATCATAAGAAAATAAAAAATTCAAATAAACTCAGGGCCTGAGAGGTACATAGGCATCTCTCCAATTTTCCACATGGTATTTAGGCACCCTAAAAAACTCTCACTTTTGGATGTTATCTATTCCTGGACTCACTGTTCATAATAGGTACAGACTGCATAGACATCGAAGTAAGTCCACTGCACAGCAGCTATTCAAAGGTACTCCACAAAAATAGAAGACAGTTACGGGAGACTTGTCTATGCAAGTTACCACCTAGCTGCATTCTCTGAACTGAGAGGAGCTGTACTTACAGCATCCACCTGGGATGTGGGAAATTCAGGTTCAGCTCCCAGATTTAGAGTACGGATCTAAACCAGACACAGCAGAGATTTGAAAGCAAATCTCCCATTCCCCTGAGGGAGCAATCTAACACTAGACTACTGACTTTCTGCCTGTCTTGGTCTGTTTTTTCACAGATAAAAAAACTGGGTTGAGATTGGCCCCAAGAGACATTACATGACAAAGAATCTTGAGCACAAAGCACAAGCTGGAGAATATTGCTCTAATCCATTTGCCACTTCAGTCTCATTTGCAACACCCAAAAGGGAAAAAGCATGGCACAAGCAAACCCAACCCACTACCAAGACACAGTGCTTCTTAGCTCAAGGAAAGCCCTCTGGAAATGCATTTATGCCACTTCCCGGACCCCAACCAGCATCTCTAGATGGTGTTGTGGCACATGCCATCTTGGGGCAGGAACACTGCACCCCTCTGCTGGATAGCGCAGGTGTCCTTAGAAACTCACAAGCCAGGCTCTTCTCTGACTTTCAGTTCCAGCTAGTCCAAATCATTCCCTTCTCAGTAGAAGTTTCTTGGCCTGTGCACTGCATGAAAAGGCTAACTTGGCCATTGATGCTTCTGGATGGCTAAATGCTCAGAAAAATTGAAAACCTAAGAACCTCTGAAAATTTGTCTCCTCCTCCTCTCAGCAAAATAGCAACAATAGTTATGAGGCCAACAACTGCTTAGAATCAGTAATAACACCAGTTAAACATTTCCTGTATTTCAAAGGCTAACTTAGGATCTTCCTACTCATGCCCTTTTTGTGCAATAGCAAACCACCTCCTCCATGTTTCTTCTTCTCTTCAGAAATGCCAGCTTCAGCAAGCAATTTCACTTTTTTTTTCCATGCCACCTCTTCTTCCTGGAATGTCCTCTCTGAACACAGCTGTAAAACCACAATACTGTCCAGTACGTCAAGTCCCTCCTCAAAACCCATTCCTCCAGCAATGTCAAATGTAAGCAATGATATGAGAACAGCTCACCAGATGGTCTATTGGGACTACAAACAAGCAGCTCCTTGTCTTTGTCTCTACATGCCCATGAAAGTTCTCATCTTAAATTAGGTTGATGGGTCTACTACCAACCATCAGCTGATTCCCATCTTTGGCACAGGAAGAAGTGCTGGAGTCATGGAAACTATTACAATTCTCAATCCTCAAAACAGCCATGAAGCTGCACTGGGATCTTGAGAGAAATTTTCTTCAGTTTCCTTCCTCCCCATTCGAGTTAAGTTCACTGCACTGGGACCAGAATCCATTTCTTTTGTCTGCCAAAGCGAAGCTAAGAAACTGAGAATGTCAGGCTCATTTGGGCTGTGCTACAAAGAAATGCTACCAAGGAAAGGATTTTTTCTTTCAAGGAGATGGTTGCATCACAAATCTGAATTTCAAAGAATATCATTATCTGTGGCCTCAGGGTGACAAATGGAAGCTTTTTTCTGTGCTGATAAATACATGTGAACAGAAGCTATCAGATCTCTATTCATAATTAATGCCACAGTGAATGGAGTGGCCCATCTGGGAGACATACATTATTTATAAACTTGAAACTGACCCACTGTAAAGCCTGTGAAGGCATGTATTCCTCAGCAGCTGATGCTCTGTTTCTACATTATGTCATAAGAAGTGTAGTCTCCTGGTAGCATTTAAGTGTTGCTGCAACTAAAATTTGCACCATGGAACAATGTTGGCAGAGTATTATTTTTCAAGGTAGTTCTTATGCTACTACATTTTCTCTGCAGACAGAAGGACCAGCCAAGAGCCTATAGGTCTTAATGAAGCTATCCAAGGAGTCTTGGAGTCTTACAAAATCCCTGGATCAATTAAACAGAAGAGAACGAACTCTCTTATACCGTCCTATATACATAAACACAATAATTTTATTCTGAAGCAAATACTCTCCTTGATTGCAATGGGTGATTGGATCCCAGAGGGCAAAATAGCTCCAGAAGTGGCAAGAGTTCAGCAAAAAGGGTCAAGTACCTTTAGTTTTGAAGGCAAAATTGCACAACTTGCATACATAAGGCCGGACATCAGTGTGAGTGCGGATATGTTTTTTGAGCATACTTGGCTTTTTGCAGCGAATGCCACATTCTTCACAAATGTACTTTCCTCGGCCACGACCTCTTACATAGACATAATCCTCATTTGATTTATACCTGTTGGAAGAGAGCAAGTGTTTAAGTCATACACACTCTAGGTCTCATACATGTACAAACATCACTTCCATGCATCTGATCCTCATCATAAAAGCAAACTCACAGAAGTCCAAAGGAACTACTGAATTTTCAGTCTGGAACTCATAAGTATTTGGCTTTCAGCAAATGTGCAGGTCCCAATGTATTTAAACAATATGAGACTAACAGGTTGCAGTATGAGAGTAGTATAAACACCTTGTCAGGAAACCAATGAACAACCATTCCTATAGACACAACTCCAAATATAAGCCTGCAAGCTGGATTTATTTCAGTTCACTGTAGTCTTGTAAAGCACAGACATTTACCACCACTGAAAACAACACTGTTTTGCAGCATGGTTCATTTAACTATTTTAGAGTATTTATCCCTTGGGATTAGACAAATCACATCCTGGAAATGCCCGTTTCTTCCCATTAGGCATAAAGAGAACGCAGATGACGAGCAAGGATGTATGCATTTACATTACAGACATCTGACATTCCCAAAGATAAATCCCTCCCTAAAGAAACACCGACTTGAGTTCAGGTATGTGATGCTTTAGAAATAAAATGGTAAACATCAAACATGGATACTTTGAAGAAAGCTATTACAGAAATTTTTCTTAGCACAGGTATAAGATTTCCACGCTATTTTTGCTGATCACACACCATGTAGTCAGAAAATAAATACGAGATGACAATCTATGCAAAGCTGTACATTGCCTTTATTACCATGCTAAATTGTTAATACTGAAATCTAAAAGAGTCCAGGAAATCTACTGAGGCTGTTCTGAGGTTTGAAAACTGCTGGGCATTCCTTTGGGGACACTTCCATCCTCATTCATCCAAAGTAAAATCCAGGAAGTGCAAGAACTGAGAAATAATACTTTTTTCTGCTCTCTGTCCTCTATTGCCCTCTTCCTAAGCAGCACAAAATACTTTCAGTCACTCTGTGGATGCACAGCCCACAAAATATTATTGGTACTGACATTCAGTACTTTAAATAAAAAAGGGACAGTGTGAAAGATTCTGTTAATGTGATGATAACTCTACAAGAAAAAAGTGGCAATTTTTGGGTTACAGAGCTGAAACATTTTTCAAGTGTGCTTTTCTTAGATGAACACTTTCCCATATGTTTAGCTATATCATGGGCAATATAAATACTGAAGTTAATATCTTAGAAAAACATAAAACAGTGTCCTATTCTCAAGTCCATCTTATCTATTAAACGCATCAGCTCCTCTTTCAAATGTGGATGCCTAAATACAGGTTTGTTCATCTCACTTCCAACAAAGTTGTCCCTCTCCCATTTCCTTCATTGTCCCTGGCAGCATGGGCAAAACTAGTATAGTCTAATATACTTTAATATTTAGTCATCTCTCTAGCAGGTTTTCTGCACAATACTTTTGGGATCTTGGTTGTCTGGCTGCCCCATTTCCCAGGTTCTCCTTCATATATACATGTCAACAACTGCTAGTCATCTCTCTATCCACTGCTTCATCAACCACCTCCAGGCTTTCTCCCACAGACAAAAAAAGGCACCCATTATTATTTGAAATACTGCCATTTAATCTTCTCTTCATCTCTCCTTACAGTCTGATTTTGCTGGGATGGAGTCTACCATATCATCCCTGATTGATACTGGTAAGGTAAATGCTGTGCTATTACATGTGCTTTTATGCTGCTCCATCTCTGCTCTTCTTCTGCCTGACCTCATTCCATTGGCTTCTGTCACCTGTCAGATCCCATTGGACACAAAGACAATGATAAAACATGTGCCTCTTCATCATTCATATAGATGGTTTTTGGCCACAACTGACCTTGACTCTTTAAGTATACTTCATCATAACAATGACTGTAAGAGAAATGACACACACAAATTTGACATTTAAAGAAGGGCTGGGGCGAAAACTAAAAGACCAGAAGTCTGAGTCTATGGTAATTACCTTTTAGACCTCAGGAATATTAGATCTTACTGCTAACTTGTGCCTCTCGCAAAGCTTTGATTAATTTCCCCCTTCCTACTACGTAGTGTCCATGTAAGGACTTTGGTCACTGCCCCTCTGAGTTTGAGCTGGATGGGCCTCTTGAGTTAAAAAGCATTAACAAGTCTCAGAGTCCTGCAATTTCTATTCAAAATGTTATTTTATTTGAGTTTTTCAATTAGAGTCTATTACTGATAGATATAAAAGAACAAAGTTAAGCAAACTGTGAATTCTTGCTGTCAGCTGATAATGTCATTAAGCTAGGTGTCAGACGAGCAGGCAGGCTTGTCCAGTCCCTCCTTCCTCTGCACACCCTTAGTAACTAACTGTACTGCAGCAAGTACTGAACTTCAAATTACTGCTTTTCTTTGAGGAATACTGCTTCATATCCCATCAGTCACATCTGCAGTCACAGATGATGGAAAGCAGATTTTGTGATTCGGATAATTTCACTTGAATCAAGACACCTGCCAGTGGTAATAATGCGGTGGTTAGTTTCTTCCTTTTAAACTCCCTCTGCTCTGATGCTTACAAAATGCTCTTGATGGGCTTTATGCAGCGAGGTGGTGATGTGCTATGACATTCGGTGGTACTGGCTGATGGTTGGACTCATCTTAGAGGTCTTTTCCAACCATAACAACTCTGTGATTATATGATCTACTTTCTTCCTCAGTTCTGATTCCATTCCTTCAGCTTCTCACTCATCCCCAGCCCCAGCTATCTGCTTTTTGCCCAGCTGCCATAGGAATGCTCCACCTCACTGGCACAAGGCAGCTGCAGAGCTGCACTTCCCTGCCAGGTGGACAGACTTTCCCACAAACCAAAAGCGGACAACCACAGATCTTTCTCAGCTAGCTAACTTCTTTACACCTATGAAACAAAAGCAATCACAAAGCTTAAGGAAACCCATTCCCCATGACAACCAAAAACCAAAATGAAAATATCCTGCTGAAACAAGATATGACCATCCATGCTTGTTTGTCCAGGGGAGAAAATGTGACACGAAGACAACAGACATTTGCTCTATAGTTCATTGCACTACTTGCTGAGACAAGATCAAGATGTGCTTGTAGAGAGAAGAACAAAATAGCTTGGCAAACAGCCAAGAACAAGCAAGCACAGAAACCCACTCATGTCAAAAACTAGCTTTCAGAAGTCATAAACAATAACTCAAAGACAAGGACAAATTCAATAACCAGGACAGATAGCAATGCAAGACATGACAATAATATCTAAGGTATATTACATGGATTTTAAAAATAGCCAAATGAATGCCTAGAATGGAAAGAATGAATCTATTCTTCCACAAATAAGTCTTGTAAAATGCACCATAAAGTTTTGATGCATGAGTGAAGAGTGGACCTACTGACACTGTATCACCTCATTTGCCATAGTTTTGCTGGTAATATGTTTCTATTGAGGAAGTCTCAGTTTATTGCACAGATTATTTGTTTTCCCCACTCCAGAAATTAAAGTGCACATCAAGGTTTCTTATCTTTTGTTTTACTCAAAGGGTATCTAAACATAGCCAAATATTACTAGGAGACATTTCTAGTTGAAGTGTGAATTTTATGATTTTACTCAAATAGTTTCATAAACCTTATTGGTGTACAGGAAAACTTAAGGTAGTGCAAGAAACTAAATTTCTTAAAGAAAGTATTAGATAGTAGAGGCTTTTTATAGAGTGATCTGCTGCAGCTCACACTCATCTGAATCCTCCTGTAAGTTGCTTTTCTTAACACACTTTTATTTTTCTGACCTCTCATCATGCAGCTTACATCAGACTATCTTCAGCTGGGTCATCCAAATTCAGAAATGCTACATAATGGGAAGCAGGCAAATTTTATACTTCGAAGTAGGTGTGAGTTGAAGTAACAGCTCTTTAAAATTCTTGTAAACTTAGGCTCACCACTGAATTTGGGTCACTCTTTTAAAGCCAGTCTACTGGCTTAGGTACTAGGACAAGGTACAACTACAAAGAACAGTCAGGATAAGGGTGTCTGGGCCAGCACACCTATAAAAATCCCCAAAATAACTTTTTCAGTCTTTCAGGCAAGATATAGGCTGTACTCCTTCAGTGTTGCAGACTACAGAGAAATGGCAATGGTAATTTCATGGAGACCATACAATCTTAGACAAAAATATAACGTCAGTGAAGGAGAACTGAGATTTTAAAGGGTTCAAACTGACAGGAGAAGGAAATGGATGCATGAATTTCTCACATCTCCTGCCTGACCTATTTATTTACCCCCACAAAACAGTGCTGTGAGACCATCTGAGTTTCATAAGACTGAAAAATGCATCTTGTTTAGCCACATGACTATGCACTACTAAACACTGGCAAACTAATTGCATTGTGACAGATCTGTAAAAGAAATTAAACAATATCTTCTGTTTTAGAGTATACTGCAGAGACCAACAAGTGTCTATTTCATTTTCTTTTCTTAACAATTTTCATAAGCCTCAAAACAATGTTAATTGGCTTTTCCCTCTTTGTTATTTGTTTGTTATCACTTGAGTGATAGATTGCCACAGTAAAATTAAACATTATTTTATCAACCATACATGACAGATCTATGGATTAGGCTTGGATGCCACAGATTTTATTGGCATCTTACATTTTATCTCCAAAATCCAAATTCAGCAAATAATATGATATTACAAGAATAAGACCAAACATGCCTGGTCAATCCATTCAACTGAGTGGAAGTACACAGTGCCTAAAAATGGAAAGACAACCTCATGGAAGTCATTAAATACAAATAAAGGGTACAGAAAATATCAAAATGTTAACAGTTCATCCATTTCCTTATGACTTAAAGAATTAAAGCAACAATTTTGAGTGAGTTCTCTCACACAGATGTAAAACAGTTGTCTTAATAGCAAAGTAGAGCCTAAAGTGAGTATACAGGTGCCCTGTAGTGCGTTTTACAACTGACAAATACACAAAAAAAGAAGAGGCTTGGGAGCTACAAGACATGGCAGGAATACAGGAGACTGTTCACACCCTAATTCATTCATATTCATTTTCAAATGTCTTTAAAATGACAGGCTGAGCTTGAAATTTCCAGTTATATTTTCTTACCCTCCTTCAAAGATTTTAATTCGTATCGGCTCAGTTTGTTTGGATGTAATGTCTTTATCTCCATGAATGTCTCCTTTTACTCTTTCTTTTATAATATTCCCCACTACTTTCTTTTCAAGCTTGCTGCCAAACAAGAAGAATGGCTCGTGTTTCATCTGTAGAACAAAGTCAAGGAAGGGTGTTACTGCTGGAGCACACAATAAACGCACACTTCATTTCAAATACTCTTAACATACCAGGTCAAAGCCAAACTCTCATTTTGGTGCAACTGTATACGATGAATTAATCTGTCCCATTTAATTTGACAGAGAATAAGAGAGGAGGCAACATGGACAAATTTTTACGAGAGTCTTGACAGAAAAGACAATACTATATCTTTCCTCAGAAAAAATAAATCATGGAAAATAGATATGGAAAAGCCTCAGAAGGTAATTTATTGCCATTACAGAATTTTCCCTGGCACCATTAGCAAATGCTTAATCCGTGAGGAAGAGTCAATATGTAAAAGACATTAAATGGATCTGAAGATCCTTACTCAATTTTACTTAATCTTCTCTTACAAATGTATATGGATGTTTGTGTCTGACACTGTTTAAATCGGGAAAAACAAAAGGCAAAATAAAAGGAGATAATGTATCAGGCTCTGGCACACAGGAAGGGAGGGCTTTAAAAGCCTCACTTTTTACATCTGATTTTGAAAATGGAGACAGAGACAGAGAAAGCAGAAGTAGCAGAGCTTGCAGAAGGATAAACTGAGGCTCAAAAGTTGTCTTGGGAAGATCTCACTGGCTGATTTCTCAATGGGGAATCTTTTTAAAAAAAAATATCACTAACTCGCCTTTTATAGTTTACTAGAAATTTCTCATATAAACATATATCAATTTAGTTTTATTAAAATTTCTTATTTACCTGAGCAAACTGCTTCCATGCACTTGATGATGTCAGTTTACCAGCTCCAGGTCTGTGCATAGCAGCCAGGGTGTAGATTTCTGTGGTGTTTTTTTGCTTGGACCTTAAAAGTGCTAAAGTGGTCTTTGTACTTAGCCCAGATGGGTTTGGGTTGCATGAACTTATACACCATGAAGCATAAACAGAAGCTTTGAGGGTTGGTTGCTGAGTGTAATTGGGTTTCGTATAGTTTAAGAAACACCAGCTCACAGTAGTAGTAGTACGCAGACTTGGGAACTGAAGGATCTGTTGAAAATCTGCTACGTCTGTCAGGAGAATGGTTGAGGCTGTGACTTTCCCAACAGTATTAGATGACATCTGGACTAACATCCCAAGAGGTAATTTTTGATGTTTCAGTTGGTCTTCTGTCTGAATTTCTCCTGGTGGCAATGAAGACCTCTGTGGACTCATGCTCATATCTGAGGCTGTTTCATCCACATCCAACTCTTCTGGTGAGTCTCTTCCTTCAGACGGGCCACTGGACTTCTGTCCCGGTGATGTGGAATCAAAACTGGAAAGTTTCTCTCTGCTCAGTGGGAATGCATCAGCTCCCGCCATGCTGACAGGTGGGTAATCTTGAGATGATGAGGATGATAGCGATGAAGAGGATGACATGGATGGCAGACTTTCTTTTGGCTCAGTAGTACAGCTCTGCCTTACGAGTTGAGGCTTCTGCATTCTTGGAAAATCTTTCTTTATATCTGAGTTAGTTAACTCAACTGCACTTAGTTCCTCAACTATCTGCCCATACATTTTTTCTTCTTTGACTCGTTTCTGCTGCTTGGTCTCCATGAAGAGCTCCAAGCTGCTGGCAGGGGAAAGCATTCGTTTGCTTCCTCCCAAGGTAGAAGCCATGTCAGAAGTGGAAGGCAAACACAAAGGAATTGGTGGCTCCAGTCCAAGTGGAAGTGTCTGTGGCACTTTCCACAAAGGATATTTTTCTAGTCCTCCATGATGACCGAACATCTGAGCTATGTTAAATCCAATTCCTTGCATGGTTGCATTAGTTGCCAACGTTCTTTGAGAAACTGTCTCATCAACTTTACAAATTACAATTGCAGGACTGTTGCTCTGTCCAAGGATCTGGGAAATGCTTGTGTACATGACACTACCATAAGATGGCACGTGGGTTTGAATCCTGACAGGAACAACTGTTCCTGGCAAAGACTGTACAGATCCATCACTTGGGGAGTCAAAATCTGTCTGAAGATGCTGCTCAGAGGAGGTATCTGTTGGTTTAATGCTATGGTCTGACTGATACTTAGCAAGAGTATTTTTTGAATACGGCCCAGATGTTCCTGAGTAATGCTGGTATGCTTGCTCTTTAGCGTGCACATAATCAGCTGCTTTCTTTCCAATAAGCTCCGGTGCATGTTCCAGGTGATAACCTGGAGGAACGTCTGTTTGGAAAGGCTGTTTGACATAAGATTTCTGCAGCTGTTGTACAAATTGATGCTGGAAGTGCAGAGGTTCTGTGCAGGACTGCCACAAGATAGGCTGCTGAGATGGTGGTAAGTGAACCATGCAGACAGCTGGATAGGGGAACTGAAACAAGGTGCTATGAATAGGAGGAAATGGGACTTTTTCCTGATGTGCAAATAGCTGCTGCTGCTCTGATGGATGTTTGTTAGGAATATAAGGTGCTTGTTGGATTAAGGGAGTCCTTAACACTTCTGGGCTGTCTGCAACAAGAGCCTGTTGCTGTGCAAGGTGGGATGAGCTATTACTAAGCTGAGAACAGGAGCCAATAGCCTGTTTTCCAGAGTCATCTACCTGAATGGGCTGAAGTACAGCGGAAGGGGAGTGATGCCAGGCAAGCTGGGAAGAGCGAAGACTAACCTGTGAATGTTCCATCTGCTCCTGCTTTATACTTTGTTCTGTGCTCTGATCAGTCTGGGAAATCTCTGGAAAACCACTGAAGGAAGCCTGGCGAACCAAGAAGCATTTCTTCCTTTCTCGGGATGGAGACAATGCCACAGTAGGTGTTCCAGCTGAAGAGGCATGAGACAAGTTCCCATAATCAAAGGATTTACTTCGTATCTCTGGGATTTCAGCAGCATGAGGACAGGGCATCTGTTCAGATGAGCAGCGTCTCATTTCCCTCTGATGGTGATGCCCAGGGACGGAAAGTGAGTAAGCACCTGTTGGAACTGTTAAAAACTCAGACTGTTTTCCAAATTCATCTTGTTTGGGAGGTGTGATGAACTTCATGTTCTCTTCTCTTTCAAAGGACATTGAAAAACTCGAACTATGGGACAAATTACTTTCTTGGCTAGGGCTGCGAGACAGGCTTGTACCTGTAGACTCAAAGCTGGATTCACCAGAGGAGTGCTCCATATCAGCCAGCCTTAAACGCTTCTTTTTGGGTGGTAGCTTTTCAGCTGGAAGTTGAGAAAGGGTTTCACTTCTCTGAGGCCACTGGAATTCTTCGGTGGGTCTCTCCTGCTCTTTACTCTGCACTTCTTTATCTTTCTCAGGCTTATCTGGCTCCTCTGTGACACGAATTTCAGGTACCTGTATGTTGTGCTGGCGAACCAGCCTGGGCTGCATATGACATGGCTGAGGCTGCTGGGATGGGGATGGCTTACCAGTGTCAACATTTTCCATTTGTGGAGCTCGGTCTGGGCTCATTGGGGACTCACAAATCTCACTCTCACATGTTTCAGATGGTGAATAGATCTTTTCCTGCTGGCATGCAATATGTTCTGTAGATTCAGACCTTTCAAATGAGTTTGGCCTACTCAATGAATTTGTGTGCTGAATGACAGAGATGACATTTCCAGGGGGCTTTCTAACTAGTGATTCTGCAGTCTTTTCTTGCTCTGCAGTTAGGGATGAGTCTTCCAGAGAAGCTACTGGACTTCCAGACTGCAAGTAAGGCCTGCACAATTCAAAACGCTCTGCATGGCAATGGGCAGCACTCTCCAGGCCTTGAAGAGCAAATCCGCTTCTTGGCACTTCCTGAATTTGGGATTTGGGATCAAAGTCCAAAGGTTGAATTCCCCCAGGGGTGCCAGTTGTACTGCTGCAAATCATAGGACTGTCTTCCTCATCTCCAACACTTTCCTCTTTCCTGCGTTTTCTGTTTTCAAAAGTTGTTCCAAGCATGGATGGCACTGACTGAGATTGTCCAAGTGGATCAATAAAAAACTCTCCTCCCTTGTTCATCCCACCTAAGGATGGCGAGTCCCTGTAGTTCTGCTTCTGAGCTTCAAATTCTTCCCACTTTCTGTAGTGCTTTCCACTGGCATCATAGTCATAAAACGTCTTGTCTCCTTTCTTCTCTTTTAAGGATGGTCCTTTGTCACCTGCTGTCTGTCTGCTGGAAGCAATAATGATATTTTTCCCTGGTCTTCCGTGATAGTCTGAATCTGAGTGTCCCTCCTGTACAGATGGCAGTTCAAAGGCAGCCTGCCTTCTCAACATCCTTTGGTGGGATATTCCCACTGTCCCAGGATAAAATACATCATCAGAGCCAGTCATCTTCTCATCAAATGAATGGCTTCCTCTCAGAGATGGGGGAATACTTAGGCTGTTTGCAGAAGAGGTTGGCATGGAGTTACTTCTAATAAGAGGAGAGGAATCTACTGGGGGCTCTAGAAGGACAGGCACATCACCCTGCTGACTGACTTGGTAGAAGCTGGATTCACTTTTAATGGATGATGAGGTCTGGGATTGTCTACATTCTGTATTGCTGCCTGGATAAACTTGTGTAGATTTAATAGTGCTCAAATTACTGGAGTCAATGAGTTCTTCTTTATTTGGAGTCAGGTGAGAAATATGTTCCTCAAGCATCTTGATATCTAATCTGTTATTTAAAAGAGGTGATGGGTCTGTTTTGCCCTTTCTACCCATTAAACTGTGCTCCTGATTTGCTGTGGCTACAGTTAGTGCTGTCCTTTGATTAATCCTATAGAACTTCCCAAAAATTATCTCTTCGTAAGACTTTGCATTAGTATTTGGTGGGCTAATTTGCTGCTCAGCGCTTTCTGAGCGGGAAAAATAGCCAGAGTCAGTGCTTCCTTTACTGTGGGGGCTCAGGAGGTTTAATGACTGCTCAGAATCTTGTCCTTTTTTCTCTGACAGTCTTAGTGCAAGTCGCTGTTTAACTGTATGAGAGTCATCAGATTTGGTACTTAAGGATGGGGTTTGCAACATATCAGAGCTAATATATGGTGAACTCTCACTGGGTAACTGAATCCCACTTTTAGGAATAATCAAAATGGGGACTTTCATTGGCCCCACCAAGGACTCTTCCATGGAGGAGTGAAAACCACTCCTGCTAGCAATGTCCAGTGGGAGCTGCGAGATGGGGCTCAGTTTGTCAGACCCTTCCACCAGGAGTGAGGTCTCCTCATCAGTGTCTGTGCTCTGCTCGCCATCTGAATGTATTTCAGCTTCCACATCGATGTAACCGGCATCAAGGTCCAATTTAGAGACTGCTGACTCTGTGAAAGGTACCAATCCTGCCTTAATTGCATGGGCATGTGACTTCCTGTGTTTGTAGAGGTTGCTTTTGGTCTTGAAGGAGAAACCACAAGGAACACAAGGGTATGGTCGCTCACCAGTATGAGACCTAATATGCTTTTTAAGTACACTAGGTTTGGCACAGGCCCGATTACAGTAAGGACAAATGTACTTGCCAGGCTTTTTGGGTTTGTGCTCTTTTTTGTGAGCATCTTCTGATTGTTCTAAAGATTTCTGTGAATATTGGCTGTATGCAGGGTTCAAACTTGAAATCTTCTTCCTGGAGAAACCTCCACTATGGCTATGCATATGAAAAGGAAACAAGTCCTCTGAGGCAACTGATTGCAAGTGGCTAGGAAACTGCCATGGAGGGCCTTCCAAGCTCTGATGTGGCTTTATGTTGTGCAAGAAGCCTTGTGGCAATGAATGCTGTGGAAAGGAAAGTGAATGTTGACATGAGTAAGGGCTTGGACGATGCTGAGGATATTGCTTCTCTGTGACTTGCTGTGCAGCTTCATTTGATGATACCAGTTTCCCAGAACTAAAAAGTTGTGCTGATGCCGTGTTTCCTATTTGCTCGTGATCTATTTGTGGTTGCCGCTGTACTTCTTGACTGCCAAAAGTGCTCATCTTAATAACAGCTGAATTTTCTTGCCTCCATCTACTTGGTACTTTAGCAGTTTCTCCAGACCTTGAGGTAGCTTTTTGCCCTATAGCTGTGTCCCCAGAGTCCATTTTGTTACACAAGGTCTTAAGTGCTAATTCACTTGAAAGCTGTGCAGATACATGGAGTGTGCCCAAAGCTGTGCTTTTTAAAGTTTTGTTGCTCCCATTTTTCCAGGGCTGTTGCAAGTTCACAGACTTTTCTTTCTCTTTGGAACTTTCCACACAGTAGTCTATAGGCATTAGATTTGTGTCTGTACACTAATGAGAGTATTATACAGTTCTGTTCATGGCATGAACTTTCCTAAACAGTTTATTATACATTTGCAAAGATTTGTTATAGCATTTGGACATGTTCCATTGCCATTAAATACTGAGACACAAAATGATCCAGAGATACTTGTGATCTCCTAGAGCAAAGTTCTCTTCATCTCTTCCATGGTGACACAGCTATCTGTACAGAAATATAAAATAAAAAAAAAAAACAAACCGCACACACCAATTAGTACAGCCATACTAAACAACATTGGTGCAGTCAGTTGCACTTCTGTATAGCCTTACTTGGAAGTTACTGAGGGACTTAAGCAAAGGTAACTATATTTCACAAAACTCCCTTTTGTGAGCAACCACAGTGAAAACTGGCTCTGGAGACTGCACACAAGCATAATCACTACTCAGTAACAGCTCTAGGAATAGAAAATAGAGACCTCCACTTTCCAATTTAACAGTAGCTTTGGAAGGCTCTCTGCGGACAGTTTAAAGGCTTGGTCTCAGAAAGTCCACCACATACTTTCAAAGCTCTTTCAGCAAATCACTGCTGAAAATAGAGGCCTAACACCATGGGTGGGAATTACCTTATCTGATATTAATCACCTACAGTTCAGACATGCACTTTAGTCACCTGGCCTTCCTCTAAAGTCAAAGGAGGTTGATCAGAGAAGAAATCTTTCCATATCGTGATAGGTGCTTCTGACATAGAGGCTGTCTATGCACATGGCCCTCCACTATGGAGATGCTTGTTTCTCACAGTCAACTAGGCAGAATTCCTTGGGGGTATATACTGAATATGGCTAAAAAATTGCTAAAGTGAGGTACTTCTTACCTTAGACCATCTAACTGGTTTTATAAGAAGGTGTTGTTCACCATTCTAAACTACTTTTAAACAGTCAAAAAAGAGACATTAAAGAGGCATTTCAAACAAAGCACTACTGGTACCTTTCCCCAACTCCATCTTCCAATCTCTATGTTAAATTTTAGTGAGAAAGTCTTGCTAGATGTAAAGGATGTATTGGAGACTGTGTTTATATGACTTTAGCATTTTAGATTTCATTGTTGAAACAATTCCATCCAGGCATACATGCATTTTTAATGCTTAAATGCAATAACTTTCCACAGTTCTATAATAAAAACCAAAAGCTCCGAGGTACGATTTTCATAAAAAAGTACGGCATTTTAATTTGAAGTAGAATCTACGCTTTCTGTTTTCATATTATCCAAACACAGGACATTTTCTGGATGAAATAGTGAGAATTATAAAGACAGTCATGATTTACCAACAGCAATGAAAAGGGTAAAGAAATCAGTATTAGAGATATTGGAATACTTTTCATTCCTACAGTGGAGAAATTAAATATGGCTTAAAGAAACAATAGCAAAGTTAAACAGGAAAACACACAGATAATAAGCATTTATATTTTTTTCAGTATGAAGTAATTACCTGCATCTTCTAAACATCTAATAGGCATGACTATCTTCAAATTTTCTGTGGGAAAAAAAATACAATTATAAAAAAATTTTAATTTAGATATAAATGATGATGAAAATCTTCTATTCTTTACAGTAGAGGCCTGAAAATTTCATTCACCCATCCACTAGAAAATTTCATGTTGTGTCTTAGGGGTCTGAGCAATTACATTTGAAGACTATAAGCATGAATAGTTCTAAAGGACTTAGGTTTCTAATGTGTAGATGAATAACAGCAAGTCTAAACTAATAAAGTCTCACCTTTCTGAATCGGTGAAAAGAGAGCTGCCAATGCACCTCTTCATTCCTATGCCTTTGTTAAGCCCAGATTATCCCTGAATCCCCTTGGCAAATCCCCTTTCAATGCCTCTCTTCAGCTAATACTTTTAGACTCCAGGCCTCTCATTAAATGTTTGAGAGACCAGCATGAACTCCTGGTCAGGGTGTCACCACTCATGGACAGGAAAATGTAGTGAAACAGAAGTAGGTGTCCAAATCAGTCAACACCTGTGTGATACCACTGAAGAATATATGGCTGCCTTCTCAAGAAGAAACTTGCAGAAGAAAATTACAGAATACATGGTTAAAAGACTTCTGTGACTGCCATGATTCGCCAGCTCTCTGACTGTCACCATACTGCAGGCTATTCTGTATTGTTGAAAAGACCAGCTCAGAGAATAGGGAGCCTGAACATCATCTCATTGCCTTGAGACCATTTCTCCCATCAAAGGAGGACTGTCCCTTTCAGTTCTCAATAAATCTTTCATCAAAAACAGATTTTGGCTTTTGTTTCATTAAAAAGGATGTTTGTTCAATTGTGATAACAAAAGCAACAATGACAGCATTTCTTTATGGTTTTTTATTTATGCAAAAGGTCAGAGCATCTCTAAAGAACAGATCTTTAGAAACAGCTGGAACATTAGCTTCAGAGTAGGGGATATAGACTGCTGTAATGATCCTCAATTAGCAACTATCAGAAAGAAGCTAGAGCACTTTTGTTTTCTCCATTGAATGACAACAAAAAATGATAAAAAACTAAAGTCTATAAAGGAAAAAAATCAACAAAAATAGAAAAACACTTTTTATTTCTTTGTAATTAATAACACTTTCCAAGAACAAACAGACACTAGCAAAGCCTGATAACTTGACACAAATAGAAACACTACTATGCCACCTTTATGAATTAATTCTTTAGTGGTACAAATAATATATCAGGAGTTAGGCCAGCAATAACTGGTGGAATGTTGGTTTAGTCAAATATTTTTTAATTTTAACTATTGAGAAATCCCCTGGAGTACAAAATAACAGCAAGCTATCAAATGAAAACCAGAATATTTTAGGTCATAATGTCATTCAGCTTTGATGTCCTAATGGCTTTTAAAATAACTCTCTTGTCTGATTCTCTAAAATATAAAAGAAAAATGCAATCCAAGTATAATTTTTTTTAAAAACAATTTCTCCTAATCAACTTCCTCAAATAAAAAGTGTTGGTCCAAATGGAAAAAGAAATCCTTGTGCACGTGGTTACTATATATCAGAAGTGGTTACTACAGAGCAGCTCGGCAGGGGCTCATGAGGAAATGGCAGGTAAGAGGCAACCGCTTCCAGCAGCTGAGCTACACTGAAACACAGGTCACTAATGAGGCCAATACATCAGCACAGGTGTAAAGGAAAATGTGTGGATTGAGAAGGCAGAAACAGGGACAAGAGTGAATGTTCCTCACTGAGAGAGCATAAAGTTATTATCCATCTTCAAAGAAAAATACTCTTCTCCTTATTAAGCAATTTTGCAAATGGTGATGAAGAAATTTCTAGAAGATGGGAGTATGCTTTCTTTTCCATACTCCTTTTACTGAGAGCACCTTTATAGAAGAAATCTGCCAGTCACAGCAATGTGACAGCAATGGTTTTATTTCAGCAAAAGATGATGCTAATATACATCCAAAACTTTTCTGTTCTGGATTGAGACCTCTGTTACAGAGTTAAATCCATTCTGCAGTCCTGCAATTTCAGAACATTCTATACAATTTTTCAACCTACAGTATGAAACAGGCATAGAATAATTACAGGGACTATTAATGGCTTAAGTTTGGCCAGAGTCACTCTCCTGGGGAAAATAAATCCCTTTCCAGAATGCACATAATAATTTCTGGTTTGGTTTCAGCTGCCATTCATCCTGTATCAAAGATGGCTTTAACATTATTTCTCTTGTCCTTTTTCCCCTCCCTAATGGGAGACTGACCTAACAGGAGAAATGTAAGACACTACAAAGCTAGTTGGCATTCTGTTTTATCCAGTCAAGACTCTATCTCATCTGGCTGCATCCACAGCCTAGCTTAAACCAACAACAAGACTTCCATTTTTCCAAGCGATTAATGTTTCTCCTTTAGAAAAAATTGTAAATATACTTTTAAATATTGCTTTTCATCAATCACGTGCTATTCAATAGAGAGAAACTCATTATATTTCAAGTACCACCTATTTAAAACAAGGAACTAAGGATGATAAAAGTGCACAGTTTTTTTAATACCTTTGGCATGGCTCTGCCGGAGTGAATAAGAGTAGCCCACCTACATGGATCAGAAGCCGTATGGGAGTTGCACAGAGCACATTGTTTGACAGGAGCTGCAAAGTCCTTCCTGGCTGGGAGCCAAGCCAGGTTTCCTGGTAGGAATGTGGCCCCAGAGCCAGCTCCCCCAGTCACATTAGCTGTGCTATCTGCCTGCTTCTAAACAGGACATTTCACTGCTATGAAAACTTTGAACATGAGAAGATTACTTGGAAACCAGAAGCTGCATTTATGTCAGATGCACCTACTAAATCAAGACTTTCAGAACTTTCTAGAACGGAACATTATCTTATTGCTCCTTTTTTAACTAGGGTGCCTTTGTGAGCTGTATGCAGGGGATGATATATCTGGTTGACTGCAGAGCTCCAAGATTATTCCTTCTTTTCTTCTTTTTTCTCTTTTTTTTCCCCAGACCATTAAAATGGTTACACTCAACAGCTTTAAAATAAAATTTGGCAAAATATTACTTTTGCTGCTTCTCAATTTGTAGCTCATATTACAGTTCTTGCAAGTGAACAAATTGGAAGCTTATGTCTTCCAGGCTAAATCCTGAGTGCACCATACAGAATAAATATTGACTCTAGCGTAAGGACTAAGGGTCAGATCCAGCCCTGTTTTAAATCTTTTCTGTCCAGCTCTGCCAGCACAAAGCCCGCCTAAAACCACACTAACTGGCCCCTGAAGAATTTGTATTCTACAGGGCAAGTGTTAGCACAGACAAACTGCAGTGGCTCCTATGAAATCCTTACATTCATGCACAGACCTCTGCCAAGACCCTTATTAGGCAAGTCTAGTTTATGTCTGGGATAAGCCCAGCAGCCTTACAAGAAAGAGAGGCCACCTCTGAGCTCTTCCCCATCTGCAACTGAGAAGAAAATTGCCTTGGCCTTTCAGGAAGAAAGACAGCACACTTTCAGTTTGCTGTCCTATACACTTCTGTCTGTCCTACTAGTGTGATTCCCCAAAGAACTACTTGGTGTTGATATCCCAGGGAAAAATTTAAAAAGACTGTGATCCCTAGTAAAAACATGGATTTATAGTTTCTTCTACATAGGCAAAGTCATACGTGGGCTACATTGTAAGACACCATTTTGCACATGCAATTAAAAGAGGGCTGCTCTTTTAAAACAGGTTAGATGTATTTATTTTAATCTACCACTTTCCATCTTGTAACTGCTGTTGTTATCTCTTCACATTTGAAGATACTACTTTAATTTGTTAATTTAATTCCATCTCAGATGTTCTGCCTGTCCTCTGGATTTCAGTGCTTTATTGACTGAATTGCCACTCTCCAAAATCATCCAGAGAACCACAGTTTTGGAAAAACCCTGAAATATTTAGAATAACACATATAGGTTTGGGTTTGGGGGTTTTTCTTTCTTTTTTGCTTTGTTTTGTTTTGTTTTACTTTGTTTTTTTTTTTTTTAAATTTGGGCAGCTGAACTAATTATTACAACATACTTTTTAAAATGTCATTTAAAAGTACTATCCAATACAAAGCCAAACACTGCTCAGCGAGTACACGCAGTACATAATGATCTAACAAACTGTACTAAGCTTACTTGAGGACAAGCTACGGGGCAGGAACTGTTCTCCACTGCTATATTGTGCTCACAAGGATTCCCCAAGAAGCCAGGAACTGAGGGGATTCACTGACAGGATCCAGTTACAGATACATCAAGGGCAGACTGCAGGCTCACTGTGACCAAACACCAACTTCAGGCTTTTACTCTCACGAGTGCACATTTGTGTCCCTGGTAGTTGCTGGTTTCAAGGGACAGATTCTGTGCCTGTAAAACTAGAAGTGGTATAAACCCCGGCATTTTGATTTGTGCAATTATTATTTCAGTGCTTGAACTAAATCTGGTTTATACTTTGAGAACTTTTCTAGAATCTCAGCCATTGAGAACTGGCATCTAACACATTTTACATAATTGTAGTAGCATTGACTATTTCATTAATGTTAAACCTTTACACAATTCACCTTCATCTTAATTAATTCAAACTATTACCTGAGACCATTATCAGAGTATGCTGAAGAAAATAACTGGAATCTGTCTGCTTAAAAGCACACTGAAACTAACTAAGAAAACAATTAAATAATAAAATCTGTTGTACCCTAACACCTGATAACCTCAACCGTAGGATCTTAGACCTATTCAGACATTTCATATAAATGTCTATGTGTACTTGCTGTGAAGAAGAGCACGACTCTGAATGTGACCCTACTGAGTCAGAGGTCAGGCACACACTAAGAGAAAAAACAGGTATGAAACAAGAGCCTCTCATTTGACTTCAAGAAGCTTTGAACAGATACAAGACTTGACTCAGAGAGACTAAAAGGAGGCAAATTATTCCAACAACAAGAACAAGAGCCAAATTCTGCTCTACACTAACCTGGTATGAATCTGAAGCAATGAATTGCCAATCCAAGGACATAATTCCAGATTTATTCCTCATAAAAACAAACAGAATCAGACCACTTAGGTTTAGGCTTTTACATACTAAATATCCTACATACTAAATATCTGAAGTTATTTGCCACAAGGTGAAAATAAACTAATCCAACACCTCTAAGATGTCTACAGGGAAAACTGTAACATATATTGCAAGAAATGTTCAATTACACAATAGTAAGAAAACATGGACGATTTTCATTAAGAGATGCTAGTTTGTATCATAAATGCTGAGTACAGCTGCAGCAAAACACTTAGTTTTTGCTATGTTAAGTATCTCAAGTATAATTTTAAACTGCCGCTCTCTGTAGAAAAATAGCACCAACCAAAAACCTTAACTTCAAATTGAGTGTATTTTAAGAAGCCATAGAAGAAGTCGAAAGCAGAAATGCTTTAACGCTGACCTTTTAACTATAATGACAAGGATAGCTCACTTAAAAGTATATCACTATTTCCTGTGTCAGCATCATACACAATGTACACATTACTACCAGATGGAAAAAAAAAGTATAAAAAAAGCTTTAAATTTGCCAAAGAGCAGTTGAACACTTATTTCCACAGGATGAGTATTAAAAGAAAAAAAAATAGAAAAAACTATGCAGGAGCCAAATTAATCTTAAACACTTCCTTTATAGGTAGGAACTGAAAACAAATCACAATTCTTCTTGAACTGAATAAAACCCTGCTATTAAAGAGATGCCAAAACAGCCAACAAGTAGAACAATCTTGTCAATCAATTAGCAGTTAATTGATCCCTCTGATCCCACTGCTTTTAATGGATCAGATAAATATTTTGTCTCTGGTTGCCTAATCTTGCTGTGCACTTCAAGAGTCTGACAGTGCATGTCAGATAGTGCAAAATCTGCCTGTTCTGTCTGACTGCCTTCTGATGTGGACATTCTGAATCTGTCTCTATACAAAAGCAAAGGATTAGGATTATTCAGATATGAAACTAAACAAGAGAACTATATAAACTGCTAATCATTTCACACTAGTACTTATTTCCTTGGGGAACAAGTTAAAAAATGAAAACAGTTTAATAAAATACCAATCATTTCCCATTTGGACCTTAAAATGTAATGGCAGAGCAATGGCAGATCTGACAGGCAGTACTTCCAGTATCATTAAAATTTCAGAGGGCAAGACAAATATCACAACTGGTTTTGCCCTGCCCACCCCCACCCCACCCCGCCCCCCAATTTTCTTTTGAATTGTAATACACAGTGACTTATGAGAGCGAGAATAGCCCCCATGCAGAGAACAGTCAGAAACCGATGCCCACCACTAAGGTCCTTTTTAAACACCATTTTGATGGCTGAAACAAGGTTTATATGACACCTGATCCCCTTGGTGCTATCTGCAGATGAATGAGTGCCTCTCAAGTGTGAATTAAGTAGTAAGCAACAGTATTTACTAAATACACATTAACAATGTATAGGAGTATCCAAAACAATGCTGAGATACAAATGAGCTTTTAATTCTTGGGCTACTCTCTATGAGCAGAAACTCAACTTTATCTCACTTTCTTCTGAGCCACAGCAGTTGAACATAAGGATACCGTACCAAACCATAGAAGTGTCAAATAGTTTCCAATCACTGTTTATAGAATTACTTTTCTTTGCACACCTGCCATGTAGAAAAGAAATGGAGTTTTGTCCTCACCCAAAAAGGGCTAAAAACCTAGAATCTCTGAAAAGTAAAGGCTCAGACACTAACCAATGATGCTACATGATGCCACTGGGATTGCAATGAAAGTTTTGCATTTACAAGAACTGGTGAAAATTACTAATTTTTTTCTCAATTCAACACAAAGAAATGTGTTAAACAGAAAGGGAAATTTCTCAACAAATAAAGGACAGATTAAGTAAGCTATGAATTTAGCAGCACTTGGGAAGGATAAAGTGTATGCAAAGTGCAAGATTCCCATACGGATGTGGTTTGTAGTCATTTATAGACTCATAAAACATCACCTACCATAAGAAGGGTAAGATCATTTTCACTGGAGAGTTCAAACTGTTAGAGTTGTCAGATATAAGAATTTTCCTAACTGAAATGCCATGTAAAGGCTGAAATGTCTCATCATTTTCACACAAGAACTGCAAATGGGCAGCCACTGGGGAGAACACAGCTGTACTGTGTAAATCCCTGTTAAGATATCACACAGCTTTCCCCCAAGTTTTCCTAGGAAAAAGGAAAATCACAATTTGTGTAAATATTGCAACACTTTTAGGTACAAAGTAATTATTCTTTTCATGCCAAAAGGAAATAGTAGGAAAATATCAGGCCTTTGCCTAGCATTTTCACGTCAGAGGGAAAAAATAACTGAATTTTCTGGGAAGTGAGGTTTTTTAAGTTAAAAAGTTACACAATCCTAATTATGCAATGCAGCAGATTTTGCGAACAGCCATGCCTCCTTTCACACCATGTCAAAAGAAACCACTTTCATTTCACATGAAAATATCAGTATCTTTCAAACACCTTTTTAAATGAGCAAATGCACTGCCTCTGAAACCCTCACACTGGGAAGGATTACATAGGAAGAAATTTATAGTGCCTGAGCTTGCATTTGTTTTTCACTCACACCAATTATTATACAAGCTTATTTTAAAACCTGTCACTGTTTACTAAGCTCTGTGGTCATCACACCTCAAAACAAAACCAGACACATGCTAAACATCAGCAGTATGTTCTTACTAATTTTTTTCTACTTTTTGCCCCCAAAGTAGACTGAGTTTTCACAGCAGTTTTATTTCAATCCATCCCGAATACTTTGGAAGATTTCAGCTGAGATCAGCTATTAAGCCTCAAATCCTAAATATCACACAGATGTCACAACAATCACTACTCACCAGCCAAAATGTTTCATTTTGACTAATGACTCAATACAGGCATTTTGGTGTAGCAAATCCAGTCACTGAGCATTGCCTAAAGATTCTGATCACTACAGTGGTAATGTAGGATACATTCATTAGACTGCATATTAAAGAATGCTACTTTCTTTACAACCCTCAGGATGGCTAGCAGAGGGGAAAAAAAGAGGAAAAAAATCTCTAAAATTATTCTGGCCCTATTTTACAATACTTTGCTCTTTTTTTACTGTATGAAGCACTGAAAGTCTGTATGTGTAATATTCAATTGAATCAGAACACCTCTTAAAAATCCCGCAAAATGTGCATATGCTTTTTGCTGCGTTTTGTAGGTATACATGAAATTTCACTCTTGGCACTTAAGTTTCTTTCTACAAAACACAAATCAACTGTGTTTATTAACATTACCATCACTCTCCCAAGCACACACTTCTGAAGAGCTGAAGGTCTACCAAAATACCTGAAACCGCATTTAGAACCTCTGTTATTCCAGAGCTGTTGATATTCAAGGGACAGACTAAGCTGACAGCTAAGCTACAGATTCTCAACACAATACAACCCAAAACATTATTCGGGAAAGACACTGTTCAGGTTTCATGATGACTTTTTATCAGACAAGGTCAGACCAGGGTGCATTACCACAGCACCTTCAAGTTTCATATATGTATCCCACATGCCACTGACTTTTGAAACTACTCCAAGGAAACCTGCAATATGAAACCATTTTACTCTGAAACCAAATTACTCTTAACCATGAAAAGCTGAAGTAAGGGCAGCAAGGCATCCTAATTTCAGCCACCAGGCAAGAGCTTGGCAGGCTCTAAGAGGACATTCTCAGGACTGATGGTCCATCAAAAGAGAAAGCAACTGCTGCTCAGCTTTAAAAAACTCCAGACAACTTCATACAGGGTTCTCCTTCTCCTGTGTCCTGTCTGGCTCATTCCTCCAAGTTCAGTTTTGCTTTCCATTATCAGAAGTGGAAGGGAAATCACCTTAACAGTCTGGCCCAAAATTCTCTTGGGTGCTTGTGATACACCAATGACACTTATACACAACAAACGAAAGAAAGCATCACCAAAACACAACCCAATGTTTTGAGTTGGAAGGGACCTTTAAAGATCAAGCTCAACTCCCAAACATCCTGTTGTCTAGCCCTCAACATTCCCTTTATAGACAGGGAAATGGTCACATAAGAGTATATGCACAAGCCTGCAGGACTTCATGTTTGCTAAGCTACACTAGAACTAATTATTACTAAATGTTCCTTGGGATAGCTCCTAACAATCTGAAATGCTGCATTGCAAACCAAAAACACACAGGCTATTTTCCTTAAGACTGCAGTGAGATGCTTTAGCACTCAGACCATCTAAGACAAATAATCAGCTTAACTGACTTGCCTGTTCAATTGAACTCTTTCCCCTACTTTTCCCTTCCTCCCCCACCGACAGGGTTTGAGGACACCCTGTTCGCCTGGAGATGGTGAATCACTACAAACCAGCAGGCCCACTCGGTTCCTCAAAAGACACAAAAGGTGTAAAAATAGCTCATACTAATGAAGCAAGTACAGCGTCAGCAGCCAGATGAGCGTGGGTGATCTGATAAGGGTCTGTTGTTGCAAAGGGCAAATTATTAAGAGAATGTTTCTCCCTCTCTCTCTTTTTATTAAGCTTTGTTCTTCCTTTGCTGAAACCAGCCCTCTGCAATGCCTGATAAATGACACCTGACAAGGCTGGCTGTAATTGCCAGTTTCATACCAGTGCAGGAAGCAGTGCCTCACTACGAGCTGAAGGTACAGTGGAGGTGTCACTAAAAAAAAACAAATAAAGAGAGGCACAAATAAAGCCTAAAAATAGCCAGGACTACCCACTGAGTATGACTGTGTGGGTATATTTAGTCTGTCTAACACTAACTTTTCTTGTTAAAAACACAATCTTACCTTCATGCAAAACAGCTTCCTGTTTCTAACTTGAGAAACTTGAGAACATAAGGGGGGTAAAAGACAGGTTTTGAAATCGTCCCCTTTTCACATTATGACAAGAGTAAAGGTGAAAAGACCAGCCAGATCTTCCATGTGGCTTTTGCATCTTGACAACACATAACAAATATTTGGAAGCTTTCTATTAAGACGTCCTAATAAACAGCCCACCAGACAATGGGAATAGATTCAGAGGCTAAACCAGAGCTGTACCAGCAAACTCCGGGGAGCAGCAGGAGGCAAAGGCAGGGGGCAGGTCCCGTGTCCTGGAGCATGGCTGTGGCCGGCCAGTGGCAGCGCGGGGGCCTGCGGGCAGTAGGACATGGTGGCTCTCTTACAGTCTCGTCCTGCATGTCCCACCTGCCCTGGTGTGGTGCACAGCTCCCTTCCCTGGCACAAAGGAGCTGCTGGGAATAGAAACATTACTTACTCTCATTTCAGGCTGCAGCCAAAGGGTCACCCCTTGGGCAAGAACAGGAGGGCTTGGCCTACTGCCTATGCTGGCCAGCCTTGGTTGGGCTGCCACATGGACCATCCCACTGCTCATCCTGACAGGAGTCCTGAGTCTCCCGTGGGTTTGACTGCAACAGGACGAGCCACAGCTACACTGAGCTGAGGTGTTCAGAGATGTTCAACCAAGTCTCCTTCCTGGGCAAATCTGGGCTCCTGCAGGCCATGCGCTTCGCTCCCTGCTTCCCAAAGGGAAGGCAGGGACGGTCCCCACGACCCCCTTCAGAACATCTGCAACTATTTAAAGCCTGTCACTGCGATACCACTACTGGAAGCCACACTCATGCCAAATTCCTAGTGCTGTCTAGTGCTCTGCATGAGCTATGCAAGGAGACGGTCTCTCCCACAATTTTGCTTTTTCTATTTGATATCATGACTCGTTTGGCTGATGCACACAAGGGGGGTTTGTTTCATTGTTATGCAGCCTTCCTGTGTGGCTCCAAATACCACCCATCAGTTCTGCTGGGGTCAGGGTTAAACAAAAACACACAGGTTTTTACCAGACCTTTTCTCTCATTTACAACAGGGTAAAAAGCCCACTGTAATATATGGACAATTTCACATGCAAGCTTCAATCCAAAAGATTATTCTGACATTACAATTTTTATTTTCCTCTGATTTTAAAATTAAACAAAAAGTAATTGAAGTTAATAAGATTAAATTTTTAACATTAACTCCAGTGGGAAATTGAGACCATGTTCTTTTCTTGATATGCTGTGATTAATTCCCACTGATGCAAGAGCACTCTTTGTGCAGCATCATAGTTTTGTCTTTTCATTCTATGCCTCAGCAGTAAATTTAATAATCACTGATTTTTTTACTAGAATAGATAAACATGATGATGGAAGACAAATCAGTTGATGATACTATTCTTCAGACAATTTAATTATCATCTGAAATGAAGAATAAATGTTATTATATTAGAGGAAATATGGATGTAAAAATAATTATTAGTAAGCTTAAATAAGACCATATTCTGGTAGTACATTTCCATAAAGTTAACAGGAGACAGGACCATGTACCCTCAACCACTTTGGGGATCTTAAGTTATAAAGTTAAAAAACAGTGATCACAACCTCAGACTATCCCCCCACTCGGATTTGGAGCCGAAGTTCTGTTTAAGCAACAGTAATATATTACCTATCTTTTTAAGGTTGCACCTATTTAAAGAAACATGTACAAAGGAGAAGATTAAACTAAGAAAACTGCAGAAAAGTGTATTAGAAAAATGAAAAATTACCTTTGCTGGACACTTAAGAAAATATATCATTTATTATTACATTGTGTTTTCCAGAATTCTGTAGAATAGACTGGTGCCTTTCCCCCAAAGCTCTGCACCCCAGGGCTGGTTGCATGCTGCAGGAAAAGGCTGGCAGCCTCCCCCCAGCTCCCCACAGGCTGGGGGCACTGGCAGCGCTGCTGTGGCATCCCAGAGGGCCTGCAATGGAGAGGTGCCACCTCAGCCCCTCTACACTCACAGGGGTTTTGGCCTCCTGGTTGCCAGTGTCCCCACAAGAGAGTTTCACCTGCGTCAAAATTAAATTTAAAACCAAGAAAAAGTCTGACTCGAAAATAATTTGAGGGAAAGAAATGGGAACTTTTCAGTTAGATCCATAGCCTGGTGGGTTTGCTGTGCAGTGGCACAATTGGCAGATGTGGCAGGAAAGGGCAGTCCCATACGGCAGAGCAGGGCAAGGGACTGCACGACCACATACAGCCCAGCTCTATTCAGTGCCGCTTCCCTCCTTCCCTGGGGGCTCTAGTGCTGCCGGTTCAGCTCCTGCTTGCCTCGTCTGCTGCCAGAATCATGATGAGGATCTGCTGGAATGGTACTAAGCCTACTTCTGCGGGATTCAGGGGTACACAAACTTTCTGCTTTCAGTGTCACAAATAATACTTGGTCATAGTACAGGCAAGACAATGAGCAGAAGTAAAACAAAACAGGGTGGTAGCTGTTCTTTTTGGTAAGTTCCTGCTATAGGTTTTCTCCTTTGACCAGTGTAAACTATGGGTTTGGAAACTTATTGTCCCAAATGTAGAATCATGGAATCACTTAGATTTGAAAAGACCTTTAATGTCATTGAGCCCAACTATTAACTTAACACTGCCAAGTCCACCACTAAACCCTGTCCCATAGTGCCACATCTACAAGACTCATAAATATCTCCAGGGATGGTGACTCCACCACTTCCCTGGTCAGCCTGTTCCACTGCTTGACCAACCTCTCCATGATGGAAGTTTTCCTAATACCCAAACTAAACCCTTCCTGGTGCAACTTAAGACCATTTCACCTTATCCTAAAGTAAGTCCCTAACTCATGCCTTCGCAAACACATGCCACAGGTGGGGTGGGAGGCTGGATGTAGTGGTGTCCTGCACCTCAGATGGGACAGCAGTTCCACAATGGCATTTCCCACAAAATGAAAGACTACAGTTGGTTAAAGCTCCCCACCATGGGCAAATGGAGGCAGTGGGTGCCAGCACAGGACAGCAGGGGAGGCTGCAAGAGGAGCTATGGGAGGCAGCAAGAAAATATGGCATTAAGTAAAGAGAGTCTGCGCTATCTCACATCTTCCTACATCCTGTTGCAGGTTGCTTTTCCTGCCACAGCCTTCTCCCTCCCACCCCTGCATGGTGTCATTTTCCCCAGTGTGTGCTCCCCTCCCACTCACCAACACATAAGGCACACCATGATTTATGTCACCTCTCCAATCTGGCCCAGCATCTCTGAGGTGCAAGCATAGCTGCAGTCTACAAAAGGTTAGGATTAATGCTTTATTGGCAATTGCAGCAGGCAAGCAGCTCAGCTCATAATGCAATTTTGTCCTCAGGAAGACCTGTAGGAGGTGGGAGCAGGTTGCCACGGGCCTGGTGCCTGCTGTGCACTGACATGTGTCCTCGTTGCTGGGCAAAAAAGCACATCCAATTAAGTGTCTTTTATTATTAACGTTCTGCTGCTTCATCTGTTGATCATGTATCCTCCTCTCGGCCCCTCTGCACTCCAGTTTGTGTAACACATCGACATCTGAAGAGACACTGCTCTACCTGGGAAAGCTCAAGTGAAAATCTGGTGGCGGAGACCAGGCATCTTCCTTTTGTAAACCCAAGGAAGGCGTAGAATAGCTGACAAGTTGAACAAGATCACTGTAACTAGGATCCTCAAGCTAAAAAGATGAGAAATAAGAGGTATCTGCCCTGCTGGCAGTAATAATTACAATGTATTATTAACAAAACTCAGGTTTCTTCATTAACTTGACTCGGGTTTCAAAAGCTGATCTCACCCTCATGATCCTCCAAATTACATCCAGCCTTTCCTTCTGAGTGGAACCAGTACCAGCAAGGAAGTCTGCTGGTAACTGCTACACTGAAAAGAAAGCACAGGTAAAAATGAGCTATAAATACTGCAATCAAACAGGTGCAAAAAATTGCAGACATTTTAAGTTGCCCGAACTCAGGGCCAGCTCACCACTTGGATCTGATCCTGCCAAAAAGATAGAGACAGTAACTTCAAAGCAGCTGAGAGGAAAGGGCTCACTGTCAGTGCGTGCTGCATATGGCACAGCTGACCTGACCCTCCTTCTGCAAAGGACTGACTCCACTCCCCTCAAAGATGTCAGTCAAGTCAGAGCTCCTCACTTGGATCTCAAAACATGAGAAAGGCCACCTACGTGTTTGCTATAATGAAGTAGCCAACTGTCTCAGTCATGACCCAACTCCTACCACAAAAACCCCTTGTTTGATTTTGTTCTTCTCCTAAGCTCATCAGAGGAATGACGACTTTTCTCAACCCCTAAGTGTGAGATGAAAATGCCATTTTAATTGTGGATTGGTGAGGTCTGCTTGAGTAAAATAAACCAAATTGCTCAGATGCAACTGCGTAACAGGGAGCCTAATTGCTTTGCTAGCATCAACAAAGGGCTGCTCGTTCATTAGAGCAAGCTGGAGAGCTGCTGTTCGCATCTTCATGAGCTGGGAGTATTTGATTGCAAAACCGCTATGGATGTTTGATCCACAATTCAGCCTCTGATTTCTGATCAGCAAAACTTAAAAGCAAAAAAAACATCACTCTGATATTTTTCTTCACAACTTTCTTCAGCGTAACAATTCATTTTCTCCTTGATCTGTTCAAGGATGTCAAATCTAATCACAAGACAGGATATGAACTTTTATATTCTGTATAAACTGCTTAGAGAAAGAACAGAACTGATGTGAACGAAATTACAGTTTCGCATGACAGCTGGAATATGCTGGCACTTAGGTTGCTGTCCTGCAGTTAAACTGCAACAGGACCTTGCCAGAAAGAGCAAAGGGCAGAGGAAGGCCAGAAAAAGGCCAGCAGAGGCCAAAGGCACCCACATTTCCTGCTGACTAGTCAGAGCAGGTTTGGACAGCAGGACACCAGGCAGATGGCAGAGGAAGCATACTTCCATCTTATCCAACAGGGAAACAATTTGCTGAATCACACTAAAGGGGAATGTGGCAGCTAGTGCTGTCAAAATGTCCAGGAGCATCCTCTGCCTGGGGCAGTTCTACACCCCTTTTGGGAGACCACACTGCTCTGCTTAGGTTTGTCTGTCCACCCCTTCCTCATCATAAAGCTCAGATAAACCACAGCCTTGCCTTACGCTTTAGGCAGTCCTTTTTCCATCACAACCATTTTTAGATTTAAAACTTGCTGAATGGAAAACACACATGTAATCTCAGGCAGATAACTGCCTCAGCAAGTCTATCGAGAGCACCTTATTTTCTCCAACTCAAACTCCACATATAAGTCCACACAGGGGCTCAGACACATCTGCATAAATGGGTCCATTTGCCTGACTGTTTGCTAATGAATACTTGGCAGTCAGAGGGACATCAGAAGTGCATCCAGTTGTTTTTCATTTTTAAAGAAACGTTTGTTTACACCTCTAGGAACAAAGCATTGATGAAATTGCTTATAAAATGCACCACCCATGGATTCAAATCTGAATCTTTTATTTTCTCCCTTCTTTATGCAGTCTGAATCAGATTATGGGAAAGTTAATAGAAATATTCCACCAGTGAAATGGAAAGTGGATCAAACCAGTACAATATAAGCCTTCAATAAAGCGGAAAACTCCACACAGGGTGCTCTCAGGAAAATCACTCAAATGCAGAACTACCCATTGTGTTGAGGGCTCAGGTAGGTCAGCCCTTTGCACGCTCTGCTTTTCACTCAAGGTGCTCATCAGGAGTGGAAACCAAAACTATTTCTGACAGGTCATGAATTAAATAACTACCGCTGGTTTCCAGGATGTCTTACTGGCTGACAGCAATCTCACATAGAAATAATAAAAGTACTGGTAGAGTAAATTATTTCTAGAGGTATCTTTTTAATCACAGAATGCTGTAAGATACTTCTTCTCCAGTAGCAGTGAGTCCGGCAAGCACAGAGCATCTGCCAGCATCAAAAGAAGAGCACATCTAAAACCACAGATCCAAGTTGTCAAAATACTGCTTCTTACAGGAATTTCATCTATGCTAAAACTCTGCTAGAGCAGTCCAGGTAATAACAGCAATAACAAACAACAAGTAAAAAGTTATAGGCACACCAATATAAACGGGGCAGCATTGCTCACAGATATTTTTAAGTTCCAGTAGTGTTGATCCATCCATGAGCAGGTCTGGATTTATAGAAAAGGAAAGAGTAAGTGGATGACTACCCCACAGGAAGTTTCTATTTTTAAAAGTGTCTGCCTTGACTGAAAATCAAGATAACACCTCTGAAATTCCCACCTGTCAAATACATTCTGTTTCCTCTTTGGTTTTCTTTTTCTCTCTACAGTGAACTGAGCTGCTCTAAAATTATTTTTCTGTGATTTTCAGCAAAAGTAGATAGGGAAAGAACTGTGGACAAGCACTGAGGGCATTAAGCCCAAAGAGACTTTAGTCCCCCTTGAGAAATCAATACAATGCCAGCTTGAGTGGACTCTGAATCCAAGTTTTAATTAGACAGAAGGTGAAATTGGTCGAACCTACCTCTTGCTCAAATACTATTCTTTCCTTAGTATTCCTCTGTTCTCCAGCAAAAATGGTCTTCTGACCTGTTGGTCACCTGTTGGTGACCATTTATGCAGGCACAAGATCCAAACTCTGTCCCACTGTGTCCTCACCACCTGCATGTTGTCTACCTCTCTATCGAGAGCCTCCAATAAAAGCTTCCTATAATAGAATTGTCCTGACTCACAGGTAGGGGGGGAGGGAAGCTGACCTCGCTGCAGCATCGAGTCTCTGACGCATTTTGGGAGGCTGTGGTTTCGGGTCTGAAAGAATTCAGCCTTGTTTTCAACTAGGTTTTATACAATTAACTTCCAAAATATCACCCTATAGCTCCATGTCCATTTGAAACTTGATATTGTTTAGTGGTTCAACTTAGCACTATTCAGGGCTTTAGCCGTGTGCTTGGCGAATTAGCAGTACTCACCAGCAGAAGAGAGTTTCTCAGAAACGCAGCCACCCAGGCTCCTGACTGGCTCCACCTCTTGTCCGCCCACTCCCAGTTTCAGACATTTCACATTCCAAAACTGGAAGTGTCTATGCAACATAAGGTCATATTATTGCACAACATGCTCTTTTCCTTCTAAGAGCCACTGCATCTTCAAAAGTATATCAACTCTAACAGCAAGAGAGCTGTTTACAGTGAATTTCTATCTGAGTGGGAGTATTTTCTCCATGAATCTTATAACAAGGGCATGACGTGTATGGCTCTTCCCTACATTTGGTAGAATTGTTACCAAGATGGCATTTATTCAATACTTCCACATCAGCATGCCTTCCCCTTTAAGCTGCCTTTTGAGAAATTCAGAATTCATTTTTACACTTCCTCAAAGTATTTCTGTGCTGGATAATTTTAGGACACACTAAACAGAACAATTTCTGCCTATTTTTATATTTAGAACCAAGGCCTTTGCAAAGCAACCATGAAATACAACTGATTGTCACCAATGTAGATTTTGCCAATTGTTTTCTTCTTGCCAAACAGTGTGAATAATTGCTGTGATCATTCCTTCAGTTAGTCTTCAAATTCTAACAGGTGAATGAAAATTCCAGTTTCGATTATACTTGAAGAAAATCTTCCATTTTAGTATAGGGGACTACAAGTGAAGTGGGTTTTATTGGTTTTCCCAAGGAACAACACACAGATGGAAATAGTGGTGCTACATTGTGTTATCTTTGAAACTGTGTTCAGCTTTTTGGTACAATTAAGTTTTTGCTGTTAGCATAGAAGACCGATATGGTACTTCCTTGAATGCCAGCAACTTATGTTGGTATCGCCCAAAGGCAACTGTTGACATATTTAAATAAAGAATTAATGACCAGTCCTCATATGCCCCTTCTTTCTATTCATATCTGTCACCTTTGTCTTCAGCACCACTGGGGCAGCTAAGCAGTGGGGAAGCAGAAGGCTTTGGGGCTGGGAGGATTCCCAGCACCATCTGGTAAGAATGGAGATGCTGGCAGGATTAAGGACTAAGGCAGCTCTCAAAAGCTCTTCCTGATTTCACAGTCAAGCAAGTTCTCCATAAACTGTCAGTCCTATCCTACCAGAAGGAAGAAAGTTCAGACCCAACAGTCAGCATTCAGAAACATAATTCAGTCTACCCAGTGAAAATTATGAGGGTCAAAACAAACCAATGACAGAGTAAGGGGGAACGGGAACTCAAGAGAATCCTATGAGAGGGGCAGAACAAGGCACAGACGAGAATGCATTAGATGTGCCAGCACCATGCTCTGCTGTAGGTAAAGGCAGTCCAGGATTTGCACTCTGAGTCATTAATTTGGAAGATATGATTGCGAGTCAACTACCCTTCATCCACTGGATGAGATACCTAAAATGGAGCTAATGGCTCCAAGTCACTTAGCTCCTTTTCAGTCTGTGAGAAAGTGAAAGGTTAGACTGTAATATTTAACCACAACTCCCGTGCCTTTCTGAGAAGCACAGGGGAGGCTGCCTGAAGGAAAGTCAGACACTGGCCACGCTATTTCCTGTGTGCACCAGGTGAAAAAATCTGCACCTGCCTTCAGTCTCATGTAGATAGCGAGCTTCCTCTGGTGCAGTGGCTGTCACACAGTGCACTTTCTGGTACAGCCCATTTCCTCCTGGGGGACATTTCCCTCGGGGATGACAGTGGCTAGTACTCTGTGTGTGCCACCAGCCATGATCACCAGCACTGCCAGCTGGTCACCTTGCAATATAACCAAAGTTTTAGTGCTGTCACTAGAACTTGCTCCATGTGTAAATGAGAACAGGATGAAGAACTGATGAGAGACAGCAAGATAAAGAAAAAGATTCACAGAAATCAGGCAACAGAGTACCATAAGGAGAACCCAGCACCTACTACAAATATTGGTGCTCTTCAAACCATTAGTTTAAAAAGTCAAAGTGGTGTTCATTCTTTTTTAACGTTCATCCATAACAAGTCACTGTGTGATACGATGAACACTTTGGTGTCAGCAGCATTCCTCTCCCTTCCCATATGCTCAGCACCTGGTGTCCAGTCACCTACAGTAATGTCTCAGCCATTACCCAGCTGCCCTTGGTAGAGGCTGTCAGGGCAGGCATCAAAACAAGATGAGTGAAAGTCCTTCACCTTGATTGTGTGATCTTGGTCAATTTTACAATCACTTAAACATACTTTTTATTCCCCATTAAGTCAAATGGAGTCCAAGAGTTTTACAACCCCCATAGACATTTTAAATAACCAGTATAATATACACAAAATCTTGGGAAACTGAGTTTAAACAGCAAAGACATAAGCTCACAAGTGAACAAGGCTCCTCCGGTTTCCCAGGGTTTGGGGCCTCTATTTCAGAATCTGTTTCACTTTGACATTGCTTTTTCAGTAGTTACTAGACGTTTTCACACAAGTGACTACCACACAGTGTGGGACATGAAGACTGTCAAAGTGATCTGCCCCCAGGAACTTCTTAAGCATGAAATTTTTGTACTGCCATTCATCATGAGATGAGAGACATAATAGGCAGATGCAACTTAATGGCAACTGAAACCATTTTAGCTCAGATCAGCTAATGAAAGGTCTCTTTCATGGAGTAAACTGACTTAAAGGGAAGTATTTCATTCGGAGATTTCCATGGGAAAACAAAAAAATAAAAATAGCAATATGGAAATTTTCCAGTGGAAAACTTGTTCTTGTGGAAATTCCGCTTTCAATTGACAAATTGTTTTTATGGGAAATTCCTAAGCAGCTGTAGGCACAGCCCTCATGCTGAGAAGTTTAAAATCAGCTCATGTTTGACCCTCAGATTTCCCACATCAGATAAACTGCAAAAGCAAAGTCGTTGTCTTTCCCTTACTCCCAAGTACACCCTGCAGCACACAAGCAGTCTCTCTGCGGGCATGAGAGTATACTGACTGCAGTGGCAGTATGCACATGGTTACAGATGGGGTAAGGATTAATCTTTTAATGTCCCAAATCAAGACAAACTAGAGGCTCTTATACGAGCTGTCTCTAATGCTCTGATAACTCTGATACTGGTAAAGCTGTCACTGACTGCAGCAACAGGTTTACCTGCAGTAGGGATTGCAGGCCTGGGAGAATCTTAAACAAAGCTTCTCACAGTGGACTGCATCAGGGAGACAGAACTTGGGGCTGACTTTTATGTGCTTATGTGAATGGTCACAAATCATGGATATAACTCTATCATTATTAACTTTTTTACACTGGCTTAAACCTGTCAATAGGAACTACACGCTCTACAGCTACCATTACAGAGAGCAAGACAAATATTTTTAGTGAGCTTGCTAAGGGTCTTCTAAATTTGCAGGAAGAGCATTGAGTAAGTGTCTCCTTTACAGAGTGATATTAGGAAAGCATAAACCATTCATTATAATGCATCTTCTATTCACCACTTTAGCATGAATCATCATACTGTGTAAACAGGCTAGAAATCATATTTATGGTAGGGCTCAAAGTATCTCAGAAAGTGAGAGGAAGAAAAAAGCTATTACAGGAGGCAGGCTTGTACAAAACCCCACAGTCCAGAAAGGTACTAGAAAGGTACTGAGCACCTAAATCATTCACCTACACATTTGCAGTGATTTATGGTGTTTCTGTACCACACCTGGACATTTCACACTAATGCATTTTTAACACAAAATAAAATTTAGAACCCTTTGAGTAATAAAGTTAATTCTACTGACTTTACGGGACTGGTCTTCACAATTCATTCTCAAGCGTGAAATTGTCACTTTTCCAACTACTTTCTGCCCCATACAGCCTATTCAAGCGTAGAGACAATCCAGCATACTCCAAACTGAGTTGGGCTGGAAGAGTTCAAGCACAGTGGAGCTCTGGCAGGAGCGAAAGCCCCAAGGTGCCATTGGAGGAGGCTGTTGGCAGCTGGCTGCCAGCCAGGGGCTGCGGGCTACAAGGTGAAAGAGTGGACAAAGGCCATGGCTCAGCTGCTACAGTGACCTTCAGCTATGCTGATCTGTAACAGGAATGCACCCCCTGGCCACGCTCATGTTTCCACATGCTTTCTTGGCTATCTGCAACACCACATACACACACATGACACCGACTTCACACACACGGCCCATGTCTGTACTGCACACGAGGCCAGCGAGTGCCCCTCTAGCCCCACTGCTGCTCCACACCCAGGCAGCACAGCAACCACATGTGCTCACCAAGGCAGGCTGCATGGCTATGACAACCAGACACCCCGAGGTCAAATTGCAAGTAACTTGAATTTCAGAGATGGGCAAAAAAATTCTGTGTCTCTCCACCTGAAGGAATTAGTCTTTTGTGACATAACAGTAATAAAATTGCAATGAAAGACTTATTAATGCAAGCTTTGTTACTGAAGTGACAAGATGGGCATTTATTTTCAGAACCAGACACTTGAAGGAATACCCCACATGGTAGATAGAGTAAGTATCCCGTATTTCCAGTATATAACAGAGCTACTTCTACTACACTGAAGCACATGTGATAAGAGAAGAGGGCCTGGGCCCTTCTCCATATTCTCTGCATACCTGTTACTATCACACAGCTGCTCTCAAGTCTACAGTTTCCTGTGCAGTACAAACTGCATACCACTTCCCCTACGGAAAAAAAAAGGCCTTGCTTGTTCTTAATTGACGATGGAAATACTGTCATATTTTCCACTAGCCAAGCTTGAAACCATTACTGAACAAACCTTCATTAATTTTTCCACAACATTTTGCAGAAATGTCAGGAAACAGCTGCACCAGAATGATTAACTGTCCTTATCACTAGGGCTTCATTGGCCAACTCCAAATTATATAGGTTTTCTTCTTTCAAAACTCTACATTTAGTGATATTTTTTGTTGTTCTTTAGTTGACTGTTTCAGTACAACACTTTCTCTTCAAAAGTATCTGATTGCACAGGTTCAGTGGCAGACAGACATTTTACGACCAGTGGAAGAATTTGTACAGTTTGGAGCTGCATACTTCTAGGAAAAGATTGCTTCCTGCAGATTGCTCAGCTGTGTCTTTCTTGGATCAAATTCAATGAAATTCACAACTTGCAGTCAGATTGTATTTGCCAGTCAGGCTGAATTCATTACACTGACATAAGCTCCTCTTGCTGCATTTTCTTACTCCTTTCTTTTCCTGTCCTCCTCTTTTCCTTGTCCCTTTTCTCTCCCCACACTCTCTTTCTCACCTCTTCTTTAAGCTATACCATGTGTCAAAACTTATCATACAATGGCCTGTACATTTTCTGGCAAAAACAAGTGGAATAGTACACATCACCATCCCAAACATGCAAACGCTGAGATGCTAGAAGGCTTAGTACCAAATGAAAGTGCAGCCATCTGGAGGTAACTGCTAGTGTGGATCTGAGCTTCCCAACTGGCTGAAACTTTGCAGTCTCAGAACTTTTTCGCAAAGTGTCAGTGAGCAAGAGACTCCCCTCACACAGATTTGCACAGGGCACTGGACTGTAATTTTTCAAGAATGTAAATTCTTCAAATTTTGATAAGAACACAGCAAGGTTTATAGGATTACTTTTAAAGACTGGCATTGCAGTATAGTGTTTTGCTTATATTTTGAAATAATTTAGGGTTACTACAGCATGGTATGTAACAATAACTCTGCATATATGTGAGTCACAGATTTAAAATTGCAATTTTTCACTCTATGTCTTAATTGAAGCTGTAAGCCTCGACTCTGTAACCTTAAGATATTTTTAGACAGAGGGAAATATAGATACAAATAGGTATACACAGGCCTTGGAAGTTACACAAAATTGGTGCCATCAAGTGGGGGAGGTTCAGTGGTTCAGTGTTCATGCTGTTATGACCCCTATCCATAGTAAAAAGCAGGTTACTTGCAGTATTATACAGAAATTAAACATATAGATGTTTATCTAGGTATTATAAAGAATCCTTCCTGTTGCCTGTATTTCAAGACCATTTGCATGTCTTGCTTTTTAGAAGTGTCTCTTGCACAGCAGTGTGCATTGCAGCACACAATCCCCACACAGCTCTACTCAGGGAGAGCCATCCTCTGATGCTCTCACCCTGTGCTGGGTCAACTCCTGAACTCCTGCATTGCCTTCAGCAGGTAAATGGACACCTGAGAGACCCTGGGCCAGGACGCCTAACACAGGATGCTGGCCTTGTTATTTAATTGGTGCAGTGCTGGCTACGAGAAAGAAACAGCTCTGTTTTTAAATTACCAAGATATCTGCTTAGACGGCAGAAATTGCAGTACACTATATTCTGCTTAAAATACGCATGAATATATATGGGTTCTATTTACAAGATACGAAATACTGCCAAAAGTATGCAGGTTTTTAAGGATTCAGTTTTATAATACGCAACGCCAAATTTCTCCTTCAGCATCCTTATCTGTCTCTGCTCTAGTTTGAAAGCAGTAGCTCGCGGTGCCAGAGGATGTCAAGGACCGTGTCCTTCCAAAACGCGGGATGTCAGCGCACTGCCGTCTGCGGCTGCACGGGTCGCGTATTGGGGGCGGGGGGGGACGACGAAGTAGTTAGATTTCATTAAACAAGCGCTGGTTTTTATGGCTTTTGGGGGTGGTTTTGGTTTTCTGGGGGTGGGGACGCTCTGAAATAAGCAGAAGACAAACGCCTCTCCGCTGGCGCACCCCGTGGACAGCAGAAGGGTGCCGGAGCTGCCCGAGGGAACGGGGGCTGGCGGGCGGCAGCTGCGCCAGGCGCAGGCTTTTCCTTCCACATCCCGCCCGCCTCCGCCGGAGCCCCCCTGCCCCGCCAGTGCGGCCTTTCGTGCCCGGCAGCTGTGAGGCTGGAGAGCGCAGTGCCCATTTCTCCCTCCTCTGGACGTTTTCGTGTCTGATTCCCCCTCCCGTTCCCCCGCCCCATCACAGGCTGTTAGGCAACTGACGAATGGATTTGCTGTCCAGCCACCCTGCTCGGCAGCCTCCAGGACGTGAAAGAAGAAACGGGTTTTGCCTCTCTCTGGCTACTAGTGGGGCCAGAAGCGAGTGCTCTCACTTCCCCAAGTTAGCACATCTTGAGCTCAAACCTACAGGAAGATGCAGCCTCCTTCTGCCATGAGCAGCAGGATCTAGGGGCAATGTCACAATAAAAAGAGAGACCTTGAACTTGCTTCACCCTTTGCATAGTCATTTATATTTGGGCAAAGTGGATAACAGCTCCTTTAGCACTAGGGTAGTGGCATTTGATGCTCGCTCGGCATTCACTTTACCCAGGTATAAATAGCAAAAGGTTTCACGCAGCAGAGAATCAGGACCAGAATCTTCAAAGGATTCTCAGACAGAATAAAGCATCTAGTCCTCCACACCACAGTTTGCACAATCTTGCTCAGCTGCAGGAAACATTTCCTGAAGGACTCCTGGGACTGCTGGTTTGGCAGCATTGCATGCTCTGGTCCTCAGAGAAAATGCGCCTTCCTATCACCCCGTACCCACTGGTGGAATCAGACTGCATGCTTTCACCTGCAAAGTAGGCAGTAATAGGGTTCCATTTCTTAATGGGAGCCTTTTATTAGCTCACACAGCATATTTACTACCCTACCAGTATCAAGTGCTTGCCTTAATATCCTTAGCACATGAGGTAGTGGTACATTACCAT
Source organism: Orthonyx spaldingii (assembly GCA_013397795.1). Classification (NCBI taxonomy): domain Eukaryota; kingdom Metazoa; phylum Chordata; class Aves; order Passeriformes; family Orthonychidae; genus Orthonyx; species Orthonyx spaldingii. The sequence goes on along the minus strand of VZTJ01006176.1, from coordinate 2,944,815 downwards.
CATATTTACAACAACACTGGTTTGAACTACGTTAATTGAGAGCATCTCTTCTAAAATTCAATTGTTCCAAACAAAAAGTGAAGCGTGCCATTACTCGGCTGACACATTATCGGGGAGAGTTCTCATTGTACAAGAGCCACAGCAATAAGGGCCCAGTGCGCACAAGCGCCATTAAGTTACATGCTAACAAAACCTGAAAAATGTATGCTAAAACCCCATTTCAGAGGATGGCCACCATACTCTTGTGTACCAAAGTTCTCAGTTTTCCACTTAAATCCTGCCTGGTGAGTCAGGACATGGCCAGGTTTCCATACTGCAGCAGTATTCCATTACTCCTCCTTATAAATTTCACACGCTGTTAGTGCTTTCCAAACTGGCAGAAGAGCTCAGGGCTGCACGAGGACAGTTTATTTTCCTGCTGAACTTTAAACAGAAATTCCACAGGACCTCTGGCAGGGGTAACAGCCCTGCTGACAGCCATCAGTTCACACCCTCTCGCCCACCCAACTTTGACCCCAGGCTGCGCAGAAACATCTCAGTTGCTCTCAGAGACTGCAGAGGGGAAAAAGAACAATGTAGATACCCACAACTCCCATTGCAGGGACCTTGAGAGGGATCCATAAGAAGAGATACCCCATATAGCACCATACTGGACTGCAGAGTATTTGGGATCAGTTCCAGGGATGAGCAAAGGTTCAAGGGATTGTCCTCAATTTAACCCCTTCTTTCACTGAATTCATATATAGAATGAAACATAGGTTCAACACTATTTATATAATTCTGAAAAATCTGGAGGGGTTCTCTCAAAATATGTTCTGTGTTTTCTTTGAACACCTTCTCCTGACATGAGAGTATCCAGTGTCTTCCTTATACACCCAGCTCCTATGGCTGAAGATAAATACTGGATAATTTTTTAAAAAAAGGGAAAGTCAATGACAGAGATCAAACTTTTCCTTAACTTTTCACTCTTTCAAGCTAGTCTTATTAAATTCTAAGGGCTAGCAATTCTCTGACCATCAAGGATGTGCCTGTACAGAGAAGGTGAGAGAACTCAGTGCTTCAGGTCTCCTACATCAGCGAAAGTAACTGTGCGTACTGCACACAGGCAGAGTTTTTGAGAATGTTCAATGTGAAAACTGACCAACTTGTGACTACCAACCCAAATAAACATGGAGCTGCAACCAGTAGCTTAAAATGGACCTTTTCTTGAGGACATAAGTTGTCTTCTGAACTATCTGATGCCATAGTAACACCTCTGTTGGGGATCCACTAACTTTAAGCTGTCTTGGGTGTTATTACATACAACAACATCAGCACTTTCGTAACTGCAGTTTCTATGTGCCCAAATGTTCAAGACTCAGAGGAAAAATTAAACCTTGAACAGTATTGTCCATGGTGTACTTGAAATGGCAAGATTGTCAAGCAGAAATCACCAACTTATATTTTAGGACAAAGTAAATAAAAATCCTCAGACATGTCAGATATAAAAACCTTGCCCACCATATCGTCTTGTATTTTTACAAGCACACATTTCTGCTTGGTTAGTTCAAGAAGCAGGCTTCCTGGATACTTGATACAAGAATTGTATAAGAGAAGGGAAAGTGGCAAACCAAGTATGTGGACAAAGCAAAGACATCACTTCCAAATGAACAAAAACCTGCCTCAAAAGAGAAATATCTCTGATTTCAGCAACACCTGGCTTCAGTTGTAACAAAAGGACACATGATCAGGATTTAAATGTGAGTGACTTCCACATGAAGCCTTTTGAGAATGAAAAACTATGCTCTCAGACCCACTCCCCCAGCTCACGCAAAACCACCCTTCCTTTGCTCTCCTACCTGGCTGCTGCCATCAAAGGTGCAAGTGAGTAATGGTTCCAGTCAAAGCAATTTGGTTCACTACTCCAGCAAATATGGCTGTTGACTCTCTCTTCCACCTATTTGGAAAATAAAGATTTTTAAGGACTGTGATCAATTCAGCCTGCTGTTTGATTTTATAACCTAATTGACATTATGCTGTTGGCTACATCAGTACATGCAAGAACTTCAGAGATTCAGTCACAGTCCTTGCTACCTTCAGAGCAATGGGACACCAGCAGTCAGTAGCTCTTCTGTGGTTTCCAAACTGCTGTGGGCTAGAATACACATCAACTAATATATGTCAAAGTGAAAACAACAGGCATACAAGACCAGTACGTGCATACAATGATTTATTTTCAAACATGATTTATACAAAAAGCAGGGTAAACACAAAGCATGAAGTGTCTTTGTAGTCTCTTTACATTTAGGCCTTGTCATTCCAAGTGTTCTGCCTAATTTCTGTCTAATTTTGAAAATATCATGCTCAAATCCTAACTTAAGAGCACATAATTTTTAATTAAATGCAAATACTTTCCTGTATTGAACCAGAGCAATATGATTGTCTTTCATCCTGCTTCTTTCCCGTTTAGCACTGTGCTTTAAAAGTGAGGTCACCTCCAGGAATTCCCTTTTCCATATGATGCTAGTCTGTTTTAGAAAATAAAATATTAGCATATGCTGTGAAAAACAGTCATAATCCTTACATCTCTCTTTACATGTGATGGCACTCTGGGAAAGACCACAAAGAAAGCACTTTCTGCATACAAAAGACCTGCTGTAGGCATGCGTGCAGGCGTGTATGTGCATCTGAGGCACAGAGCAGCAGGAGATGTGTTCATTAATGTGTTAGACACGTCAGACAGCCACAGGCTGCCCTGTTTACACCTGCAGGGAGTGGGTTGTGGAATACCCTTAACTGGGACATACAGACAAGGCACCAGGAACAGGAGACTCCTATCTAATTTGTACACAGCGGAGCTGACTGAAACACCCACCTTGGGACTATGAAGCTCACCAGAAGGGAAATGGGAGTATGAAAATCACAGCATGTCTCACTGCTTGGAAGAGCTTTTTTCAATTTGAACTTTGTATCTCAGATGCTCAGGGAATAGCTTTTTGCACGGGACCTGGAAACACAGGCAGAAGTGCTCTGATAATGACTCTTACACCATCTGCTTTTGAAAGACTGCTAGCAGCCTTGGCAACCTCTGTTATCATGTTCTAGTCTAAAAACTACACCTTCAGTGGTGAAACAAAAATGTAACAGAGACATCAGCATCATATGACCATAAGAATTAATTAATTTCATGGATCAACAACAAAGACTTTGATTTATATTACTTTGTATATATTTGTTAAACAGACACTGTAAAGTCAGTTGAGGGTAGGGGGTTGACAGGGAGATTCTTGTGCACCTTCCAAAGCAACAAAAAGTCTGAAATCTCATGTGTATTTTAATCAGAAACTAAAATTTTAGGAAAGCAACTGGATAATATTTTACTGCTAATTATTCGAAGATTCTGAAATAGTACAGTAAACAGGTGAAATTGTTTCAAAAGTACAAAGGGCAAATAAAGCTATGTCTGTGTTACTCCTTAACTAGTTTGCAGCAGAAAGCATTCCAGCACAGACTGTAACTTACCATGATTTGGGAGTTTACCTAAAGCCTCACTTTGACCAGGTCTGTAAGGTACCATTAAATTGCAGCCAGGTTCCAGGATTATACAGAATAATTTGTACTAAAGAAGAGCCAGGCAATATGGGTGGAAAAATGGGCACACTTCTGCAGTGCATCAACAACTTGAATTCATGGCTGGTAACTCAAACGAGTGGGGCTATATGCAAATCTCCCACTTCAAACCATCTTACATGAGTTCTCTCTTTATAGATATTTTCTTATTTAATACAATGAATTGACCATAAAAACTTCTGTACTGTAATATGTGGAGAGTGTGAAGCCAGTCAATGTGGATTTTCTAATATTTAAATTTTTTAATTTTCTAATTTTTCTCTTTTTGCTCCTTTTCCCCTTTTCAACTACAGAAGGTCCATAGAACTCTGTGAATTATGGTCTGTAATGGGAGAAATAAGTCTAAAATTTGCTTGATTGCAGCTATGATGCATTACGCTCCAGGCATCAATCTCAATAGCAGCACTTTTTCTCCAAATGGGCAATATTTTACAGTTATCACTCTCTAAACAAAACACAATTTATTATACACACAATTTGATAGCTACAGCAGCTAAGACTACAACCAAAAAAGTCTTCTGACATGAGGAAGGTAAAAGCAATATCATACTTTAAATTGACTTCATATGATCAATGCCAGAAGACAATCATCTGTGAAACGATGTTCATGCCCTGATCAAATGCAATCATACCATATGCAATTGAATTTGGGAAAAGTGGAAGAAAATTATTCCAATTAGTTTACTGGTGTTCTTAGTGTGTTTACACAAATCATCTTTGAATAGATGAATTAAAATACTTAAAATAAAAAATACTTATTACTACCTTTGCCCTCTTAATTTCAGGTCATTCTGGCAGCTCTCAATACTGCTCTTGATATGTTTTCCTACAACCAGTGTGATGAAATTAATGGATCAAATCTTGAACTACTTCCAAAGTTAAAGGTATATAATTTATTTTTTGAATCAAATGTCTCTACGCTGTAAACATTTTTGTCTTCATTACCAAAACAGCAAGAGATTTGAAGCCTGCTTTATTTTTCAGTATATATGCTTTTTTGTTTTCCACTATTTTCTCAATAGGAGTGTGATAGCCCATTTAGATTTGTTTTATAGACAGCTTTTCTTCCTTTTGGTATCCTGCTAACACCATGTTGCCGATCTCAATGCAAAGAGCACCAAGAAATCTTTGTAAAATTTCAGTTTGTTCAAATTTGTGCATGCATAAATTTACGTGCATACATACATGTTTATATACATAAATATATGTATGTATCCATATGTGCATATGTATACATTTTATATAAATAAAAATAGACATATTTACTAACGCATACGTGTTAGTGGAGCTGGTTTCATTGTCTCTCAGGCTCTGCAATCCAAACCAAATTTAACTAGAAGGAATATCTCCTAAGAATTTTGTTTACTTTACACGTAGATGATTCACTTTATTAAAATCAAGCACATAATTTCTTCTTGGGAGCCTCCCTACGTTATCTCCTCTATCTTCAGAGCCCAATCTGCACAGGAGCTTATTTTGCTGCTGCCACTGGAACTATGATTTTGGGTTATTTTTTTCACTTCAGCCAGGAGCTAAATTAGCAAGAGCACATCCCCCTAAGTATAGGTCCATAACCTCACTGCAAATAACGGTTTAGACACTGCCAGCTGAGACCAGCACCCTCACTAACCAGGCCTGATGCTTTTAGACAATGGTCAAGCTGACAATTGACACAGTGTCCTCAAACACACATTGCTCAACCCATTTGCCTAGCCTGCTGCTGCCAAGAGAGCTGTTTGTGCAAGCAGCTGGCAGGAAGATGGGAGTACATCTGGCGATCCTCTGAGAGTGGGCAGGGAAAATGAAAACATCAGATCTCAGCCAAGCCCAAGATAGGATTCTAGGTAAAGCTCATGCTCTATGGGATCCAAACAGACTTTGGCAAAATCATCACGAGGAACCTCCCACACCAAGCAGCCTTGGCTTCCATTCTCTCTTTGAATGACTACCCTGCTATGACACCCATGCATTGATGAAAACCAAAGCAGCAAGGTGCACAATGAAGAAACTGAGGCAGAGGCACTAAGTGGCCATTAAGGCCACTAAGCAGGCAGGCTGCAATGTGGCAGGTATCCCACTAGACCATGGCAATCAATTTAGCTGCCAAAACTATCTCCATCTCCATGGAAAGACCATTGCAAGATCAAGCCCATGGCAGAGTAATGCCCGTAGTGCTGGACAATATCAGCAGTAGGTGAAAGCTAGCTTGTATCCCTGAGAAGCTGGCAACTGGTCAGTCATGCAGGATACCAGGAGGGAAGTGTGATGTCTGCGAGCAATAGGAATTTGTCAAGTGGGAAAATAATCTAAGGATTTAGGGTCTGTTTACAGAGTTTTGGTTGTTACCTGCAAAATCTAAGGCAAGGTTCCATATAAAATAAGAGCTAAGTGAGTCTGGTGTTAATTAAAAGTATAGACTTCACTCAAGGCATTCTGAAGTTAGACCAAATAAGCTGAGATCAGTCTCGGACAGTTGCAGAGACAGCTTGTACAGCACAGGATTACACAACTGTTGTTTCTGGTTGACAGCCCCAGAGTAACACCATCAGTGGCAGCTGATCATTTGTCTTGAAAATCTGAACGGGCCACCAAACCATCTCTGAGCACACAATTTTATAGCACTTCTGCTGGATGTCATGTGACCTCTTTACAAGGAAACAAGTGTCCTACCTCATTATCCCTTGTTATTGCCACATCCAGAGAGGGACAGTTTAAAGGGTCCTCCCTCCCAGTCCCTTCACTCTGGTCCTCCAGGTCTTAAGACTACCAAGAGAAAGGCAGCAGTGAAGTCTTTGGTCCTCCTCAGTGAGGCAAGATCCCTCTGCACTGATGTCACTCTGCTCTTGGTGTGTGCTCAGTAAGTCAGTAATTTGTCATGAGTGTGGGCCCTATCCATACATGGCAGGCTGGAGGAGGAATGACCTCAAACTCCGCTTCTAATCCAGGGGGCGTTGCCAAAGCACAGTGTTTGAGTTTGATGCATGAAGCGCAGAGATATTTTCAGCTACTGAATCACACTTTTGGCTCCACAGCTAACTTGAACCTCTCCTTAGTTTTGTTTGCAGTTTTTCACATTCTGCAATCAACACTGACTCTCAGAAAAATAAGTGGTGTTTTAAAGAAAAAGAAACCCTACATAATCATAAATGTGAAGATTTTTTAAAAATCAATTTTATTTGAATAACTTCTGTTTTATTCTCTTGCATGTGTGGAGGAGTGGAGTTAAACAAATTACTAATAGATTATTGTGCATCACCAATGTCTGGCTTTTTTATTTCACGTTCTAAACATATGCTATTAAATGCTGCCAGTAAACGTTTTTGAATGATTTTTGTATCCAACACAAGAATGAAATGGTCTGAAAAACAAGGCAGTGCAACAGCAGTTAGCTTGGACACAGCTACACAAGAGCTCTTAGCTGTATAATCCTATAGCTGAAGCAAAAATATTTTGCTATACTTGCCCCATGAAACCATATTCACCTGACCACAATTCACAACCATAATTTGAAACTGGCAGTAATGAAAAAGCAAAACCTCATTTTACAATACAAAGGGCATAACTCTTAATTGGCTTAACCTGCCCATTACAATTGCATCACCTCTCTGTCACTGCAGCCTGAGCCTACTCTTACTGATTTGGGAGGAAAGCTCCAGCAGACAAATTATGCAACCTCATTCACAGCTAAGCAAGTCATTTAAGCATATGCTTAATTCCATCTCTAATCAGTAAAGTCAATTCAGCAAAGCATGTGCTCAAGTCAAAAGTGAATAGGTAGTGTGCATCTTTTTGAATATGGGCTTTTCACAGAGTGAGGATGTTGCACAAAACTTCCTTTGATTTCCTTTGGAGCTCATCAGGCTGGAAGAAGGTAGAATTTCTTTTTCTTTTCAGCTGTTAATTAAACTGTCACTCATGCATGTAAAGTACTAGTCTTTTTAACTCATCCATAGATCGGTTAAGCAAAAACAAATTTTTTAAATGCCATGGGACATATTCTTGGAGTTGACACAGATAGATATATATGTATATTATATATATACACACACATACTACCCATGGATTGCAGAGACCACAGAGGCAGGAGTCAACATAAAAAAAATAAGGTAAGAGGGTACCATAGGAAATTCTGTCCATCCAGAATTGCTGATGAGCCTCACTGAGCCTTTTCACAGAGTGAACTGGGAGCTTTTCTTATCTACTGGAAGAGTGAAAAATAATGGGCATTTTGACTATTCATTTACATTTTTGTCATGTGGCAACGAGGAAAGAGTGGGGATAATAAACACATTATTTTGATAAGGAATGTGGCTCTCCTCTTGATGGACTGAAGTAACAGGGCAGCCTCTAACATAATCTGAAACCTTTTTCTTTCCCTTTAAATTTCCTTTAGTCTTAGCAAGCAACATTAATCTAACAAAGATGACTTCCAGCCAAGCACAGATCCCCAGGAGCATTCCTCGACTGCAGACAAGTGGGAAAGGAAAAGCCTGTTGCAAAGAACAGGGCTGGAACCAGTCATAGGGAATTTATGCCCAGCAGCAGGCTGCACCACTTGCCTGCCTCTGCTCTTCTCCCCAGATGAAGGAGCCTTATCTACCTTTGCAGATATCAGAATCAATTACAAACACCATGGGGCTGCCCTAAATTATGCTCTGCTGCCCGAGGCTGCTTTCTGCCAAGCTCCCAAGCAAGTCCCCATAGATAAAGGCTGTGGGGAATGTGGGGAAGGGAGTGCTGGGGGCCAGGCACTACCTGTTCTTCAGCTCCTCCAGCTGCTGTAATGCACTGACTTGTTCTCTGTTTGAGATTGCAATCTGTCCCTGCCAACTGTAGAGTATAAATGTTTTCAGAAATTAAACAACTCGGAAAAATACACATTATGCAAACATCTCCTCTTCCCAGATGACACAACGTGGAGCACCAAGCACAAACAAAAATGGACCAAACAAAGCACAGAGGCATTGTGGAAAAAAAACTCATTTAGTGAAGGGCTTCTCTGCTCTCTTTACAGCCATTAGGACAGTGATAATGCTGAACTGGCTGGTCAGCCAAAAAAATTGGATAAATTGAGACACAGAAGAGACAATTGAAAGCAAGGAGACAAACAGCAAAAATAAGTGAGACAACAGATGGAAAGCAGAAATGCAAAATCTAAACTGCAGCTGTAATTCTGCTGGTAACAGTCACATTTAAGAGTAGCTCAGTTTTCTTTCCAGTTTTGGATAGGAAAAGAGTTTTCTTATTAAAAAAACCCAGCTTGTTAGCTGAACTGCTGTGGGTTTTCCCCAGATATTTTGTGGGACAGGAAAATTATTTTTCTCCAAGCCTAGGAACGCAGAAACAGTTCTAAGAAAGGGCAAAATTCTGACAACCCTCTGGTGTTGTCCTAGTACTGTTAGGAGGGGAGAGGAAGGTCACATCAATAAAATCTATAGCCACAAGTGAAGGAGCTGTGTTTTAGTTGCTGCTGGCCAGGGGTCAGTCCCTGGCACTGTTCAGAGCTCTCCCATGGCAACTTCCTTAGTCTTTCTCCTTTACTAGCATGAATGTTACAATTAGGCAGGAAAAGGGTAGTTATTGTTGTAGCAATGTTTTTGTAGGTTTATTTGGCAGCTTTTCTAGCAGGATTTTAGTATAGTTTTGATAACATGCAAGTATGGGAAAGAAGGATTTCCACATTGGCCAAAGAAACAGTTGTGGCAAGACTACCTATTTTTAACATGGTTTATTCCTAGCACTGAGACACAGTATTTTCTCTCCCATCTGTTGACACAGTTGTTTTGTTTCTCTAAAGACATAGTTGTCTGTCTCTTGGAGAAAAAAATGAACACCAACATCATGAATAGTTGCAGAGAAAAACATGAGACCGAAACCCAATCAAACAGTGGTCTGGTCAAAAGGTAACGCTGGCAAAGCTTTATGGCTGAAATGTAGAGCAATTCTTCAGACGCCTCTTAAAATTTACATCAGGTATTTTAAGTGTGACTGTGAATCATTAAAATTCAGATCTGGTATACTCAATAACTAGCTAAGATGGTTTATTGATCTAAGGAGTCTGACTGCAAAGCTGCTGCTGGAGCAATATACCAGTCTGTTCAGGAGGAATGCAGACATAGAGTAAGGTGCAAACACTTTCGTTAATAAAGGAAGGAAAATGTAATGAGAGCACCAAGGGGAAAAACATAAACCCCAAAGACTGATAAAAATTAAGCTGGTAAAACAGGACAAAACATTAAGCAATCCTTCTAACACTCGGGTTGCCAGGCTGTTTTCTCCGATTTTTAATGATAATTTTTTTGCCTTGTTGGACTGCTGGAGTTTATGGTTATGACCTCCCAGGTAATCTGAAAACTTTATCTCCTCTCAAAGGCATTTCAGGCAGCCTGAGAGTTTGTAGGTGGAAGCAAATAAAACTGAAGCATGGCTAAGGTAGGGCCTCTGCAGATCACTAAAGCACCTCTGTTCTTGTAGGACGGCCTATTTGCTGGAAAAGCTGCAATATGAAAACCTGATATATTAAAGGTCAAGACTCCAATACAGAGCAGACTCACCTGTATTGTGTTTTAATTTCTTTTTATGCCGAGAGGTGCCTAGGGTTCTGAAGAGGTGACAGAAAGATAAATCATGCATGACAAACTGGAACAGAAGACAAGGCTGTATCCAGAATAGGATAGCTCTGCTGGTGCAGCTGTCCTAGCACACTGCACTGACAGTGTTCCCAGCACAGCCTTCATTCCTACCAGCAAAATTATGTTATTTGCTGGCACAGCTTTTTCCTAAGGTTCCTCTTCCCTCATCCAACACGCTAAAACTGTTTCAGTAAAAGTAAAGGTTTGTTCTAAGTGTATCCACAGTGAGAGCTTTTGTGTGTGTTAGAGATCAAGTCAAGGATCATGCCTCTTTACATCTTTGGCCAAGACAGCAGAGACAGCAAAAATCTGTAAAATAGGCATGTTCTTCATTTGACTGGAGTAAGAAATCCTTTGTAAAGACTTCAATACTGGCTTCTGCCCTTTTTGGGAATCTTACCTTCTCATGCGCTTTTGCAGAAATGCAGAAAGAAAATGTCTCACCACACGTGCCCTTATCAGAAAGGTTATGGTATTTCCACAAGCAAAAGAAGTTTCCCTGACCCCAGCTCCTGCTCCACCCCTGTTCTGTAGAAGGCTCACCCACTTGGCCCGGCCCATGTTAGCGAGGCTCAGCCCAGGCTAAACACCCTTCCCCAGAGCCACAGGAAGGGGGAAGCAGACAGCAGGCTTGGTGCCGATGCCTGCTGCAGGCACTGCCTTCTCCTAGGGTGGAGAAGGGAGGACTATGATGTACAGTGACATGGGGGAAGATTATGCCAAACCAAGTGCCTGGTACAAAGTGGGCAGTTTTAGAAAACAACCAAATTCACCAGGAAGATGAAAATCACAACTGATTTTAAGATGTATTTTTAAAATAATTTTATTAGAAAGCTTTCAGGAGCTGTGTGAAAAGTTATTTTCCAGGTGTGCTATATGGTATGACCTACTGGTCACAAACATTTAAGTGATTTAAGATTTTAAAACTGTTGTCTGCAATTATCATAAGTGAATGGGCAGTGACTTTAACATGCCTTTGAAGAAATTAGGACCAGCAAAGGATCTGGCAGCATACTCATACACGGTTTTCAGCCTGTTAAAAGGGCTTACCTGCTTACCTGCCTTTGGTTTGATGATGTCTACAGCTGTGGTCATTGGCCACCCAGTATTATCTAATTTTTTTACAAAACATACAGTACCCATTTCTGGAAGGCTGGACTTACTCCAGGCTACTATGGTTTCCATAGACAGGAAGCTTGAAGGTTTGGGATTAAAACAGCAGGAGGTTGAAAAGAAAATTGAGGACCTGGAAACAACACTTATAGTCCTGATGCAATCATCACTGAGACTACTGCAGCTCTGAAAAATATAATCAACAGCCTGGAGAATAATCTCAGATAAAAGGCTAGCTTTTGGAGGTCAGTGGAAAGCTCCTGCAAGGACAGTTACAAGACAGGTCCTGGTACACTTTTCCATATGAGTTTCAAGAATTTCTCCTCAGCATCATGTAGGAAAACATGATATAAAAGCTTGTAGCTATCTGAGCTACCACAGCACATCTCATTTAAAGCAAAACTTGTTGGCTAAGAGCTATGACAGCACGTCTTCCTCTAGCTATGGAAGCTGAAGGTCCTTCTGTCCCCACTTGTTCCATGCTGGCCGAAGGCTCACATTTCCTACCTCATTCAGTGTAAGTCCTCCACTGACCTTCAGCCAAAGCCAACCCAGATGGCTTTGCCTGGACTAAGAAACAGAGCACTTCCAATAAGTAGGGTGGTGGGGTAGTAATATCCAGGCTGTAAGCAATGATGATACGTGGGCAGAGGGTCATCTTTAACCTTTGCAGTCCCCTGCAACTCCTATCCACTATCTGAGATCTGAAGCACAGATGAGGAATTACAGAAAAGGCAAGATGGAAAGTTTTATTTGCTGTATCACTGAAGTACTAGCTGAAGAAATAGGCTTACCAGGCATGCTGCTGAACTTAGAGCCCTAAGTAAAATTTATGGATGATGTGGTACTTGACAGAAGACTCATTATTTCAGAGTAGACACACTCTGGTTTTACCCTGAATTTTCAGAACTTGTGAATGTTGTTGTAGACAAAGTACCCCCCTTGAATGTCCTTTTGTGATAGTAATGACAAGAAAGACAGAATAAAATACAGATTCCAAACAGTATACTAAACCAATCCCTCTCTAAATTGCCTTTTTTTTACTATGCCCAGAAAACTCATTAAAAAGCAATATATTTTAAAGAAAAAAATTATTGACCTTTGAAACACAAATGATAACGCAGGTGAAGAGAGCCTCCACTTAACTTGATGCCTGTACTCCAAAAACCAGGTGCCAGCTTGAACAGATACCATAACACTAAATGGCAGAAAGAGACTGGGTGACTTTTTAAAAAGACTTACAAGGATTAGCTAAAACTGGTTTCTGAGGATGTTTCATATTAAGATACAGTATCTTCAAGGCCTGGTTACCCCAGGAACCAGACAAATGGAAAAAGAGATTTTTAGGCTACTTTTGCTTTCTCTGCTGCATTCAGCTGAGCTTTGGTGCAGCTGCAAGTAAAAGACTAAGGAGTATAAGGTGTCAATTTCACCAAGACTTAAACCCGCAAGGTTTGATTTTATGTTAGGGCACCTGCTTAAAAATCTGTAAAACCAGAAAAATGGTGAAAGGCCACTCTGACTGTAGAAGCACCAACCAAGAAAAAACTGCCCTAGGAAAGGAGACAAGAAAAGTGCATGGGACTTAAAAGTGCTTTTGGATAACAGAGCCAACACATTAGGCCCAGAAAATTGTTTCTACCAGGAAGACATAATGCCACTACTAAGCAACATAAGAAATCAAGCTAAAGGCTTATCATGAAGAATAATAGACACAACAAACCATAGTGATGAAACCCAGAAACTCAAATACAATGAATGGTTAAGAAAAGTGATAAGGTAGGGGAAAAAGGACAAAACAGCTCCCTACGGAATTCTACATCTCCAAAGAATTATTCAAATTCCCATTAGAGTGTTTCCGGAGATTAATACTATCAATTTTGATTCAGGAAGTTGCAACAGATATATTAAAATTCAGTCAATTATGTCCTAAACCATGATTGTACTGTTCTAGAACCTTTGTGACCACCATAAACTACTTACATGATAAAAGAACAAGCACTCAAAGAAAAAAGCTATTTTTTTCTGTCAGGACTACTTTATGGGAGACAAGAATTACAAGATCCCAGGAAGAGGCTCCAGACAGAGCCTGATGAACTCAGTATGACCTTAGGACAGGTAAAGCACTTCTCACCACTTCTCTAAGGATTGCTTACTAATACACCAATCCTACAGTAGTTTCAAATGTGATTAAAAGAGGATAAGTAAATGGAGTCAGAATTAACTTTGCTGGGGCTACTCCATTTCTTTCATTCTGACAAGTCAAAGAAATTCTTAACTTGAACTGCGGATGTAGGTTTTGGCACCAATGTTCCAATGCTTTTCATACCATTTCATTACAACTAGTCCTGGCAATGAGCAATGAAGTTCTCAGTGGGTTTGCAGATCATCACAGCAACATGATTAGAAAACTTGATCCAAATATCATAAAAGTTTATGGAATTTGGATTGAGACCAAAGAGAAATGCTCTTCCCTGCTAGGGGTGATTACCTATACATCATGTTGCATCTGTGCATGAAAGTGAATCTTTACCCATGCACCAATTTTAATTACTTAATAATAGAGCCTGCTTTTGAACAATGCAGCATCATGAAAGAAAACATAACCTGGCATAGAGAAAACTTCTTCAACTAAAAATTCCACAGACTACAGTCATTGTTGAGTAAGACTATCACACTATTACTTAAGGGTATGCACATACCTATGTACACACATGCACCAGCTTACTGATCTGTAGGTCCTCTAAATCCTTCCCTGGCAACCTGCACTATGACAGACATTTGTAGGAGGAGAGAAGTCATTCATGTGGTCATGGGAACACAGACTGTATCTCACCTCCCATGTAAGATTATTCTCTAAAATTTTATACATTTCCTATCTTTAAAATTTGGAGACCTTTCTGTGGGAAAAAAAAGTATACTTCTAAGGAAGAAAACTAAATGTTTTAAGTATAGCCTAAATATTCATAAATATTTTATTTTTAACACCAATTTTAAGAGATTATTCATAAACACAAACACACTATTGAATTTATGTTATAATTATTTGGCATTTTATGTCTGCAATAAATGCAAAGCAATATCGGTCATATTTCTATCTTACATGCTGTTCTTAGTGCAGAGGGCTCTTTTATCAATAGCGCTGTAATAATTCACATACCAACTGGAAGAACAAGTCAATCTGACACAAGCTGAATCTGAAGAGAACAAAAATCACATAAACATTTGGGATGGAAGCCACCTCTCAATGGGTCATCCTAGGTCATCTATAATAGTCACTTATCTAGTCTAGCCATGACCGACTCCACACCCTCCCATGGCAGTTTGCTCCACTGACCTAAATGTTGCAGAGTAGTAACCCCTTTCCAATATCGAACGGTCTAGCAAAGTACTCCCTGCTGTAGCTTAACCACAGTATTTTGCCCCCACTTTTCTTTTCAGCAACATATGAAAATATCTTGCCCTGTTCATTCCAGCCCTTGTGGATATATATGTGCTCTCACTCAGGCTCTCTCCAGACGCAATGAACCTAGGTTTCTTCTCTCAAGTACACTTTCATCTTGACTTTGGTGTTTTCCATCTTCCTGAAGAGTCCTGTGAATTGAGGTTGCCCTTTGGCTCTTTGATTTTGTGGGCTGAAGAGAATTTGAAATATTTGCACCAAGTCTAGTTAGGAATTTAATTTATGAGGCTTGAAGTTAAAAATATGTCATTGCACAACTCCCTGTTTTATAGTGGCATTTGTTCTTTCAAATTTAATATTGTTCTCTCAAGAGATACCTCAAGAAAATCCTACATATAAAATCAATACTCACATTAATGAGATATCTGGAATTTAATACCTCTCTTCTTCAGGATGTGCCCTGTAATTCCAGAGAACTTCCACCCAAACATGAACAATGAGTGTTACCTCCCTGCATAAACTTATGTCACCTCCATTAGGAATTGCTCAGAGTGAAGCCACATCAGCACCAAGATTACCTGAACATCTACACAGAACATTTGGAGGCTGTTGAGGCCACAGTAAATTCCAGTAGTAGAAACGTAAACGCTACTTATGCCTGGTCTGCAATCATGGGCCATATACTCTGAGTTTTAAGTAACACCCTTCCTCTGATATATGTGACACACCTGTGCTCCCAACACAGAGGAGGTCCAGGAGCACAGGAGAAGCTGGGGCCTCCTCTTGCTTACAGAGTCTTTGGTTGAGCTGCCTGAAGTCACACACTGTGTGTGCAAGGCACGTGCCACCCAACGTCTACCTGTCCCGACTCCGCCAGTGCCTAACACAGATCCCTCTGAGTGATGTCTGAGCAACTTATAAAGACAGACTGGGGTGGCCAAGTTCTCCATCTGTGACAGAACACCTGTACTGGTTTTGATACCTGAAAAAGGCAATTTCCACAACTGTGGATTTAATATACAGTATTCATTTGGTGTATAATTGTATCATGATATCTGGGACTTAAAATCAATTATTTGCCTGTAACATAAAACAAGTTCATTTTGCCAATGAAAATACATGCCTAAAGAAAGTGCTAAAGACACATGGAGAGGAGACTTATTTTCCTCTGTTTTGACACAAAGATTGGTAGAGCGTATCTGAACGGCTCTGCTCCACTGTTACTTCAAATAGCTGCAATATAAGATTCATCCAACTAGTTTTCAGAAGCAATACATGGAAGGTTTGGGTTTCTTAGTTTTTCACTGTTTCAAGAAAGAGAGGACACCACTGCTGGGACTGCCTTTGCCTAATGCCAGCATGAGAAGGTGAAAACAGATTACAATAGCATGGCACGAGCAACTTCTATATTAAAGAGAGAGCTGTAAAGTCTGATACAAATAGACAAGCATTAAGTTTTCCAACATGCAGCTCAGAAGACAGGCTTATTGACCATAAAATGAATTATATAACCCAACTCATATTAAGTCATCTGAGACCTTAGTTAGGCCTTTGACCCTTGATATATATATGATATATATAATACATATAATTTTTCCCCAGACAACTGTCAAGTTACATTCCTTATATAACACTGCTGCAGTGCTAACCTGAAGCATAATGACTGTGCTCATTATAGGGTTATTATGAGTTCTGAGATGAAGAGCTGTCAATAATTTAATTTTGCCCATATAAGGTAAAACATTGTCTTTGTTGCAAAGGGAATCCCAGTTATATGTTTGAAGCGTTAATTACAGTAATAAAAAGGTTAAGAGCAGTAACCACATATCTCCCTCCAGCAAGACAGGTAAGCCTGTATTTCAGGGGGTGTGAGGGACAAGGAAAAGGGACACTGCAATCTCAGCTGCAGGATCTAGCCTTAGTGTACAATCTTCTTCATCCTTGTACTAAAGAAGATGGTACACAACCCTGCAGTGCTTATGGCCTATGCTTATGGTATAAAACATGTAATACCTTTACACAGTAAATTTTCTTGAGAGTTCAGTCTAGCTTTTTTTTTTTAATTTTTGCTGTCAATTCAATGCAGCCTGTTAAAGACTGTGAAAAGAAATGGCCTTCAGCAGAGATTTATATTCCAATCACACAATCTCAATTTCTTTCAGAAAAAGAGCTATTGAACTGCTTCTTCAGTTTTCAGATAAGTCAGGTCCAACTTTCAGATGCTGGCCTTACGTTGTGATTATGTTTTGCCAGTGACTTCCTATTTAGTATACTGCAAGATAAACTGATACCTGTGCAGTTAGGTTCCAAATGTGTTAAATCAATTTGATAATGACAGGGAAAGTAGGTAAGTCTCTAACTCCTTCCTGTCCATTTATACAGTAGTGGGCTTTTTGGTCATCTTCTCTTTTAAAGACCTCTGATCTAAAGGTCTTTTAAAGGCCCCATTTCTAGTGAACCAGCTTCTGTTGCTACAAGTTCTTGTAGTAAAAAAGCACAGGTGTTTCTTTCCAAGGATTCCACTGTATCCCTTACCATCAATATCCAACTGAGTTGCAAAGTATACTGTGGACTCTGTCAAAACCCTTGCTGGGGCTTGTCATGGTTTGTTACTGACGTTTGCCTGCACTGGTATTCCCAAGAACCAGCTGGGCTTTGTTCACTGCAGGCCAATGGATCAGCAGGAGATCATAGACCACTGCAGTGCTCCCAGCAGCTGCCTCTGCCTGCTCAGTCTGTCTCTCCCCTAAAGCCTGTGGTCTGCTTCAGTGCAGTCAGGGCTCAGGGCCTGGGCTGATGGATCAGACGCCCCTACTGTCTAAAAGAGAGGTTTCAATGATGAATGTTCAGGTGTAAAGGTCACTGAGGCTGAAATTAAAATCCTGGAAAAAACATGGAACACAGACAAGTTCATTTCAGTGTGTGTGTTACCAGAGCTTTTAATTTTTTAACAAACTAGGAAAAGAGAAGAACTTTAGGGCTTCTGCTCCATCCAGTTCATCTGCCTGCTCCAGGTAACTCATCTAAAGCAGGAAAGTACACACCAGACATAGTGAGACAGCCCTGTTTCACAAGCTCACTAATGTGATGCACTTCCATTTCTTAGGCTCCAGCCCATAGTCTGCCACTTTGCAGAGCCTCCTCCTGACCCCAGTCCCGCAGGGTGAGCCAGCATTTCATACTCTCCACTGCTGGACAAGAGACAGAGATTTGCAGCTGGAGGTGAGAGAACAGTTGCAAAGAAAGCTCAAACCTTCTCATGTCCGTGCTGTCCCTACATACCCCTGCCTTCTCCTACCCACAGCCTACCGTTTTGGGCTCAGCCCCTGACTCCAGTGTCCCCCACGCCCTTTTTCTGGGACCAGCACAGGCTCCACTCCCTGCCTGAGATGATGAGGAGTGATGACCAAGAGTCTGCTCCTGCACAATCCATCCTAAGCCATAACTCTAAATGTATCTTCCAATTCTACTCATGTATTTATAGGCCCCTGCATGGGGACAAATTATGCTTTCAAAAATATTACAGGAAAATGCTGCAAGTGATTGCCATAAAAAAACCCCATCATAATTTCATTAAAAATTAACAAAAAGAAAGCATTAGTGTTGTCCTGCCAACTGGGGGTTGGGGGTGTTTCACATTATTAAGTTGAGAAGGCCAGCAATGGAAAGCCTTTTTAGATTGGTGTTTCCATTCCTTCCTCTTTTGCTTGGTTCAAAAGTCCTGCATAATTAATACTGTAGTACTTAATAAATGCTTATGAACCTACTACCTCTCTGCTTTTTCCATTTAATTAGGTGATTGACTTCAGGCATACTATAAATTATAATGACAATTTAATTACTTTTTTAATGTGCACACTTAAAAGATTTATAAACAGGAATAGGCTAATACAGTGCACTCAAAATTAGAAATACCATGAACTGGAGAACAGCACAAAGTAATGACATCTAAAGTATCTCCTCAGTGACTGAGCAGCTGCAGTGACTGGGAGGTAGGGTATTTAAAGTGTCTGGTACAACTATAGAGAATTGTATATTTCTACCTCAATGCCCATGTACACCCCTTTTAACTTTTCCTTCCAGCATCTGCCCATGTCACTTGACTTCATGGCAGAAACATAAAGGGGTTCCAAGGACAAGTCAGGCTGTGGACTTCAGTGTCTCTTAGATAAAGCACTCAAAAGAAGTGGAAGACCCTTTCTCTTCTGTTAAACAAATCATAAAACTTCTGCATCACTTCATCATAACACAGTCATCATAACAATTTTAAATTGTTAAAATTTGCAGGGGGCCAAAATCTCCTACAGTATTCCAGCTGGCACAGGCAAACTGCCAAAGACCATGGATTTCATCATCTCCTTAACAGACCCTTCCTAGTCAGGAGCAGAAATGTCTGAGAATATTTCACACCATCAGCACCACGTCCTACAACAATCCAAGTTAACTCTTCTGATATTGTTATGCCATCCAGAACTCATTCCCCTGTCACTTACAGGAATGCAAAAGCTAAGAGGATTGCATATATAGCAAATCAAGTAAGAATCAGATCCTTCAAACCAGCTCTGGTTGGTCACTGAAAACAAACAAAGCGCTATTTTCTACAAGTTACCTGCCACCAACAGAGACGACAGCATGTGTTTTAAATCACACAGTATGCTACATTGGTGAAAATTTCTCATGTAAAAAAGTTATTAAAATTTGGGCTACAGGAGACGCTTTCCCATCTGGGAGCTGAATCTGGTTTGGTGTGACTATTCCTGTCTGTTAATTTAGCAGTACAAAGTATAACTCTACATTCTTAGCGTACTTACTGAGGATGCTGGCATCTCTGTAACCAGAACTGCTTACAGAGAGGAAAAAAAGACTGGGCAATTCACAGTGTGCTAGAAAAATTATGGGCAATTCCACATTTTAAGCATCATCTATCAACAGTGTTGAATAGTCAAAAGGGGAATAAATTTAAATGCATTGCCAAGGCAAATGCTGTGATAATTGTATCTGGTTTTCCTTTTCAATACAGAAGAAAAAATCCCAGACGCTCATCTCATCCACTCAGTCCAGTGAAGCTGAGTGGAAAGCGGATCCATCCCACAGCTTCATTGTGTGCCTGCCTGTCCACCTTGGCCAGCATAGAGCAGGAGCAGGAAAGGTATAGGTAAAAGAAAAAACACCAGGAGGCTGAGCAGCGTGGTGAATCACAGGGAGCCGCTTTGTCTGCAGTTTCCGTTCTCTGAGGAACTGTGCAGGGCTGAAACAATGGCTCTCCTATGGAGCTGCATCTCATCTACCTCATCTACAGCCAGTGATGAATGATAGGTCAAGAGGGCAGCAGACTTTGGGTGCACAACCCTTAAATACTTTCTCAAAGATGGCAAAAGGCCATGTGCTTCAATCATACAGAAAATACTTCCTTTTGCTGTATAGCAGACAAATTCCTTCCTCTCTGTTGACTCAATCTGAAGCTTTTGGTTCACAGCTCGGAGAATGCGCAAGTTCTATATTCGCAAAACATACACGTAAAAAAGCTTCAGTTTTATTCCTGAGACCATTCAACTGTAAACATTCTCACAGAAATTAAGTCAGTCCTATCTGTACTGAAATCCTATGCTTTCACAAATATGTAATTCTAGGGATTTGTGGGGTTTATAGACAATAAAAGAAGGCATATTTTACTCATTTTAAAAAATTAAATTGAATAGTAAGAATTAAAAAAAAATTCTAAAAGTCATCCAAACTTTTCATACTGGGGTTTCCTGAAAGAAAAACATACTGATTTGATAGAAAGGAAAAGTTCCATAAAATATAGAAATTTTGTCCCTGGTTTAAATGAAGATTAATGAAAATAATAGGCCTTGTGATATAACAAGATACTTCAATACTAACAGTTTGACAGTATTGTGCTATTCAGAGAATTATAATTTAACAAGACATACAAGATGAGTTGGAATACCTTCATGGCATAAAAATAACTTTATGCAAAATAAAACTGAAGCAACATTTAAAATGTTCTGAAGTAAGATGTCTTACTGCTTAAGAGTTGTCAAGGGTTTGTCCCAGTTAGAGAAGAGGTAAAGTATTTCAGAACTTTCTGCTATCTAAATTTTCTTTCAACTACTTTTCTCTTCTGTTCTTCCTTAGCTGTTTCTTTGTTGTTTTATTCCCCTAGATATCTTTAAAACTTGATTTAACTGCTCTGAATTTGACAGAAAAATTTAATGTTCTAACAGGACAGAAAGCTGTGGGCTCATGTTTGGTTTCTAAAGGATGTGGCAGAAAGAAATCTTGGAAAAAAACTCCAAATCAGCTGTGATCATTTCAGCTCCCTTACAAAAAACATCAGCAACAGAAGAAGTCCACTTGGGTTCCCACCCACCTAGCATCAGAAGCCAAGGTAACCCCATAATTTTGGGTCATTGTTTAATGGCAACAACACTTAACACTGGATCATAACTTTCCCATTTTGGAGGCTTTGAGGAATTGGTTGACACCAAAATGCCCATGTGAGCAGTGCAGGTTTTCTGGCAGTGCCATGTGGGCAGTGAGGCAGTGTTTTCCCTTCCAAACACCAGACACTTTAGGGCAGAAGAAACGGGTGTTTTCCCTTCCAAAGATCTCACATCATTTTACACTTCAGCAATGGATTTGTATAATTTCAATCAAACCATGTATTACAAATCTCACTGTAGATTTTGAATTTAAACACTTCAGAAATGAGCAAAAAAAATGGTGCTTATGCTCAGAAAATAAAGGTCTTGGAGTGGAGGTATCTCAACTTCTTTATAGCACTGTTGAACAGATTACAAGCAGGCTTGTCATTTTTACTTCCGTGAAGTGTAAATTTCAGATTAAAAACTTTAATTGATAGCCATAATGTGTACTGAAAAGCTTCTAAAGCAATAGTAGCTTTTACACAAGCACTGCTGCCCAGAAAGCAAATCAGCACATAAGTAACTCACCCTCCGTATATTTCAGTGTGAAACTAAGATTGGCACCAAACTGCATCACTCTTTTAATGCATTTTGAATCCAAACTGAGAGACACTTGAGGAGCCACAGTGATGTCCCAGAGAAAAACATATTCAATGTAACCTTACTGCTACACCCACCTTCAGTTCATGGCCTAGCACTCTGCTCCCTTTTATTCATCCAGGTGAGGAGAAGCTGACAACTGGGGGAGGGAAGAGATTGGGAGCCATATGGAGCTAGAGGCAATTTTTGGTATGTCTTTGTGAATAGATACAAAAGAGATAAATGCTGGCATGCATAAATTCATATTTTATGGATACCTATTTTGGTACTTACTGCCAGAGTAATTTATTCCAAAAAAGGCTTTTAAAAACGAACACTGGTTTAAAGAAAATTCCAATCCTGAATTATTTCTGGCCACAGCAAATCCAAGATCCTGATGAGATGAAGCAGTAGGCAGAAGCCCACTCAACAGGGTTTACCTCACAGTGCCAAAAGGGGAAATGGTACAAATAACCAAGAACCCAAGAGAGAGATTCTCCAGGTCACTGCCCAAGACAAGCTCCCCAGGAATGGGGCTGCTTGAGCAGGGGTGGGCAACCATCTCGGCACAAGGAAGCGCTGAGGGTCCACATCCAAGCTGCTCACACAGAAGGCAAGCAGAGCTGACAGGTTTGCATGCAGCATCTTGTAATAACAAAGGTTATCAAAA
This sequence comes from Orthonyx spaldingii, assembly GCA_013397795.1. Lineage (NCBI taxonomy): Eukaryota > Metazoa > Chordata > Aves > Passeriformes > Orthonychidae > Orthonyx > Orthonyx spaldingii. The sequence continues at coordinate 2,922,381 of VZTJ01006176.1, read as the reverse complement.
TTACAAGATTCACTAGATTGGCTGCCTATAATTGCTGCACCTACAAATGTTCAGTTTCACTTCTCAGACTTATTCAAATAATCCAGCCCCCATGGGCCTGCAAACCTGAGCTGCAAGTCTGAATATGGAAGGGAATTTATTAAAAGACTGCTGGTGCATCTGACCACGACGGAATGCTAAAAAATGAAAAAGTAATGAAACACACTGAACATTTCTGAGCCCCAGATTATGTTTGGCCTGGATCCAGTGGACACGTTTGATTTCCACTGACTTCCCTATTACAGACTCTTATCTTGCCAAACTTTGATCTAAGGCCACCACAAGAGCAGAGGACAGCAGAATGAAAGTATCTGTGAGAGTCATTTATTCCATTAGTCAGAAATCAAAAATCAAAAGAGCCACTTGAAACACTAACAGAATGCAAAAACTCATCACTTCCTCCCAGAGAAGGGCAAAAGACCTTATTTGTAATTGTTGATTGGAACACGTGCCATAGCAGAAAATCTCTGGACTCTGTTCCCAGCTCTTAAATAGTTCTGTGGCTGGACTCAGGCAAAATGTTTGAATTTTCTACGCTTTTTCAAAATTCTAATAAAAAACACATACCCACCTCACAGAATAGAGGCTTCATCAGTGTTCCTAACTCACTCTCAGCTTCTTAAGTAGACAGTCCTGCAAAAGTGCAGAGCACCATTATTTAGATTTGATTTGCTTTAAAAAAATTTAGTCCTGTCTATTACTTGGTTGGGTGATTTTATTTATTATTTTCCAGGTAGGAACAATTATGGATGCAAAATCAGCATTTCTGCCTGGAGACTGGCCTCAGGCTTCTGCCTCATGCATATGTGTACATCATATTCCTACATCTTCCACAAAACAGACAGTGAGTCTGTGAACAGGTCAGTAGGACACAATCTAAGCAATGTACGCCTAAATCTGAGTGCAGAACAAGCAAAGAGTGGGTGTTTTTAAGAACAAAACTCTTTCCTAAGAACTTAGTTTCTTCATGGTGTAAAAAAATGGCTTTCTGAGGCACTGTGGTGTCTTCTGAATCACTGCCATTACCCGAGAAAACCCCAGGAAGTGGTTTGGATGAGAAACTGGACTCAACTTGCGTAGGTATCAGCTGATGTCAGAATACACACAGCACAAAGCCCTAACAATATGGACATTGTGAAACCAGGAATAACCTTCCCTTATCTCCTGCAGTTTGAGAAATCATTTCTAACCCGGTGACTACAGAGCTTAGGAACAAGTCAAACAGTTAATTATTCACTATGCTTCCTAATTAATCTCCATTGCAGGCCAAATCTTTGTATGCCCATAAAAACACGAAGATCTCCAGTGAGGGAAACAACAGCATGAGCTTTTGGACCTCCTTCTGTAAAGCAATTCATTTTTCCATAAACAGTTACTATTAAGCAAGGACAAAGCAACAAACCAGACAGCCATCTGTGTAAACCAATTTAAAAGGATGGTGACCTCATAAAATTTTTCAAACTAACGCTCTCCGTTTAACTTCTGCCACCCCGTCCTGCCCCAGCAGATGCTGGGTTCGAGCAGGTCCTCGGGTGAGCACAGTGCTTTCACTTTAGGGAAAGCTAGTACTTTAAAGTCACAGTGATTTCAAACCCGTGAAAAGAGCACGTCAATGGAAATACCTCGGCATATATGGAAGCAGGATAACCTTAGCGGCTGCCCACGCTCCCAGAGGGTGTTGCCACAAAGGTCTGTGCTATGTTTGCCAGCTGAGCTTCCTAGAGGTATGAGGTCAAGCAAGCACAAAGGTTCAGGCTGCTGATGGTAACACAATCCCTGCTGAACTGTGCTCTTTCTTACGACCCAGAGAGAAGCCCGAACAAGCACAGATGGCAACCACATTGGAAAAGACGACAAACCTGATAGCCTTAGAGAAAAACTTATGAATCCACATACAGCACAGCTATTCTGTGTGTACCCAAGATGGCCACAGCATCCCCAGCTCATTCTGTTTATTTAGATTTGAATCCAATGAAGCTTCAGGCAAAATATGCAAAATAAAATACCAAGTAGAACACCTACAAAGAAGTGCAAGTAATAAACACCTAAGGACATGTCTTGCACAAGGTCACTTGCAGAGCTGCCCTTTATTCCATTTACTAAAGTCAGCCAGAGCCACACAAGAGCTGAGAGCAGAGTGCATCAGATGATGGTGACATCAGACCATTGGTAGCACAACAGAAGGAAGTGCACAAACTCATTTACAAGGGCATGTGGACTATGAGCATTTCAGTATCAAAGAAGGCAACTGAAAGAAATGTATATTCTGTATATTCTCTTCACATTTCCAAGCATCAGAACAACATAACAGTATATAAACTGTATTTAAAGTGGTGGAAGGAAGTATTTGCTTCTCCATGACATAAAGATGATGTTTCTAATTCACATAGTGCAGACACAGTACAAATTACCTCCCTCAATGCCAAGGCTTGTTACATGGACTCTTTTTTCCTTTAGCCTGCATTGTCAAAGAGTCATTACTTTACTGCTCCCCTGCCACAGCGCCTGATGTTTGTGTGCTGGTATTTGTGTTTGCTTTAAAATAATGGCTGTGAGGTGAAGGCAACTTGCCCTTCTGACCCAGCGCGTAATTGTACAAGTGTTTGTGCAGTAATAACCCATCATACACATAAAGTGACATTTCTCTAATTGCCATTTGCTGAACACAAGGGCGCCCTCCGCAAATACAGTGGCTTTTTATTGGCAACCTCTTTAATTTTTTCACTCTTCCTAACACAGAATCTCCTTTCTGTCATTAGAGAAGAACAACCCATTCCCCACCACAGCCACAGTAATACTACATATTTCTTAATATGTATCACTGAACACTATTAAAGATTAGCCTTAAAAGACAGAGTAGTATTAACAGCTGTTCTGGGAACTTGTTCCAGAAAAGGGAACACTTCTGACCTTTGAGTCCATGTTTCAGTGCCTTTTTGAAATGCTTCAGAACAAAAGTTCAAGCAGCATCTCCTTTCAGTTTGTCTCATCTTGTTGCGTGTAAAAGTGAGGACAGAAATTCAAGAGAAGCCCGGCTGGTGCTGCTTTCTCTTGCCTTCAGTTCTGCTGTGCCAGCTGATGTTGGCACATGCAGCATATTTCTCTGCTTCCTTTGGTTTTGTCTTTCCTTGGTCACTGCTTTGAGTTCCTACCCAGCCATCTCCACAGCTCTCCTGTCACTGCCATGTTACATAAAAACTCAGAAATGGCTTAGGAAACATTTAAATCTGCGCTATCTTGGCAAGCAGCTAATCCTTGAAGCAAATGCTACTTACACAACAGAGTGCCTGCGTTTCCTACCCTGTTGTGGAGATGTCATGCCTCATCTCCTAAGGCTGGAAGGAATGCATAGCACTTCATAAAATAACTCTGACTTTCCATTTCTACTATATAAGCAACTTGTTATCTTTTTTTATAGGGAGGGAAAATGGGAAAGGGAATTCCTGGAAGAGATTACAATTGTCAAACTAGCTTTTGATATCTTTTAAACAGCTGAAGCATTAATTTTTTGGCGGCACTGTCAAAAGTCTATGAGGGCTTCCTGACTGAAGTGGAGGAAATAGTACATTTAGTTCAACTACAAGTTGTACTTTTTAAAAAATCCATATGAAAACAGACTCATTATTCATTTTTCTGTTAATATGTGGTTTTGCCCTGCAGTTTCAGTAATATTTTTTGTAAGACCTGGCAGTCTCAGAAAAGAGTTAGTTACTCTAGTGTAACTTAGAGTTAATGTTTTAATAAACTCTTGTTTATACTATAGTCAAACCAGAACAAACAAAATAAAGCTACAAATGACATTTTTATAAGAAGTGAAGAAGAAGATTCATGTATCTGAATATTTAAGTTACAGTGTGGTAGGCATGACTATTATTTCCTGTAAAGCCAAATTGTAGCTTTAAAGAACGGGAAGAAGGCTACCACGGGAATAGAGCATGGATATGACTCGAGCCTCTAAAGAGCAGCTGGATATAAATACCTTACAATTTAACACAAAACTCCCATCAAGTATTCTGAGAATTTTACAATGGAGCAATGGCAAGATATGGCCATGAGAAACGTTTGGAGTCTTCAAAATACCACCGTGCTGGATTACCGCAAATGCCTCCCTTTGCAGTAAAACTGACAAAAAATTTCATGAAGAAGGTTTGCAGTGGGATAGACAAGAAAATGACCTTTTTTAAAAAGTGATCTTCGAATCCCAGAAATTAGATCAAAAATGAAATTACCAAAGTCTATTAGATCATATTGTATCCAAGTAAGAAAAATCTTTGTAGTGTATTTTTCAGCTTTTTGTCCGGTCACTTTTGAGTTGCTTAAACTAATCAGCTCCTCTAGTTTCCATCAAGAGAAGAGACTTTCACTGTAATGATTTTTTTCCTAGTGGTTAAACTAATACTCCTTTTGCTTATTTGCATAATTTTAATACTTTATACCTCTTTGAGACATTCCCTTCTAGGTGATCTTGGCTCTGATACCACTGTGATATCTAATTTAATAGCAATCAAGGTATAAAATGCTATACTAAAAAGAGCAACTGACCTTCCGATTTGCAGCCTTGCTCTCTCTGTAACCAGTGGCAAGCTTCTGCTTGCATGAGACCTGAGCTCCTGGTCAAGAGTCAAGAGGGTGGAAAATCACTATCTCACTTCTATAGACAGGCTGTATTTCATCAGTGCATGGCTCTGAGCTTTATGGAGGATGGAGATCTAACAGCAAAGCAGCCTCTAAAGGCTCCTATTTTCTTTAGTCAATGTGATGCTCCATGATTTTGTTAGACTGAGAAAATTTGGTTACTATCACTTTTCCCTGTATATTAGTGAAAGGGGGTTTAATGAGTTTTCTGTTTCTTAGTTGTAATAAGCCCTTTTCTTTTTCATTCCCAAATCGCAGACTTCCAGATCAGGATATCTGGCTGGCCTTTGTATACAGAAATAGAATTCCATGAAGGAGAGAAAGGAGTTTCACACTGCAAATTGTTACCCTACCTCCCAGGGAAGGTACAGAAGATGTCATGAACTCATGGATTGACTTTGTATCTCCTCTGTCCCCGAACAAAGATGGTCCACAGAGCAATCCCCAAACACTCATTCACTTCACAGTCTAAAAGGATAAGTAAGTGTACAAGAAGGAAAGCTGCAGAGAGCCCATCCTTGAGGATGTTGGAATAAGTTAGTGAAAACAAAATGACTACCTGGTAAGGAATTTAATTTTTTAACTTAGTTGTTATTTAACTAGCAGCATAGCAGCTGGCAACTGTACTTGAGAAAGACCAGATGAGTTTTTGGAAAACTCCTCAATGCCAAAGGCCTGTCTGCAGAGGGACAAAGTCATGTCATGAAATTACAGACACTTGGCAAACTCCTCAGCAATCTTGAATAAGTACTTTGCACTGCCCTCAATGTTATTAGCTATTGCAGTGTCATGTAAATCCTTCATGACAGTGCCATTTTTGAAGTGCTGCTGCACCATCAGGTGTCATGACATTATCAAGGCTCCTGGGGATGTCAGTGTGTGACACCTCTTTCTTGCCTCCTTTACAGCAAGTTTCCAAGCCAATCTGAACATCATGCAAAAGGCCAGGATGTGCCACAGAGAAAAACTGTGTTAGAAGGAAGCTTCTTCCCTCACTGTCTCCTTGGAGTACAGGACCTCTTTACCCAGGATAACCCTGTCCCTTACCCACTCCTGTCTCAGGATTCACGCCTGGCTTTGCGTCTGAGAACAGGCGGCTGGTAGGGAATGCTGGTGGCTGCAAGCAAATGGACAGGGATGCTGGGCTGAGTCACTGGCAGCTCACCACTTGTTGAGCTGTTTGAGGTCCTGCAGGAAAAATGCTCACTTTGTGGCACTGAAGCAAAATACTGCCAAGAGCAAAAATAACTACAAGAACTACTGCTCTGTATAGATACAGAAAACAAGACAGGAGATGAAGAAAAGACTTTGCCACCGTTCCACAGGAGTTGGTGCCAGACTACTGATAAAAGGGAGGTACTTTCCTGTCTGCCACAGTACCCAGACTTCACCTGCAGTATATTCCTTCTCTCTTCTCCCCCACGTGCCAACAAATGGGTAGATTTCATTCAAATTAACTGTTTGATGCCAGGGTAACATTTATAGATCTATGAACTTACTGACAACCTAGTCCCAGGTCTCCAACAATCTTATGAAAGTCCCTGGACACTTGCAGGAAGGACTGAGCTGATGACTAAAGGTCTCAGGACCAAGGTCATCAGGCACAGAACACATAGGAAGAGCTGAAGTGTATCTGATTCCATTCACTCACATTACTGTACACAGTAACATCAGAAAGATGGAAGGCTCTTCATTCACTGCATCAACTGGATTTAAAAAATCACATTCACAAAAATGAAATAACTTTTTTCACTCTTCCGACTTTTCTTTACACTATATTTTTCTTGTATTATTTCACTGCATTATTTTTCTTCCTCTTCACTTTTGTTACTCTGATCACTACAAATATGAGCAATGTTTATGAGTAACTCCTTATTTGGCCCTAAAGAAAAGTAATGCCTAAATGAAGTGACAGCTAATCCTTATTTCTTCCACGATACCAGAAGGAACAAAACCCAAAACAAACCAATGAAATTATCCAAGTTCTTCTTCACACAAGCTGACCAAAACTGCAGTTTCCAAGTATCTGGCAACTGGTTCAATGATTTTAAGTGAACTTTATGGAAACACAAAGATCACCTTGAGAGAGCAAGTATTTATGACTATAATAGACGATTTTGAACTAAAACAAACAAAATATACCATGTCCCCTGAAAATGTCAAATCACTACTTTGCCTCATATTTCAGAGTATTTTTACAATGTATAGCCAGCTCACAGTAATAACATACATGTACTTGTGTTTATCATTTCATTAATGACTGAGAAGCACTGCCTGGTCCATGCAGTCACTCTTCAAACAAAACAGTGCTGTCAAAACGGTGGGCCGTGGCAAGGTGAGCATTCTAATTTTTTGCTCTTCTTTCTATCCCAAAGCACCTCTTTACTCTTAAAGAGTATTTAAGCACTGAGAGTACTTGTGTATAAAAATGATACAAAACTATTAAATATCAATTCATTGTTATGACCCTTAACAAATACCCAACACTATAGCAGCTGTACAGACTGTGTAGTCATAGATTTAACAGGTGGGAGAGGTGGGAGGGAAAAGAATTGTATTTAATCTTTAAAAAGATTTCAGAATGAAGCCCCTGATATTCCTGTGTCAGATTCAGTCTCCGTTTTCGCCTCCCAGGTATGGTAATTACAGTCCTGTGCCCACTGGGAACTAGTTGCACATTAAAACACCAACATGCTTTGCTGGAGGAGGGAGAGGTTTGCCGATGGAGACTTTACAAGATGCAGCAGTGAATGCTTTGACTTCCAGTGAATGTGCAGTATCCCTTGCTCACAACACCTAATTATTTTAACTAAACAGATGAATATCTGGCAAGCCTCTGTGCAGGGTGACTTTCAAGATTTTAAAGGCGGCCATTGAAGAAGTGAAGGCTTTTCTGGAAAAGCAAGGCTTTAGCTACTGTGGTCATCATTCCTCAATTCAAGCTGTACCAGCAGAACTTGGTGCCTGCACTTAGTCACCAAAGTCAACAGAGTGTAGGCATACAGACCCAAGCATCCACAGGGCGTGACTTCACTGCAGGGTCAGCACCTAAATTAAGTTTGTCCCCAACACGACACCTCTGTCACAGCACACAGGGAGGTACCTACACACACTGCCACATGCCAGTTTGGATTTCATCCCTCTGCCTTGGCCTCAGTGCCAAGCATCAGGAAACAGCAGGCAACTTGCCAACACTTTTTCTTAGAAAACGGCGACCCTTTCTGGAAATGTTCTGAAGGTCTGCAGAGTCTTTTTGGAAAGGTGATAATGCTGAGCTTTTGCACAAACACTGTAAATGAAAGCTACCCTAAAATACTATCACTACTCTAAAACATGATAGCCCTAAAAATGAGGGCAAATGAGGTCAATATTAGTCAAAAGATATTACTGCAGCCAGGCATTTTGATTCCTAGAAAGCTGAGGCAAATGACACATATAGCAGCATCAACCAGTTAGAAAGCTTTAAATTTTCAACGCACACCCCAGGAAAATCCAATGATTTTTAATGCAAATGACTCAAGATTCATCAAACATTTTTGTGCTTAACCTTTTACAGATTTTGAATTATGTAACCAGTTTGTCATGAATCTCAAAGTCTTACTGAAGTGACTGAAAAAAAACAAACCCAAAAATAAAGGAAGAGTATACTCGTAAATCACAATTCAATGAAGACCTTTCCATTCCCTCCTCTCCCCCTCTTGATTTTTCAAGCCTCTTTTTAATTGCTGCTTCTCTTCCTGCTACTTCTGCCAAATGCAAATCTTAACCAGCACTCAACTAGCCAGAGCAGATGAGAAAACTCACTTGAGACCCAGTGCATGTGCTGGACCAGGCACCTGTCTGAAAGGAGCAGACAGGTACATACAACCTGTATTGCTCAGAGTGAGGGCATCCACACCACGACAGTGCACACTTGCAAGCACTGTGTCAACAAAGGCAGAGACAGGGGTTAACTGGCTTCTGCAGGAAGCCTGGTTTCATTCATTAACTACAACCTCTGGGCTAGTACATGCGGAGGAGGGAACACACAGGCGAGTTAAAACAAAGCTCCTGCCTTCCCTCTGAAACTTTTCAAGTCTCAAAATCTTGCAGAAAACCCAATCCGCTGTCACCTGAATGAAAAGCAATAGTAGGCGCTCAAATAAGTAAGACCCGCGTGAGAGTTTGCAAGCCCAGCCTGTGCGGAAGGCCACCTGCCAACAGGAAGAAGTGGTGAGAAGGAATTTGGATCCAGCTGCTATCCTCCCTCAGCCAAACAATGCTGCGTGATAAACAGCATTAAGGATTTTTTTTTTAAATCCTCAACCACACTGGGAGCATCTATATCTGTCATTTTTACTCCCTGGTTACCAGGAGAACGGCTTGAGAGATTTCTGTGCATGAGTGCACAGACAGCCGATCTCCTGTTTCCTATCATAGCTTTATCAAAAGGATTGAGACAGGAAGAACAGGAGGGAAAGAAGAAGAAATGACAAAGTGCCTCGCCGTAGGGCTGACTCAAGCTGCGAAATTCATCACAAAAAATCTTGTAGCTGTCTTGCAGCCCCATTTCGCATGTCAGCTTCTGACAGAAAGGCAGAGTGGACATAGGAAGAGGAGATTACTCAGTATCTGCAGTCCTTTTTTCCTTAATATGAAGTACTGAACACCAGGAAATAAACTATGACTGCATGCTCAGTGGGTCACTGTGGCAGGTGCAACTTAACCTTAAGACCACGCAGCCTATTGCACCTTCAGCTTTAGCCCAGGCAGCACCTTGGTGAAGCACGCCAATAAACCCACTCGCTGCTGATGGTAACAAAAAGGGTTAAAAACCAACCAGGCTGCAGCCGAAAATTCCACAGCGTTTCCCTCCACAAAGCTGCAAGCTGCGTGTCTCCCCGGGATAAAATGAACCGACAAACTGCCCTAAAGATCAGCCAGCTAAACACAGCGGAACGCCGGTGCCAGCGGCGGGCACGGATGGCTGGGGAGCTCGGAGAGTTGGAGCATCACAGCCGTTCCTCGGGCGATCCTCCGGCGCGGCCACTTCCCGGCGTCCGGGGACGCGCAACTCGCGGCTACGCGTCGGCGCCGGATTCACCGCCTTGCAGCCGAGGAACCCCCCTCTCCTTCCTCCCCGCCTCAGCCCACGGCGAACACCCAGCATCTGGGTACTACCTGCGTTTATCAGCAGAGCCATCGCGTGTCTTCAGTCATTCAAGGAATTTAACAGCCTGGAAATTCCTGTTGTCCATTATTTGAGGTTACAGATAAAAGCTAAACAGCAGCCGTGACTCCCATCAATCATAAGTCACTCACTGATAGAGCGTATGGTAGGAGACCTACTGATGTAAGCTAGTCACCAGAGAAAATACCCACTGATGACGCATATCCAGGCACAAAAATAGTTACAGGGCCCCCAAAGGGATTATTCAACAGCCTACATTTAGATATTCCTTCAAGAGACCCGCAGTCAATTTGCTGCTATTAGATGGCTGGGGAACATCGAAGTTTAAGTTTCCTCAGCAGACATAACCACAAATAGCTGGTTTAAATAAGGTACTGCAATTACAAGCTGTTTTGTAAATTTTAACACTGCATTATAGCGATTAAGTCTAAACAGAACCACTGGCTAAAAAATGCTGCATATAGCCTTTGCTCTCAATATTTACCAATTCCTCCTGCATATTAGCCAGCAATGAAAGGAACAATTTAAAATTAATTCACAAATGTTTAAACTAAGTCCCTTGTGCTACCCTAGAACAATGTTTTTTATTCTTAAAAAAAACCCCAAAATATATGCAAATATATGGTATGGGATATTTTGGTGCTGCTTAAATGCTATCTGGATCAACTTTTGCCTTAATTTTTATCCTTCTTTCGTATTTTCCTCTCTACTACACAAAAAAGAAAAACACCCAAATAGTTAATCTTTCTTGCACAAATCAAAACCATGTACAGGTAAGTTATTGCAACATGCAAAACCACGTACCATGCACCCACTTTGAGCAGGGACCAGAAAAAGGATCCCCAGAAATCCCTTCTAGCCTAAATTATTCTGCAATTCTGTGCAACTGGATTTTTTGGCATTAAAAACATAATCCTCTAAATTAACCAATCAACTGGTAATCCTACAATACTCCTGCCCCCTTCAACACTTTCAGGATCCTTCTCATGCCCAGACAGCAACCAAACTTACTAGGATATAGCTGAGCCTACTAACACCACGGAGCACAAAACACTGACTGTGCATTTCTGGCTTTTTTTTTTTTTTTTTTTTTTTTTTTTTAAGTAGCTGATTTTAACATCCAAGCCCCCTGTTTGGAAGCAATTTTGGTGCTTAGGAGTCTAAAGTTTAATGACTTTTTATTGCACACTTAGAGTCTAAATATAGGAAAATATTTTACGGCTCTGATGCCTACTTCATTGACATACTTTTGGAAAGCATTACCTAGCCAAACAAACACTCAAGGATTTATAATGCTTACCCTATAAAGCAGGAGAAAGAATTGTCCCAGGCTATGAACTTCTACCTCACTTTCTTCATCTGTGATAACATTATTAAAAATAACACCAAAAATTATTTTTAGCACAACTGTTTCGTAAAGCCCTCATGTTTCTCTCATGCATCCATATGCTGCCAGTCCACATGGCCTAATTTAACAGCCCTAAGAAGAAATATTGGTGCCCTCTAGCTGATTTTCCTCACCAATTTCCTGCAGACACCAAGCAGCAGTCTCTCTTTTCTCCTAACATTCCTGGGTCTTTCACTGGTGCCCCCAAAATGCAATGCCCTGGAATAAAACAAGCCACTTCCTACAGAAGATACAGGAATCAAAACACTGAAATCCTTTAGTGCTCTCAACTGTAGGAGCTCTTAAAATAGCCTAAGTGCCACGAAAAATAGGAGAGATATAGCTGTGTTCGATATCCCCTTACCAAGAACTGGTGAAGCACCTAAATATACTGTGCAGCAAGTCTGCACGTTCCATGGGAAAATACAACCTGCAATTTTGCATGAAACACAGGAAGCTCCTCACCCTTTCATAAGTAGTACAATTCCCCCTTCATCAGGAGCCTTTAAAAAGCTTATAAGCCTTTTATTATGTTCTGCCACACATTCTGAAGTTAGTTGGTGATGGATCAGATAATTTCACAACTCAGAGCCCAGGACCTCCCTTTTTCCATCACACAAGCAAGCAGGGACAGCTTTCCTCTCCTTTCACTCTGATGTCTGTCAAAGGGACGGACTCCCCATTCCACCCTCCACATTCCCATCTCCTCTCCCTCCAGCCCCTCTCCTGGAGGCTGTATCAGGTACCACTGAGGTACAGGGCCCCATCACCTTATGTGGCATGGCTATAGCAGGGACACAGCTGGAGCACATCTTCAAAGCTAGGGAAGCCACAAGGCAGGGATGCTAACACATACTTTGGACACCATCTCCCGTGTGACAGATGAGGTCAACGAAACACTGTCCAAATCCCAAACAGGAGATCTCTCCTGGCTGGAGGAAAACCCTGCTGAAGAAGAGCTGTCCCAGGAAATGCTGAGCCTGTGGCAGCAGACAGCTGCCTGGCAGCTGCCAGAACAGCTCTTTGGCACCTTTGACTGAGTGCCTCTGCTCTAAGCCACATCAGTGGCCACTGGCTGCCCAGAGGATGCAAGAGAACAGGATGCTGTGTGGAAAACAGGGTTAAAGCTCTGTTCTCTTCCTCTTTGTCCAGCTAAAAGAGGCAGAGGTTAGCTGGAGCTGATGGTCTCTGTGCATTTAATTAAAGTCATAAACTTCTGTGCACATCTCTGGATGGCCCTATCAACCATTAATCAAATTAAACATAGAAGGGAGATCAGGATCTGAAGCTCAAAATAAATACTGTGAGACAGACTAACTTTTAGGGTTGCATTCATAATCCTCAAAAGGTCTGTTTAAACCTTGATTGGGAAAAAGGAAGCTGCAGCATATACTGTGTATTTCTGTGTTTGAACAGCAATTGTCAAGCAGAAACTGCTCAAATATTTGGGAAGCATCAGGCTGATCCTGCAACTTCCAGCTGTCTTTGGAAAGTTAACTTCCCATGTGCCATCTGCCTGTTGGAAGACAGAATGGGTTAATCACAGTGGTCAGGCATTTTGGAAGGGTCCTAGGGCTCCATTTCTCCAGCACCTCACTACATCAGTCCAGCTAATGTTCATTTCACACACACCTCTAGGAAAAGGATGCTACAGACTCAGTCAATACTCATTAAGTGGTTTTAATCCAAATCTTTACACCAATTAAAAGATGAAGGGCTTATTTGAACATGGAACAGTCAAAACCCTTTGTTCACATAGAACAGGCATTTTACTCCATTTGGAAAGTGAAATTTACTTCATTTTTCTGCTTGCCTTTTTTTTTTTTTTTTTTCCAACCAGCTGTCAGTTCTGCCCGTTCTCACACAGGAGACCTAGAACAAGGTTGGTTTTTCCAACTTCTTTTCTGGAAGGCAACAGACTTCTCAAAAGCCCGATTTCTTGAAACATAAAAGAACCCAGCAAACCCTTGCAGAGAATAGGTACAGATGTGAGAATGTGACAGATGGGCAATGAAGGCGGTATCTATGGGATAAAAGGAGATGTGGTGGAAAAAATAGGATCTGACAGGAGCAGCTTTTGCTGTTTTTAGTAATAAAAATGTGTTGCTTTTCAATACAGAAAAAACATAATGAAAACAGGTAAAGGACAGAACAGGAATCATGGTTACAGTGGTAACTAAGTATACCCATCTAAGTAAGTATTAGAGTGCAGAGATATCCTGTTACAACAAAACATGATAGTTTAAAAAATGATGTGTTTGAAGTAGGAAGCTGATGAATTATCTCTTACTGGCCAGGAGCATCCACTTTGGAATATAAATTAATGTAGTGTAGGAATACTGTTTATGAAGAGCAAAGAGACTATGAGATTTTCAAACAGACAGCAGGAGAACACCTCACATTAGCAAATTATTATTTGAAATTTCTATGGTTGTTGAAACAAGGGGTAGTATTAGAAAATACTGGCTCACTTAGGATGGGATAGTATGGAGCATTTGGTCACCATATCATACAACATTAGATAAACCAGGACACTGATGTCAGAAACATAAATATAGTTCATGCTATTCTCAGTTTGTCTGCACATCAATGTCTTAGGGCCTTTCTCTCACTGCTACCATTGGCAAACCAGGTAATATTGATTATAACTTAAAAACAAAATTAAAATATTATACAAGCACAGGCTTCTGAGACTACATAATGATTTTTCTCTACTTGGAAGGATTCTGATACCTCTCCTTGCATTCAAACACCCTGAAGAAATCTAAAATGAGTAACAATGGATGATGGTGGTGAGACTTGTGCTTATTTTGGATATTTAACACAAAAATCAACATTTTTATTTGCGAAAATAAGTATACTTGAAGTTAAATTTCAAATTAACACTACCTATGATATAGTCCAAACTGGATACATTTGGTAGAATAGTTAACAGTAAACTACAGAGTTTACGTCAAAGTTCTAAAGTAAATCAAACCAAAAAACTAAAGAAAGCTATTGCCTGAGCACCTGAAACCAGGATTTCTTGAAATAAGAAACTAGCATTTGATAGTAATAGTCTTATCTGTGTACAACCCTCTTTCAAGACAATAACTAAAAATACTTTAAGATCTATTCTTTACCAAAATTCCTTTAAAGTAGTTCTAGAATATAGTGATGAAAAATAATAGTAGTCTCAGTGGTCTGCTCACATCATATGTATGCCACTTGACTTGAATGGACCAAATAAAGCTAATCATCAAAACATGACAGATTTATTCTATGTATTATTCTACAGTGACTGCACTGGTGGATATGGAAAGAGAAACTGATGCCATTATCTTGATTTCATTAAGGTCTCTGATACAGTCTCACACATCATCAGGGAGATAAGGATTTGATGATGGGCCATTCAATAGATACGGAACTGGCTGGATGGCCATACCCAAAGAGTTGCAGACAACCTCTCAATGTCCAAATGGATCTGTATCAAGTGGTGTTCCTCATGGAACTTTATTGGGACTGATTCTGTTCAATGCCTTAATTGATGACATAGTGGAATTGAGAGCCCCATCTTAGCAAGTCTGCAGGTGACACCAAGCTCAGCGGTGCAGTTGATACACTTGGTGGAAGAGATGACATCTCTAGGGACCTTAACAGGCTTGAGATGTGGGCCAGTGTGAACCTCATTAAATTCAACAAGGCCAAGGCCAAGGACCTGCACATGGGTCAGGGCAACTCCCAGTATCAGGACAGACAGGGGATGAATGGATTGAGAGCAGCCCTGTGGAGGACTTGGGGATACTGTGTGGTGGGTTGACTTGACAGGACACGAGGTGCCCACCACAGCTGCTCTGTTACTTCTTTCCTCAAATGGACAGAGGAGAGAAAACATAACAAGAGATAAGGATGGGGGACATCACTCAACAGTTACCACTACAGGCAAAACAGACTTGACATGGACAAATAAGTTTCATTTTGCCAAAAAAATCAGAGTAGAATAATGAGAAATAAACCCAAAACTTAAAAAATTTTCCCCTCACCCTTCCCTTCTTGCCAAGCTTAACTTCACTCCAGACTTTCTGTGCCTCCTCTCTGCCAGTAGTGCAGGGGGATGGAGAATGGGGAATGGGGTTGTGTTCAGACACATTGTCTCTGCAGCTCCTTCCTCTTCAGGGGGAGGACTCCTCACACTCATTTCCCTGCTCCAATGTGGGGTCCCTCCTTAGGGAGAGAGCGCAGCCTTCTCATGGGGTCGCAGTCTCTTTCAGGCATCCCCATGCTCCAATGTAGGGTCCTCCACGGGCTGCAGGTGGGTATCTGATCCACAGTGGACCTCCAAAGGCTGCAGGGGCAGAGTTGCTCCTCCATGGTCTGCACCCCAGGCAGCAGAGGAATCTCCGCTCTAGTGCCTGGGGCACCTCCTGCCCCTCCTTCACTGGCCTTGGTGTCTGCAGAGCTGTTGCTCTCACAAGTTCTCACCCGGCTCTTCTCTGGATGCAACTGCTGTTGTGCAGCAACTTTTTTTCCTTTTTAAATCTGTTGTTCCAGAGGTGCCACCTCTGTTTCTGATGGGCCCAGCCTTGGCCAGCAGCAAGTCCATCTTGAAGTCAGCTGACACTGGCTCCATTGGACACAGGGGAAGCTTCTGGCAGCTTCTCACAGAAGCCACAACTATAGTTCCCTGCTACCAAAAACTTGCTACACAAACCCAATACATACTGGTAGATGAAAAATTAGATAAGACGCAGCAATGTGCACTTGCAGCACAGAAAGCCAACTGCATCCTGGGCTGCATCAAAAGCACTGTGGCCAGCAGATTAAGGGATGTGATTCTTCCCCTTTACTGGGCTCCTGTGAGACCCCACCTGCATACCATATCCAGCTCTGGTGACAACCACGAGTCAAACACAGACCTGTTGGGGTGGATCCAGAAAGGGCCACAAAGGTGATAAGAGGGCTGGAGCACCTCTCCTATGAAGACAGGCTGAAAGAGTTGGGGGTATTCAGCCTGGTGAAGAAAGTGAAACCTCTGGGGAGACCTTACAGCAGCCTTCCAGTACCTAAAGGTGATCTATAAGAGGGGGACTTCTTACCAGGGTCTGTAGTGATAGGACAAGGAGCAACAGTTTTAAACTGAAAGAGGGTAGGCTTAGGTTTGATATAAAGAAGAAATTCTTTATTATGAGGATGGTGAAGCAAAGGAATAGGTTTCCTAGAGAAGACATGGATGTCCCATCCCTGGAAGTGTTCAAGGCCAGACTGGATGGGAGTCCGAGCCATCTGGTTTAGTGGAATTTGTCCCTGCCCACGGCAGGGGGGTTGGAACTAGATAATCTTTAAAGGTCCCTTCCAACCCAAACCATTCTGTGACTCTGTAATTCCAGTGCACAGAACTAGGAGTACCTCAGAGATACTGTAAAGCAAAAATAAAAACAGTGACTGCAAAGAGACTATTCTGAAATGACATTCACTTCAGTTTGATGCTTAACTGCAAATCAGTAAAACCAATCTTCATCCACAGGTGCTGCCAATAAAAAATTAATTCAGAATGTACACCCATTTCTAGTTCCATCTGAAAAGAGAAATACAGAGAGCACAACTAGGGGTCACCAAAAATGGGGAGTGGAAAAGGGCAGCATAGGAAACTCCACTGTCTTCACTTTCCTCATCCCTCATTACTGTGATAATGTAACATTGTATTTAGGTGTTAACCTCACACGTACAAGATCTGACCTGCCCTTGAGGATGAAGTTTCATGCTTCAGTGAGGTCAGTCCAGTGGTGAGCTGCCACCCAAGAGGGGACGATGCCACTTTGCTTCTTCCTCTCAATGCCAGCTATGTGCTCCTGCCATCTCTAGAGTTTGTCTGTGCCCATGGTGAGCCAATCCAAGGTGCTCACCTATCAGAAATCCCTGGGTACCCAACAGCTCACTGCCCGCCCAGCTGCCCAAACCAGCCCAGTGCGGGCCGAGGCAAGTGGCTGCAGAGGACAGGCAGCAGAAGCAGCCCCTTTGGGACATGAAACCACAGCCAGGACAGTGCGAAACCTTTCCTCAATCTCCAACCACCTGCCCACTCGCTTCCAGCTGTGGCAGCACTGGAGAATCCAGGCCAAGGAAAAGAAAATCCAGCCTCTCAACGTTGAGAGGTGCTTCAGACATGGATGCTGACAGCTTCAGCAGGGACCATCAGAGAGCCAGCAGAGACTTGAAGGAACCACAGGGAGAAGAAAAGAGAATGCCCAAACCACCCTGTGCAGAGGAGAGAGCCCCAGCTTGGCTGCAGCCTTGTGGCTTGTCCCCACCACCTTCCAAAAGGGGAGATCACCCCAGAAGGTGTATTTAGCTCTATGTTGATTTTCTTACTAGGCTTGTTGAAAACCAAATATGTCTGATGTTTCAGAAATGCCTGTTTGTGATTTTTTTTAAACCTTTGTCCATTTTTTCCCTTTGTGGCAAACTGTGTAGTTTAAATCCATTACTAGTTTCCTCTAAAAGAGGTGGTTTCTTTTCCTCTTGCAAGGTTTTTTCATATTGCTTAACAATCAAGGAAAGAACACAAGAATCAAACTCATAAAGTATTCTTTAAAATCCAATTTATTGAAAAAAGGACAATTACCAAATCACACTGCTTCATCTTTTACATTTGTTAAACAACACAGAAAAAAACCTACGAAATCTCATAGAGGCTCTTCAGGGATTTCTCTCAAAAGACAGTTTTGCTTGCTAGCTATACCCAAATTCCTCTCTTCCTGGACTCCCTCAAACCACCAGCTCTTATCTCTTATCTCTGGAATATGTTAAACTATGAAAAAAGCATCATCTTGCCAATTTGGCATAAGAAGAGGGGGATTTCTCTCCTTGCTCTTATGGGAATGCCTACTGAAATGCAAGTTTCTAGGTTGCTCCTGCTTACGCACTGATAAATTTGACTCTTTCCTTACTGACATCTCTTTTTCCTATGAAAAGTTCAAAAGTTCAGTTAGCAACAATCTGATGTTTCAGCTTGCTGCACAAGCCTCTGGGTTATTTAATCAAGAAATTAGATTTCTACAATGCATGGCAGTACACTCACCGCAGTCAGTACTATGAACTGTTGCTAATTAACAAAAATGCCAACACAGAATTATTTATTATATTAATTAATGAAAGTATATATAAGCAGCCTATCTGTAAGAAGTCAGATGCAATCTCTAACAGACTTCCTGCTGCTGTGCTGCCAGTTTCTCAGTGCAACAGTGGCCATTCTTAATTAAATAAATGATTTACCTTGGAAGATTTCATTGAGTGCCAGACACAAGCAACAGGGCTGGGTGAAAATAAATCACTGCCGGCAGCATGCCAGTACTCGTTCCTAGAATCTATGGAAAACGGCTATTTCCCTACAGCAAACATTTTGCATAACCATTCTGCACAGTTTAATTGATCTCTGCAACCGCATGATAGTAAAATCTCCTTCATTTCAATGTATTTTAACACAGTACTTCATGTTCTTTTGATTTCATTCTCCTCATATTTGGCTGGCTTTTTGCATCAGTTGTGCGGCTTCTTGTAAAAATCATCTTTTTAAAAATTTATTTATTTATTTATTTAGGGTTAAAATCTTCCTCAATACGACCTCTTGTTAGGATGCTGACCCAAATCCATCCCTTAAAGTCACCATGTTACTGCTCTGAGTCTATAGTCATCCCCTGCTTTAATTTCCACCATACTCCTATCAAACTCAAGTTACTTCCTTCTCTACCAATGTCCTCTTATCAGTACACATAAAACCTGCTTTTAATGTTTAACATTTACTGTGCTACACTGCTATTCAGGCATTTTCATAACCACAGAAAAAACTGGGAAAATTCCCACTTCATGCCGTGATGTTAATCTATTTTAAAATTTGCTGCAAGATACCACAACAAATATTATGGTATGACTTCAATACCTGACAGCAGTGTAAACATCAGCAAGTTTTCCTGGGTAATCACAGGCACCTCAATTATCCAGATACTGTCTCAGCTAGCAAAAGGACAGCCTGACTTACCGTATGGTCAATGACTTTCTATGCGTTAGTGATTTTAGAAAACCTGACAGGAATAAGAGTCCCTGGTTGCTCCTTCATAGGAAATTTCTCCTTATATTTTTGTGTTGAAAATGAATGATGTGAATTGATTGTTGCTGGTCAGAAGAGTTCAGGCATTCTGGGGGTCTGTGTTCACCACTGACTGCCCCACGCACCAGTTCTAAAAGGTGAGCCAGGTCTCTCTACTAGGTTAGGTTTCAGTTGCAATTCCCCAGTCTTTCAAAGAATTTGGTTTTTTCTTGCAAAGTTTGGCAGTCAGCATGCGACACTTCTAATGTGAAAAACACGTCAGCATTTCAAGAAATAGCCAACCACCTTGGTGGGATTGCTCCCCTGAGGAAACGAGGAAGGGAACACATTCTCCTCTACATACAATTTACCCTAAGGCACATAATCTCCCAAGTGCCTCCAGAGTTTCACAGCTCCCAAAACTCTGCTCAACCACCTACCCACTTTTTGGCCAACTGGCTGACCCAGAAAAGCAGCAGAGAAGCAGCAGCTACTGCAGGGAGGAAGAAGCAAGCACGGCTTGCAAAGCAGCACCGCGTGGGAAGGAGCCGCTCGCTGGGCACAAAGAGGGTAGGCTACGGCTTGCCCCGGAATGAGCGATGCAATGGGGGTCAGACCACAGAGGTCACGAGAAGAAGGCATAGGGAAGAAAGAGCACACCAAGGGAAAGAGCTTTCTACTTCTACTGCAGTTAACTCCCCTAAATTTCATCCCTCCTCCCGGTTCCCCAGTTTCCAAAAATAACCTATACAAAGGCAGAAACTGCAGAGGCAGGGAGCCTTAAAAGAGCTGCAGTTGGAAAACACAAAAAGGTGGCAAGGGAATTTATTTAAAAGAAAAAAGCTCAAGAAAAAAAGACACGTTCTTTTTGGAACAGAACAGTGACATCTTTTAGCATGAAGCCATTTCAGCAGGGATGTAGGTCACTAGCTGAAGCCAGCACCTGTGGGGTCTCAGCTCCTGGGGACTGGTGTGGGCAGCCACACCAGCAAAGCAGCCAGAGAGGCCTGGGGGTTGTTTGGCCTCTCCCCAGGAGTCTGGAGAAAGCTTGGGTTGGTCTTGGTCCCTCCTGCCCTCACATGCTGCAGCTCAGCAAATGGTTCCTCTTTAAGCAGCCACACATTTCGTGTTTCTGGTATCAGAAGATGCTTGACATTTTCCCGTAAAATTAAAGGCACCTTAATGTGGAAAACATCTCTTAATGACTAAGAGAGTCAACAACAAATATTTGCACCCAAAGAATTCAGTTCCTCCCACATCAAAGCAACCTCCTAGAAAACTGATTATAAACAAATTAACAAACAACTAGCATGCCTATCAAAAATAATTGTTTTGCTGCTGGCAAAGAATTTAAAGACGCAGAGGGCCTGAAACATACATTGAGGGTTAAATTTGATTCCTAATTGCTAGACTGGACACCAAGGTAAGAGAAGGGAAAAAAGCTCCTCCTCTTGTGCAGAAATAATTGCCCTGTTCACATGGCATCTGTGAGAAGGGTGGTTTTCCTCTGACAACTGAGAACTAAATTCAGGTACAGATTGAGAGATCTGGGGTTACACAAACATCAGCCATCATAATTTCCACATCAAACTGGCTTTGATTTCAGGTGTATTATAGCACTCCAAAGCCACATGCAATTTTTTTGCCTCTGCTTTTCAGCCCTGATCAAAATAAGCAAGTATCAGCACATCTCTGCATCACTACAGTGAGATACAGGAATGTCCCTACTCACTTCACCAAAAGCGGCAAGACCGTGCTCACTGCCAAAAGGTCTGTTTTCACCAACATCTCCTTCTTGTGCCTTTTCACCACTTGTTTCCTCTATAGTAGGAAAAATTATTAGGGTCTCCAGGTCTCTCCTGTCCCCATGCTTCTAACATGCAGTACTACCACATACTACAGAGTATCTCAGAGACGAGCACCCAGAGAACCATTCTCCTTCTTGTACAACAAACCCACTGTTTTGGATGCACATTTCTCCACCTCTGCAGACATTCATTATCTTCTTGCATTTCAGTAATGACATTCTAAAAACCTGAAGAAAATTGGTAGCTGGCTCCGAGGAGGAATTCTAGACTGATGCCCCAAGCTCAGCTCTTGGGTGTTGCATGGCCACTGTGGTGGTGAGCCAGGGTATGAGCCTCAGCCAGGCCACAACATACACAAGCTAGGTGATAAGTCCTGGTGGGAAAAGGGCTACAGAGAACACACACTGGTACCATTGCCCACAAAATAACATATTTCAGAGAAAGGATGTTTCTCACCTTGGTGGTTCTGGAGAAAGGTTTTAACATATAAAGCAAATACAGCCTAAGTGTTTAGAAAAGAAGAAGCAGGAATGGCAGAAATGATTTCGAGGTTTGGAGCTTTGGATAGGATTTAAATCTTGTAATTTCTGATCTCTTTCTTGCCTTTTGTGCTTAAGCAACCATTTTCAAATGACACAGCCAGTGATGCCAACTACTTGTTTCACAGCAATCTTCTTCAGCCTCCTATCACGATGGAAGTCACCACAACCTGAGAAAACATCCCCTGGCAAGCGATGGCACTAAGTAGGCCAAGCCATGCCTCCTTCAGAGAAGCAGCAAAGCTGTTGAGAGAGGAGCATTTTTAGGAGCGAAGTTTAGGAGAGTGGGAAGAAGACAGCTTCACACAGCCTTAGCTACTTTTCCCAGCAGAGCAGAGATTGAGGAGGAAAAACACCACAAGCCTCTCATCTTCTCTGGCTTGCCACAAAACAGGGGTGTATTTTTCAGCAGGATCCTGTGAGTCTGACACCGAACTTAGCTCAAGTGACACGAAATGTTAATGCTTAGGAACAAGGTAGGTGGAGAGGAGGAGGAAAGAAGACATTCATTATTTGATGCAGAATTCATTCAAAAGCTTCTTTTTCACAGCCAGAACGAAAATTTCCATTCAGCTCTTTATTTCTGGTAGCCTAGATAGCTTGAACAACTGGAATAGAGATCTAGAGGGAGCCCTTATCCCTCCCTGCATGGCAACAGCTTTTCCTCAGATACCTTCAGAGAGAAGCAGGCACATTTTTATGACTGTAAGTCTTCAGATGCAGGATGAGCAATTTTCCTTGGGGATATTCATACTGGTTTTAGGCTTCCAGACATGGCATACAGAAAAGATCTGCCTCCAACCACACATTCTGGTGCCTGCAGCAGCATCTCAATAAGGCCCTACCACTCCTCATCAGCACCCAAAACCTCCATATGAAGAAGGTCACAAGCTCTTGATGCTACAAACTTAGCAACTACCATTTAAAATAGGCTGGACCATGGTATGAAATTCATCCATGTATTTTATGTATTTTCTCCTCTTCATGTCAATCTGAATTCTCCTCCCCCGGGTATCTTCTACCACTTTGTGTATTTTAATATTTTTACTCTGTTTTTGTTTGGTTTGGTTTTGTCTACATTACATCTGAAAACCAGCTTTTCCCTCATATGCACCAGAGGAACATCTCTTTCCTTTGCTGCACTCTTCCCAGCCCCGTTTTTTCTCTAATCACCCTTCTGCTTTTGCTCTGTTTTCTCACTCTTCCCATCCTTGATTTCTCTCCTCCTTTTCTTCTCTCTTTGATGTTCCTTTTGGTGCTTTCTCTTCACCCTTCCTGCCAAGCTGAATGAGGCACTCCCCTGGGAAGGTGTTGACAAATCGCAGCTGGGCTGTTTGGAGGGTTATATCAGGTAGGGACACCTACAAAGGAATCCTTCACCTCTCTGGCTACATTGTTGGCTGGAGTAATTCCTCCTCTCCATTTAGGGTTGTATGCACAGTTCCTTTGTCAAAAGTCAGGAAAACTAAGGTATGACATAATTTGGGAAGCATATGCTAGTATTTAACGAGCTACATCTGCTTTCTTGTTTTGGGGGGCTGTGCAAAAAGCAGCAGCCACAATAACAACAGCAAAATTGGAAGGTCAAGTGCAGCATTAGCAAGGGACCTGGGCTTACCAGTCCCTAAGAAAGAGAACATTTAAAAATGGCACCTTCTTATTTTCCAGCTCTACTGCTTGGAGGGTGAAATCCACCCCTTTGTGGAATACCAAGGCAGGGTCATTTCAATGCTATTTATTCCTTAGAAAAGATTTACCCACATTGCGCTGGTCTCCTGAAAGGGTGACGTTTCCTCCAAGCAGAATCTCAAAGACAGTGTTCCCAGTGCAATGAAAGCAAGGCTTGTTTTCAAGAAAAAATATATTCCTGCTGCTATTTAACAACAAACAAACAAAAACTCCAAACCAAAACAATTTTTTTTAAAAAGGAAGAAATTAATACAGATTAAAAGAGAGATGAATTTTATTCCTCCTTTCCTCTTGCACAGCAGAACTACAGCTGGAAGTTGGTCAACTCTTCTCTTCTTGCACAGCAACTTCCAACTGCAGAGCTATATTCTTCCCCCAGTCAGACAGAGAAACTTTGCTGAAATCTATAGGCTAGATCCACTGGCATGTTCTGGCTGCTTTGCCTGTTTTAACAATACAGAGCAGCTGTAAATCCAGTTCAACTTGCCACTTTTGTCAGCTTTACCATGCCAGATTAGCACTGCTGTTAGCCTCAGAAATACCAACATCTGGAGGTTCTCGTACTGCCCACTCTGACTTTAAACCTTGCAAATCTGCAATTCATCCACCCATCAGCACAGCTGGCAGGATCAGCCTGAGGTAGTTCTTCACCCTGAGCAAAACATATTTAACACAGTACCCCATCCCACATTCCTGCAGACAACCAAGGAGATCAAACAAAATTCACGTAATGATCAGCTCTCGGTTATTCCCTGGCCGATTGCCCAGTTGTTCTGGAGGGTGACTCCTGACCCTCTCTGGGAGCAGGTGCTTTTCTAGTGCAGGTCTGTGAATCCAAGTTGGCTGGGAAAACAAAATACACTGCTTCCTTGTACTTTTATATTTCTTTGGATGTCAGGAAACAGAGCTAAGTCTTGTTTCCTGCTCCTCAGCCAGGAGAGGTAGGGGAAACTGGAAGTGGATGTAGAGAAAAGCAGAAAGAGGGCAGATCAAAAGGATTAAGGAAAATAATAATAATAATAATAAAAAAACCCACCAAACAAAAACCAACCAACCACCCACTGCTTCACTCTGCTCTGTAAAGCAGTACATCTTGGAAACAATATGCTCCTCCACCCCCATCCCAAGTCTTTTTCTCTAGGGATATAACAACTGTCTCAGGAATTAATATTATTTTCTTGCAACATTCAAGTGCTGCTGCACTTACAGTCTTTTAAAAAACTCTCAAAAAACCAACCTCTTCATTTGCTTTTTGCCTGAGAAAAATGTATGTAAAAAAGAATCAGAGAGAATTGGGAGCTGGGGGGGGGAGCAGATGTATTCATGTCAGCTTCCATTTCCTAAGAACAAAGGTTTACTTTATATATATAAATAAGTTAACAGGAAAAATGTCGGTGCATTTTATTTTTGCCCAGCTCACTCCCAACCCCTCACTCTGAATGCATTAATACATACACCTTCAGCACAGCCGGGCCCTTCGTGTTGCCATGGAACTGAAACCTTTGCAGTTTGGATGGCGATGTATGCCAGGAAGCATACTGTTCTTACACTTCCTATAACAGAAGCAAAATCACTGCATAGCATTAACTCCCTTAGTATTTCAGGCATTCAATGTCTTTCTTGCCTGCTTGTCTTCACACAGAGTTTGCTTTTTCTATCTTGCCACATGTAAATGAAACACATTTGACATAGCTATTCTCATCTTCATGAACTCAATAGCTCACATGCTGAGCACATTATAGAAGGTCCACAAGACTATGGCCTTTCCCTCTTTAATAGGAGGCTGTTTTCAGGCATGCAGCAGCTGAGACAAGGGCAGCAGAAAGCATAAATGTATGAAATATATGTGGATACAGAAAAGTATTATCTTTCAAGGTAGCATTTAAGCCGACTTTTGAAACCCAGTAAACATATTTATTGCTAATGCTCTTGACACTCCTGAATATTCTTGTGTACCCATTTCTCTGGACAAAAAAATTACACTATAAATGTATCTTTGCTGTTTCGTCGCTGGACTCCTCTAGGACCACCGTGCCCGCCCTCGGTAACTCCTTTATCCCCGGGAGCTCCAGTCCAGGGCAGACGGTGGCAGCTGTTTGCCGGTAAAAACAGACGGACCACCTGCCTATTTATCAGCGTTCTTTATTTCCCTCACAGAGGGAAAAGGCAGGTGCAAAGAACAACTTCGAGATGGTGAACCCGGCAAAATAGTCCCGCTTATCTCCCGCCTGAATTTCTTATGCCTTCGGTCAGGGGAGGGCAAGGCGCGAGACGAGCCAATGGGCAAATGATTGACCAGTGACACCTGGCCAGTCCTGGGTGAACAGGGGAGGGACAGGTACAAAGCAGCGCTATGAATGGTCAGCCCACCCGTGGATTCTCGGTGGTCTGCCCACTGCTACATATAAAGATCCTGCAGTAAGCACCAAATCTTTCAATACCTTTCTTTCATAACCTGGGCTGGTGGGATATCAGTGGTGAGCACAGCTTTGGGGACTTCAGTTAGAGGAAAAAAAAAGTCAGGACAATTCTGTGTCATCCTAAAGATTTAGCCTGCAGTGATTATTTTCAGCAGATCTGAGCCTTTTGCCAAAGCTTCTGAAAATGCCTGTACACAAATTGCAAATGCATAGATTTTTAAGTTCAAAGCAAAATCAGAGCACAAAAATATCCGAGTTCATTATAAAAAGGATTACCATAGTAAATAAATAAACAAACAAACAAATAGCCATTCGTGTACATAAACATTGGATCTGTACCTGCAGAAAAAACTGGAAGCCAGTCCATGATCTGGAGCCAGCTTGAGGCTTTTTTTGTCCCAAGTTAAATATTTGCATAGTATTAAGCTTAAAATTAAAGCATTTGCTGAAGAAACTTGCTGACTTGTGCATATGGAAAAACAAGAGGGAATTTACTGTCCCCGCACACTGGGGCAGATTCTTGGGATGCCTTCTCCTTCCCATGAATTCCTGGACAGCAGAGAGACAGACAGACTACCGACCGGGGAATTCCCCTCTTGGTTTCCGGAGGATTTTGCGCGCAGGCTGGACAGAGAGGCAATAACCCAGGTAGTGACTTTATGAAGGCAGCATTTGTTGCTTTGGTGCCTGCCCCTCGACCACCTGGTAACACTCCTTCCTTTTAGCGTGGTCCGCTGCTCAGAAAAGCCCCATTCACCCAGCACCTCCACCCGTGCAGGTTTGACTGGTCCCTGTGCCGCTCCCGGCCCCCCCATTCCTGCGGCTGGGCCAGCATGCCGGCCGCGGGCAGGCTCCGGCCACTCACTGCCCCGGGGACGTGGGCTGGGGGCTGCTCACAGAACGGCTTTCTGAGGCACGGTTGGCCCCTGGCGCCCACTTGCCAGAGTAAGACACAAGAGCACTGCTGTCTCTGTGTCTCTGTCTGGGCCAGAGCAAGGCAGCTGGTCCCCTGTCCACGGGTGCACATGAGACCCTGTGAGTGCCCACGCCTGCAGGTTCTCCCTTCTGCCCTCTGCAGAGGGAAGAGCCGTGCTGGCAGCTCCCTCTCCTCCTTCCATCGTCAGCAAGCGTCTGACAGTCGCATGTCCCCATCGCTGCGTCCATTACCTCGAGTTTACGTAAGGTTCTCACCATCAGTGTTCTAGTTACAGGAAAACGTATATTGTGCTGTGATGAAAGGCCAGTGCAATGTCAAGAGCATTAAAAGGACTCCAGGGACTGATTAGAGTCAAAAAGGAAAGGATTTATGATGGTTAATAAAGTTAAATCTGCCAGAGTCCTGCTTATTCTTTCCATCTGCAGGTAACCAGATCTTAAAGGAAAAATTATTAAGGTGTTATAAGTTATTACCATCCCCTCTGAAAGAAAACCTATGTTTTGCTGTGAAGCACCTAGCCAGGAGAGAGTCAGGCTCGCTGCGGCACCTACACTGACCCCAAGGAAGAGAGGAAAAGAAGACACATCACTGGCCCTGTGCCTTGGATTAGTAGCAAGGGCCTCTACCAACCATGTATGTCACCTGAACTGTCCCCAGTGGGTCCTCCTGGCACCTGCAGCTCCGGCTGGCAGCTGGGACAGGGCTAGGACTTCCACAGACCATGGAGCACCATGTTGTGCCTCAGCAACAGGCATGGGTAGACAGGACAGAAAAGCTTCCCCTTCTGTTGGCATTGCACATTGACAAGGGAAAAGGACAAAGCAAAGAAGGAAGCTCTGCTTCTCCCAGTCTGGTGCCACATATGCTCCTTCTGCTGAAGAATGCTATCTAACTGGATACCATTGAACTGCTCTGAAACTTGATTTAAATGTTTTACAATCTAGTGTGCCTAAAAGTTAACATAATTTTTTGAGACACTGGAACTGGTTGCCCAGAGCAGCTGTGGATGCCCCATCCCTGGAAGTGTTCCAGACCAGGTTGGATGGTGCTCTGAGCAACCTGGTCTAGTGGAAAGTGTCCCTGCCTATGGCAGGGGCACTGGAACTAGATGATCTTTAAAAGTCCTTTCCAACCCAAGCCATTCTATGATTCTAAGAAGTTAATGATTTTTCACATTGAAATAATGACACTGAGAGAAGGCAAAGCAAAGTGGAGGGCCAAAGATTAAAAAAACTATTGGGAATTTTCTATCCATATCTAAATTATATGCACTTTATTGGATCTCAAGTTTACATTTTTCTACTGCTTAATAATCACAAATACGTTATATATACCCTTTCCATTTTGTCATTCTTTCACTATATTACATCAAATTTAATTTCCTGTGGAAGTGTGTAATCTTTTCAGCTGTCACTGTCTCAGAAGCTTTTCTGTAATAAGCAGAGCCTCATCCTCTGGCAGGTCGATCTTTTATGAGCTGTGCTCCTGCAGATTAGTTTCCTGAAATGTTTGCAATGCTATATGAGAACCGGCAAAAGAGGAGAACCAAAATAACACCCAAAAGGAAAAATAAACATGAAAACCTTCACTTCCTTTTGACTCCTGTGTCCACTGGTCAGAGGAAATTTCATTTTGATTTTGGTAGATGGCAAATCCATGAAGGTTATTGCCGCCTATCAGAAGCTTCACAAGGTGCGAGACACAGCCTCCCTTGCCCTACAGCTCATTAAAAGTACAGCTGCGGGATGGCTGCTTGCTCTTTGTGCTGGGGAACATGGAGATCTGCAAGCGGTCACCACTCTGACAGCTGCCTCTCCCCACCACCTGCCCTCAGCACTCCGAGACGTCCCCTCCACCGGCAAAAAGCCACATTCCACCAGAAAAGTGAAAATGTCAACCAAGACGCAATCATGCTTTTCATGATGAGATACCTGTGATGGCAGGAAGGCAGACCAGCTGGTCTGCTGGGTTCTTTCCAGACCTCTGCCCCTGTAGGACACAAAACTCATCTTCTTCAAACCAGCTTTCCATTACCAATGCTTACACACACAGCAAAACAACTCATTTACAAAAACACATACCAACAAATAATTCCGAACATTTAAAAATTAATCAACTCAGAAGAAACATGAACAACAGAAATTCTTATTCCTGTATCCCTCCTGAAAAGGTGCTCAGATATGGATGACAGAAGAGACATCTGAACAAATACAAACAGTCTGCAAAGAGTCATGTTAACGGTGTTTGGCCAGCAGAGATTACTGAGGGTGGCTACAAAGGCATGCTAGAAGCCCTGCCAGCAGAAGCAGGTGCAATACTCTCTCACTTCAGTGAGAGAGATACCACCTCTGGGAGTTTCTCTTTGAACTGTCCAGCCAGATGTGGAAACCTTCACCATCCAAAACACAGGCTACCCAAGTTGTGAACTGTTCTCCCAAAACACACTGCATTGTTCAATGAAGTACACTCTTTCTCTTCCTGTTCCCCGTCAGACTTCTGTCTTTCCCTCTCTCACATCACTGCTGTAGCAGATCATCCATATTTCTGACAAACACTGTCTTCAAAATTACATATAAAAATACAGTGCATTAAACCCAGATATATACTTTCAGAGCAAACAGTCATCTCTCCTTATCACTTACAATTGAGTTCTCATCTGGTTATTTTGTCTATCCATTTCCTTGTAATTCTGTTTTACACTTGTATCTTTAATACTTAAGCTCTAAGAAACGGCTAATCAGTAAAAAAAAAAAAACAAGCAGGGAACATTACTTTAACAGAAGTCTCAGGTGTTACATGCAGTGCAATTCCACTCCCATCAGCATAAAGTAACTCCCGCCAGCTTTGGTGGGAGTCACATTGGGGCCATAAGTCAGATGAAGATGTTTCATGCTAACAGCTACATGGTGTGCTATGAACTGCTTTAGAACATAGACAACAATGTAATTACTCTCAGAAAACCATTTTGCCATGGTCTCACAGGATCTGAGAGTGTGTTAACAATTTCAAGCCAGAACACTAGAAAAGAAAAATATGCCAGCTTTCAGTGACCTTAGATTTTTTGCCTTGTGGGCCATAAATTGTATAGCCTCCCTTTACCAGATGTGGATCTCAGTCTCCATTTCCTTATACAGGGTGAGGAAAATAGGTTCAAATATTAATTTACTTCCTATTGAAATCTTGGTAAAAGATGGTGGGTGATGTAAAGCTAAACATCAAGGGAATAACTGCCATCATCTGGTTGAGTTTGGCAAAATGGAGTTAATTTACACTTCTTTAGGGATTCACTGGTGTGTGAAATTAATCTAATTTAGACTGACCAGAAATTGAAAATGGAATGAAGGAAGTAAGCAATTAAAGACTTTTCCTAAATGCAAAAATAGTACTGCTCTAAGTGCAACAACACAGTTAAAGGACAGAACCCTTCATGCTACTGCTATCACTCCCTCCTCCTTGAGGGAGAGAATAATCATCTGTATGTCTACATATCATCACTGTACCAGTATAACCTTGTCCAAAGGAAACATTGGTAGAATGCTTCTACCAATATCTGTAAACAAATACATGTTCAAGTTAAAACAGTTCATTATTCTGCATAGAGACCAGGCCTAGCAGATAAACATCTGCTGGAACAGCTCCGTGTAACTGGTTGTACATGTGGCTTAACATTTACTTCAACGACTTTTAGCACCTTCTTGTTATTGTTTCTGTGTTGTTGCAACAAGCAATGGTTAATGCAAGATGCAGACCTTCACATACCGTGTACTTGTGAATAACTGGTTCCCAGAGATGTGGCAGTGATAACATTGTCATCGTAGGAGTCAAAGTAGCTCACTGTAGATCACATGTCAGGAAAGGGTCCCACCTGAAAGTATAACAAATCCAGATACTAAGTTCATCATACTCAGAGGTTTACAGCAAGCTCTGACAATACATTTGTGCATTTCACACATTCATCCTGTGCATTAACAGAGTCTGCGGTCTTTCTGAGCTCACAGAAAACATTTTGCCATTCACAATGGCAAGCAAAAGTGCCCTGCTGTAGCCAAACTCTTTTGGCCCACTGCTCCAGACCAGATTTCAGGCATACTATGAAAGCAACGAAAACTAGTTTTCAATGTTAAAGCAGAAGCTATCACTGTCTGGTGGACAGATACAGAATTTCAGATTTCCCATTTGTCAGGTCCTTGAAAAGCATGCAATTCCTTTCACCAGTGCACCAGTGCACTGCCAGTTTGGCTTTACCTTTCCTTTTTTTTTTCCCTTTAACATTGTAAATTGATGGTTTGGAAGAAGATGCAACACTGAAGCTCTCTTGTGAACTATTTTCTTGAGATCAAGGGATCTTAAGAAAGCATTTATTTCCTACTGGTGACTACAATCACCTTATTTATAATCATTTGATAATTTAAAATCACCTGATGGGTGAGTCTGTTTTTAAATATTTTGGTAGGTAACCAACGTGGATATGGAAAATGAGCTTGTATTAGCAGCGTTTTCTGCAATGACAAGATACACTGCAGCAAACAAACAAACTATCCAATTTTTAAATCAAGCCTCCCCAAACAGAAGCTGATCTTCCTCCTATTCTACAAAGGCATGCTGGCAGGGCAGCACCACAGGATGGGCTGGGACCCTGAGTGTCAGGTAAGTCTGTTCTATGGAACTGCTGAAATTTTGTTTCCCAATAACTCTCCTTTACCTGCAATAGCAAATTTTTCTCAACCCATTGAAGGCTTAAAAAGAATCCATTCCTTCCCAGATAAATCATTTGTGACATACCCTCTACAAAAGGATCAACATGGCCAACTGCCATCAACAGAAAAATACAGTAAGACATGCAACACATTCTTTTTCTGCTTGCAGATTTATTTGGAGTCATTTAATTAATCTTTCTCTAATGACTGCACCTAATAATATACCTTGTAAACTACCAGGACTTTTCAGGTGAATAATTAATTTCAACATTTGTCTTTCTTTTTTTTCTTGCTGTATCTTAACAGTACTGTTAGAAAATGAAAACTCTCATGAATACTTTCATTTTTAAAGTCACCATATGAATTGAAAAGAATGACCACCAGATAGCTACATCATGAACATAAATATACAGCACACATGGAACCAAGTGAAACACAGTCTATCATCTCAAGTGAATCAGTTCAAACCTAACTCAAGTTGGTAGCTGTCACCAGCTACCATTGGCTTCCTGCTCTTCAGTGTCTGTAAGAAATCAGTTTGTAATTCTCCATTTGATTCTCTTTTGCTCAGATTTCTTCACTGAGTCTTTATCCTCTTCCTTGGCCAGGCCCAGATTTTCAAGGCCACAAGTCATGCCTCATTTCAGTGCTTGCTGCCTCTCTGCTCACAGTTGAGATGGAGGGATCTCAGACACTGTGCAGAGGAAAGCCAAAACTGCTCAAAATAAACCACTTCTAGTGGAGCCGGAAGCACTAACAAGCAACAGCTAAGAATTGATGTAATTACTCATGGCCCTGACAATTTTCAAGATCTTTTACAAAGATCTTTCTGTCAGAGGCCTCCTAGTTCCTACCTTTGGTGAGAAACAAACACCAAAGTCCTAAAAAAACACTGAAAAACTGCAAGTCCTAGAAGAGGCTTTTTAAGGTAAAAGCAAAGTCTTTCTAGGTGAAGCAGAAGCATGGAAGCCATTGTGAAATGAAATGGAAATTATATGGGAGGTATTTAAGTATGTAGTTCTAGCAATTATGGAAATAGTGTTGACAGAAATCCATTGGGGACCTAGCACTTAAAATCTCAGTGGGAGAAACACTGGGAACTAAACATACAAATCAATATAGTCTCTACAGAAAGAGAGACTGGTAACAAAACCAATACAGTTCTTGTCCAAACTGTTTATTTTCTATAGCTAGACAGTGATAATCTCTAACGCTATCAATTAAGACTTTCATTTTCACAAGTAATGTTTTAAGGAAATACAGTATTAGGCACAGTTAGAAAAATTAATGGAAGCTGAAATTAAATTTTTGCTTCCAACTTAATTCCACCTATGTGTGCCATCACTTCTTAAAACTGAGCCTACACGTCTTAGGACTATCCTAAAATTGCATTTATACATACTAAACTACAGGTAAGTTACTCTCTTGCCCCAAAGCACTCCTTTCTTAAAACAAAGTACAGCACTGAAGAAGAAAATATGCAATATTTCTCATTATAAATATTCATACCAATGCACACAGCAGTCACACCAACAGAGCAACAGAGACCTAACAAACACAAGTATTTAGAAAGTCCCTATAAAAATCACTGCTGTTCTCTAGGACTTACCAGGGTTTTAGCAATTCTTTCTCCACCTGCTCATTTGAAGAATGAACAAGGACTTAAGAAATAGACAAAGCAGCTAAACCAAATGCTTAGACTGATTATATACAAGCATTGAACTGTTTACTAAACTCAGGTCAGGAGATAAAGCCTCAAAAAGTCCCCAGATACATATAATAGACTATGTTTTATTATGAATTTCATTAAAAACTATAGCTTCTAGTTTAAAAAAAAAATACACCTCTTAATAGTCTTTCAGAAAAATAGAGCTTAAAATTAAATAAAATATGTAACTAACGATCTGAAAAAAACTTTTCTGTCCTTTCCTCTCAATAAATTTAAGTCTCAAGTATTACTTTCCTGGTACCTGTCTTCTATTTTACAACTTCAGCATTATTTCAGTAAATGTGAGAAAATTGGTGTTTAGTTTTCTCTGCCATCAGAAGCTGCGTTACAGACACAACTCCACTTGTATGCTTTACTAAGCAACACAAAAAATGGATGGATGGATGAATTGAGTGACAGTAAAATATATCAGATGGACATCCACGCAGACTGAAGCCCTCTTCTCCATACAGAAGAGGCATGGTGCTCGACAATGACACAGGCTTTTCCCCAGACCATGTCTCCACATACACTGCAGCTGCACTCAGGGAGGAAAACAGGAGCAGTAGTTTCTCAGTAACCAGGAATTACACTGCTGATAGCGACTATTCAGTGCTGCCTTTGTAACGTCAGAACACAAAGAGGTCACGTCAACAAGTGGGAGGGCAAGCGGGAAGAGAATGAGAGAAAGGAAATGCAGCTGCAAACGGGGTAAATGCAGCAGGGGGTTCCACGGTGATGCACAACAATCTGCCGCCCAATGGCACTGGGGAATTTAGAAACCGGAAATTGGAGGCACTCCCTGGCATAAAGCTGCACAAAAGGAGTGAGGGATGTGCCAGAGCTGTGCAGAAAATAAAGCATGACAATCTCCAGACAAACTATTTTTTCTTTGACTGTCTTTGATAACCTGCACAGAAAGCCTGTAAAATTAAAAATTACTCATTAGATTGTCCCTGGCATAATATATTCCACCAGCACTACTTAATTAGTCAAGTATATTGCTCTTTGTCACTTTGTCACTCTATGACTTGCTTTGACCTTCCTCTCTTTTTGACTAATCCTTTTTTTTTTTTAATTCTGCCCCTTATTTGCATGAATGTTTGTGATCACAAAGTATATTAAGAGTGACAGACAGTAAACATTACTGGAGGCTGTTGCACTTGGACTGTGACTTGGACTGTGATGTGGATGATCATCCAGAGGTGGGTATATGAGCTCAGAGTTAGAAGGTCACTCCAATGCCCATCCCTCCAAAGATCACTTTTGAAAAACAACCTCTAAAATCAAGATTTAACACCAGGAGAATTTCTCAATAATTTCTATTTCTATTCCAGCCACAGTAATGAAATTCATTTCAGAGAACAAAAGTCATTACACAGCGAATGTTGTCAAATGCAACAGGAGATGTTGGGGATATAAAAGCGCAGGAAAAAATAGCCCATTCCCTAACATCCCAAGTACTGGTGAGAGACACACAGAAAAAGACAGACAGAGTCAGTCTAGAAAAGCACAAAGAGATTTGATCACTAATCAGAGACAGAAACCCATCTGAAAGTCACAAGTGTCTCTGCAGGCTCTGAAAGACAGAATTAAATTGGCTTAGTACTACATTCAAAAATGAATTTAATTAGCTGACATTAAGCAGGATAAGTTTGCGGTACCATGTTGCTCTGACAAGCTGTCTCCAGAAGGGTAAGTGGAAGGTAAAATCTTATTTTTCAGGATGAGATTATGGCCATGCAGTGAGACAGAAGGTAATGGCATGTCTGCTGAGGGCAGCTGAAACTTGGTGCTGGACATTTCATCTCACACTATAAAAGGATGGTATGTGATAGAGGAGCCAGAAGTGCGAGTTTCAGATTCTGCACATTTATTCATATGGCTATACAGCTTCATCTCCTTCTGCTGTTGCCACTTAGATGAAGAAGAGAGCCTCAGTGTAACTCCTGCCAGGACCTTTTTCTCCAGTTTCTCTTAGTCAGGGCTGCCTCCTGGAAAGACTATGATACCACAGGTGCAATTTATTTATTTTTAAGAGAGCATGTTGATCCTTGGTTGAAAAAGCGAAGTCTGTGCAGGAGGCAGTTTCTGTGCTACCTGGGCAGGCTGACACATCTGTCGGCTGCTACACATCTGTTGTGTGTTTTATGGGGTCACCCACAGACCTATGCCCTGCTCTACCAAGACTTCTCTACGTGGACTACAACCTGCATATCACAGTGCAGCCTGCAAGCAGAGCGGCGGTGTTTGACAGCGAACGAAAGTAAACACAAACTATGGCAAAAATCTAGCAGCAGATAGTGACGAATGAAGAATCAATGGTAAAATGCATACTAAATCCCAACTGTTTTCCCCAAGGAACAATTGGAGGAAATGGAATAATACATTTCAAAGCAAAAGTCCCATGCATATGGGACGTAACAAGCCTTGCCTTCTCATGCCTCTTTGTATTGATAAACTTAGTTCTGGAGAAAGGCATCTCACTGTCAGTGCTAGAAATTCTGCTTATTTTCCAAGCAGGCACATGCATCCCAGGGTGTGACCAGGAAAGCTATTGCTCACATCACTTATAATAATATCTCAGCTCTGTCACACCAGAACCAAGCCAGATTTACCAGGCCAGACAGAGAGGCTTTGTCCATCCCATTAGTAAGTCATTAAGGAGGTGTTCTTCCATCACCTGACAAAACTGCACAGCAATATGAGGTCTTAATTTAGGCTGGCAGTGCCCTTCTTCCTCCTTCGACTCCTCTCACCTGGACTCACAATACAGGACTGTATTTAGGCTGTGTGACCTTGTGTGGCAGCTCACAGAATTTAAGTGCAAGCACAAAACACCGCACACCCTTCTCTGGCACCACATTAATCACCCTACTTTAATGACTTCTACTGATAAACCACCCTGTGTGCCCAGCCATCGTCCCCAGTGGCTCCATCTACAGCAATGAATTAAACATGCCCTTTCCCATACTCTGCCACTGTATAATCCACCGGTAGAGACAAAGCCACTGAGAATCTCAGCTGGCAGTCAGAGGTGAAAACCTCAGTTTTACTAGTCAAGAGACCCCAGTTTTACTAGCATTTGACAGGTGACCCTGAATCTCTCTATGTTTTTCTCATACAGAAGAATCCTATTTCTTTTCAGCTGCAATGAGAATAGCAGGTACAAGATACCACTTATTACGAGGAAGTATCTACACCACCTATTACTCTACGTAACTACAGATCAGAACTACTTTCAACTAAACAAACATAGCTACAGAGAACATATGATTTTGTAGTATCATTTCTTAATTATTTCACTCTCTTCCAGGAAACTCAAGTCCACAGCTGAGTACGAATAAAGACACAAGATCTTTATGATAAGAAAAGCAAAACAATGGCCTGACATGACCTAATGAAAGCACAGGATACTACTCCCCCAGGGTAGAAATCTCCTTATTCCAAAACTTCCTTTCAAGTGTTTTGAATATATTACTAAACAAAGAAACAAGACATTCACTTTTGCAAGGCAGTAACATTTTTTAAAATAGTGGCGTCTGATATTATTCCATAAATCATTCACAAAATCAATGTGCTTTGTGTCAGATGGGACCTTTAAACTTAAGAATAAAACAAGTTAAGGTCTGAATCGCAATGCAAAGATACATGTAATAAACTAAATATGTCAAAAACTTCAGTTCAAAAAGGGCTGCTGAAGGTTTAACAAGCAGCTAAAGGCAGACAGATTGACCTCTGTGATGCTAAGTAATGTATGGTGCTGGGTGTGTTACCAAATCATAGGACTTGAGAAACAGACTTGAGCTCTTAACTGCCAGTGATTTCTTATCTGACCATGGAGGGCATCTCACAATCTGTCTCCATCTTTGATCCCTGCGATAACATTTCTTTCCTCTCCTCACCTGTTAGATACTCACATTGTAAATTAAGTGAGTTTGAAGAAGTAAGGACTGGGAAGCCTACATCTTCATAGAAGCCTTTAGATATTAACCCATGGAAAATAACAGTCATAGTAATAAAAAAATCACATCACACAATTCTAACATTTTACTATTTTCACATAGCTTCCTATCCAGAAACTATTCTCAAAGGAATTAATTCAGCCTTCCTCCCAAGATCTCTTTTGTAAGCTTGTTTCCTACATAAAAAAAACCCCTGCAATCACAAACTGTGTGTAATGTCATGCCTGTGTCTGTCTGTCTTCTCCTAATAATTTCTCTAAAGGTGTTCAATAAAGAGGTAGCAGTCTGAAAATTACTCAGTTGCCAGAAGTTCCTTCCAATTCCAACTTATACTTAGATGAGAGAGATGGTCAGCGCTCATGTTAAAGGAAAAATCTTCCATGCCGAGTCAAAGAGAGTACAGAATTTGCAGATATACTGAGATGCAAAACGGTGTCAAAAGCTGAAGTTCACAACTACAGGTGCACCCGTATGCCTAAATAAAAGTGGAAAAGGAAGCAAGTTCGTGCAGTGGAGCACACTGCTCCATAACTTGCCCTTTGCATGTTTTTGGACTACCCCAACTGCCTCTTCACAAGACAAGCCTGCTGCCAGGAGGGCTGCCTGAGCAGCAAGGATGCCACCCAGACACTGCGACCTGGCTGTCAGCTCAGGTGCCAGACCTTTGACTCGTTCTACGCAGCAGCTCAAACACAGCCAGGGCCTGCCTTCAAAAAACAGGCACTAACAGGAAGCTGAGGTTCATGATTTCTGCTGCTTACTGAAAAATCAGAGGCATTTTCTTAGTGCATCTGGTGGGTGCAGTACCGAAGGAGCAGAAACCAGAGGTGTGGGAAGGTTCTCTAATACACACACACACAGCACTGCCTCACAGCAATGCCTCAACAACCTCCTGTCCTGCCACAGAGGCCTGTGGCCCAGCTACCCAACCATCGTGAAGGGACAGTTTGTATCTGTGGTCTGTATCTCACTGGGAAAAGCCTACAAAGCTCCCATCGCCTGAGTGTCTCCCATGGAGTTTTCTAGGGAGGACACACTGCAGCATTTGAAAAATCCTGAAGCCCTCAGTGAGAAGATACTGCTTTAAAAATGGTGAGAGAAAGTCTGGGAGCTGTTGCAGAAGAAAATACACATACACGTACCCCTGAGTACTTATTACAGTTGCAAAGACAAACTTCCAAAGCCGAAATAATACAATATTGTCTCTCTTGTTCTGTCACAATTGGCTGTTTCAGCAAAACGTAACAACAAAACCAAAATGAACACCACCGTTGAACTTCACTGCTGTCCTCTTGAAAACAGTGTCTGCCAATAATTACGTTCATGCTACTGCTACTGCAACACGGGAAAGTCAGATCAGCAGCAGGTGAATTATAAAATTATAACTGGAAGCACTGAAATTATAATCTTATTTTGCCGCAAAAACTAAAAAAAAATAAAATAAAAAATTAAAAAGGTTGTATTTTGTTATACATATTTGTGTCATGAATTATATCAAAACACATCTAGATGTTGATGATACTTCAAATATACTGTGTAATGAAAAATATGATGAAACAACTTTTGAAGTAATTTATTACTCATTCCCATACCTGATAAGAAAATAAGTATTATACTGATTTATTTATTTTCTGCTATCAAAAGCATCATATTTTGAAAGTGCTCATTTCTTTCCACTACCAGTTTGTAGCATCCTGCTTCCATCTCTGCAGTTTAGGTAACTCAGAGTTTCATCTGTTGGTGTGAGGAAAAAGATTTGAGTGGCTACAAGTAAGTGTAACTACAAGAAATAGCTTGTAGTTGAAAGACAGATGACAGCAGGATGGAACACATAACCAGAATATTTTAGAAGTCTAAAATTTTTCTTCCTATTGATATAATATGGACAACAGATGGGTTTTTAAATGCAGCTCTCAATACAACTTTGCATGTGAGAAGGAAAATAATTTGGAGTTCACGGGAACAGGAGCAGATTGTTCTGTGAATCCAGTTGGTGTCATCCTACACCCTGAAATGCTCCTGCAAAATACTGTAAGCAGAACAGCAGGAGTCCCAAAATTCCCCATGCTGGCTCCACCTCAGTAAGCCATTTCTATTCACAAAGTATATAACCATACACTTAACTTCAGGAGAATGTGTAGGACCCAGTGGTTTCACTATGACTTAGGAAACTGCCTGAAATTCAAGTTTCTCTTAGGGGTTTTGCTAATCAAGCACCAGATTCATCTGGTGGATATTCATGCTGCAGTTCTCTCATGCCTTGGCTGCTGACTGCACCTTAGTTAGGCTATTTTTCCTCTTAAGTAAAGGAGATAGAACTGGACTGCAAAGCCACATGCAGCCTGACTTTTGCAATGACTTCTATATTTAATACCATAAATACCACAAGCAGAGATGCCCATAGTAAATAGCACAACTATCAGTCGGTCTGAGAATGGTCACTTAAAAACAGACACAAATGAAAAAAAACCCAAAATGTTCAAACCCTGCAGTCAGTTTTAGCACAAACTCCCTATTAGCTCCCTGGATGCCATGGATGCCATCCATTCTGGATGAATGGCAGAATACAGCATCTGTCTACAGGACACCTCTGTAAGATAAGAAGTGGAACTGACATAAAGAGAATACTGCACAACAGTGATATTGCTGTGCCTCACTCATATTTATGAATACAACTCACATGAAAATCAGTGCAAGGTGGTGTGAATCTTGCCCCAAACTCATGAACTGTGTACCAGAACCAGGAATTGAAGCTGTGGGTAGTGAGTCCCCACCCAGCCTGCCAGCCACTAGACCATACTTCCTTAGGTAGAGAATTACAGTAAATACACCAACTCAGCTGTGTACTGCTGAGCTTGTGTGATCACACGTCACAGACAGTAAAACATACCACCATAAACTCAAAGGTCTACTCCATGCATATGACTTTGTCATTTCTAGTTTTGATGCAAAGGATTCAAATTCCAAGTGCAAACACATGCATTTACAGCAGTTTTCCAAATGGGATAAAATATACATTGAAGCAGTGAGTGTTATTCTAGTTTTCAGAGTATCTTTGTAAAGTGGTTATAAAAAAACTGTCATTACCATTTTGAATCTACAAGACACATTAGCAGAAACAAAACATTTTCTTTGTCACTAATGCAACCAGGCACCTTACTGCATGCAGTATGCCAGGAAAACGGACTTGCTGCAAGAGGAATTGAACTGGCACAAGCACAACAGAAAGGATTTTAATCTACAGGCACTGCACTGTGAAAAGCAACTGCACAAGGAAGCATGCTCCATGCAGATAAACCAAATCTTTCATAATGCACTTAAAAAAACAACTCCACTCACAAAGTAAACCTTGCTACAAACATTTCCAAAGTTTGGGAAGGTTCAAAACCAGGGCCTGCCAAGGTAAAGAAAGACAGCACACATATTTTTGCAGGGTGAAACCTGTTCTCTACAATAGAGAAGGGTGTTGCATTGGTGCTTCCAAAGAAACATGCACCATGGCAACACCACTACCATGTTGAACTCACCTTGGTGAGACTGATGGTGCAATCAACACAAGCTCATGGCCAGCCTTGTCTACAACTGAACAAAAGGTTTTGCTTCTCATCCCCACAAACAGCGGAACCATCATGACTCGTGATCTGCCTCTCCCACAGCAGTGGCAGGTTTGCATGGGGCGGCTGAGGGGTCACAGGACTGCAACAAGTACAATCACAAGAACAAGGCAAACACTCTGAAATCCATTCCTGTGACAAGGAGCTAAGACCACACACTCACTCAGTTATGCATTATACAAATTTCAGTATTACCTGGGGTCCAATTTTACACACACACCAGCTTTGGGGAGGTTGTGTTGCAGCAACACAACGTGGGAAAAGGGTGGCCTTTGCATGGCTCCAGACACCCTATCAAGGCACACAATACAACCAGAGTTAGAGAAAATAAGCCTGCAACAATGAGAAGACTTGTTTAAAATTCTCTCATCTTAATCAATCCTTTATTTTTATTAGTGTTACTGTAAATTTGTTTGAGTTTTTTTTAAATGCTTCAATCTGCTAAGAAAAGTCTTCTTGCAGATGGACTGGTAATGAAATACAAATAGAATGCTTAATATGAAAAATGTAATGCACAGCATATTTTTTTCCTTTACTTATTTAATCTTAATTTGCACCTGGTCATTTTCATGCTGAGCATCTCATTTGGTTAAATAATTAGTGTAAATTAAATTTCACCTTTTTTTAACAGGCGAAAATGGTGAAAATCAATTGGTAATTGTTTCAAGTTTTGCCACAATATGGGAACAACTTGATAACCTGACAACACTTAAGGATTTGAATGAACAAGCTACACAAAAGCAAGGAAAATGAAACTGTGTACAGGAACTTGCAGGGCAAGAAATCACTCTGTGCAGAGCCTTATGACCTGGAATAGTAACCTCTGAAGATCTATTCAAAGACCTCAGGATGCGAGAGTTTACTCCTGAGCAAGCCACTGCCTGCTCATGCACAGAGATACACCCTCTCCTTGTCCATGCATCAATGCCACTCGTGGCAATTAACTTTCTTCCATCCAGCAGCCACATGCTTACCCTACTCTGATCACTCACAGATTTCAACACAAATTGCATGAGAATCAAGGCCAACCCACACCTCCCCAGCACATGGTGAACAACCCTCACTCCTCATGGGCACTGATCCCAGCTATGCTCATCTGCCATGGCACTGTCCCGTGCCTGCACAGCCCAGCTCACCCACCAGCTCATCTCCCAGCTCACCCCCCCATCAGCCTTCAGCCCACACCTGGTTGTCCCCCAGCAAAAGCCAGCAGGCACAGGCTCTCACCTGACAAGATAAGGCAGCAGGGAGCCACAACAACCCCCTCTGCAGCCATGCTCATCTCCTTGACTCTACCGAAACATGGGGTGGAAACTCCCATGGGTCCCATGATGCTTCCTCTGACCCACCCGGCTTTACAAGGTTTGGCTCTTAACAAAGCCACAAGGACTTCTTGTCCAAAACAGTAAGGAAGACTCAAGTAAAGTACACTCAAGTAAAGGACACTCAAACCTTCCTAAGTAACCACAACAGAAAAGTGCACCAACAAAAATTTCAACAATTTTATATGACGTCCCTACATAATGTTCATCTGCACCAAGTAAATCATGGAGTTGCAGAAAGGATGTAACTATTAGTCAGACAAAAGCCACTACAGAGTCAAAAGTAATAACTACTGGAGTTGATAGAAACAGAAAGCATTTGATGAACTCTAATTTTGGCTTTCATCATGCAGATTCAGGAAAACGTCTTTCTCCACCTACAAGGTCTTGGTGTCCTCATGTGCCACTATTTAGAGTCCCAGCTCTAAGCTTCTGCTGCTGTAACAGTGACGTGACTATACAAAACTAAGTCAATTCCATACAATAAATGAAAATTTCAGAAGACTGAAATTTATTTTAAGTGTTCATTAAAAAGCAAGTTTCTTCTGAAGGACGTTGCACTGACAGTCCAAGAGAAATCCTGCATTTGTTTGGAAAATAAAGACATATCAAGAGCAACATGGTCCACTTCCTTATAGCGCCTTTTCGACATCCCTTGGCCATGACCTGAATGGCCTCCTGTGTGAGAAAATCGTTGTTTCCATATGTGCTTGTTCATCCCCTCATCTCCCTGCTGAGGTTATCAGCACTGGTGCTGGCTTCAGCAGCGGCTTACAGAGGCAACTACCTGTCATTGTAACATCTCAGCTGTCACCTGTACCAAGGCGCCATCAGCCACTGTGCTCATGTGCACACATGTCAGTGTAGGAGACCATTAATATCAGCACTCATTTTTGACCATCTGTTGTTAATAACAATAAAGTTTAAAAATACGAGCGTTTATAGACCTATGCCACAGTTTACAGCTGTTTCATTTATAGATAAGGCAAAGGAAATATACAGAATTATATGATCAAAATGAGAGGGAGCAGGACAGTTTGAAGGGGAATTCAGGAGCACTAAACCATTCCTTTCCAAAATAGTCATTATTCCTATGCCTTACCTGGAGACCTGTTATTCTTGCACCTTTATTTCCTGACATTGTTATTTGATATTTGTACCCATGCCTCTAAAGCAAAAAGTCATGCCAGGCTTAACAACTCAGAATGACTCTGAAGATCAAACCTAAGTAACAGCAGACAAAATTGTCAAGGAAATATTATTAAAGGAAAAATTAACTTAAAATCAATTGTTTTTATTCAAATGCATTCATATAATCACTTGCTTCCACTTTCCATAAACTGGTTGTAAAATCTCTTGAGACAGAGGACTGTTGTGTTGCACACATGCCTAATGATACTCTAAGGGCATATTAAAAAAAGGAAGGAAAGAGATTTATATAACACTTTACAGCGGCAATCACAGCTCATCAAGTTATTTTCTTTTACATGTGAAATCAGGCCCATTTAAGGGAATTTTCCCATTTATTATCCCAGAGGAAAAAAGAGGCAGGGGGTTGGGGTAGGGGGACTTTAGTGTGCACATATACCAAACCCTCCAAGAGGGTTTTGCCTGAGCAAATTCACTCTTCTGTCTGCTAAACGTTCCCATCCCAAGACTTTGTTTCAAGACACATCCTCCTAATGAATAGCTGGACCTTGTCTGTACAGCTGGGGGTACCAACACACAGCATTTCATCTCAAAATCCAGTCATATCCTATTCCGCAAAAGGTTGAGTGCCGTTATTTCTTTGCCTATCTTGCTTTTTTCCCTGCTCGCAAGTGTCTCGCCAGGCATGATTCATGTTACATAACTACAGCTTGTTAAAAACAACAGTTATGTAGCTAGGTAGTACAAAAGATTAATGAGGTAAATCCAGAAGTTGCTTATTACAGAATCCAGACAAAAGCTGCTCATTAAATAATATGCCTATGCAACATTAAACAAATGAATAAGCCACTGCACCAGCACTGTTTACATTCAAAGTTAATGAAATCTTTCAAATTCAGGATACCGTACTCTAGACTACTCAGTGTCTCTTCCCATGCCACAATATGCAAACTCCCTAGTGCCTATGAGTTTTTTTACAAGTGACCTGCTCCCCCACCAATGATTAGAGAATAACAGTTGAATACTGAATCAATCAATTTCGCTTACAAAAACGCTGTTTTGCTTTAACGTTTTGGATGACTATGCTGAGAAAAATCCTCGTCCCTGAGTTAGCCGGAAGATGCTTGTGTTTTGCAAATAACCATTTTTACTCATATCCCTTTTTTGGTTATGAAGTGTAAAAGCAGGCGCCAGAAAGGGTTAAACAGGCTTCCTGTCAATGCTCTGCAAGAAGCCAGCCTCTGTATTGCAGCAAGGCAAAGAAACCTGTTCAGGCCTATATATTCAGCATTATTCAGCACTATTAGGACCA
This sequence comes from Orthonyx spaldingii, assembly GCA_013397795.1. Lineage (NCBI taxonomy): Eukaryota > Metazoa > Chordata > Aves > Passeriformes > Orthonychidae > Orthonyx > Orthonyx spaldingii. Next base: position 2,877,928 of record VZTJ01006176.1, on the reverse strand, counting down.
TATTCCAGGATCCCTCAATGCCCACCTGACAGTGTGTCCTCTACATTAAGGTAGTGATATGGTCTCCCCAAGGCAAATCATCACCTGACCATCCCGGTCTTTGCAGTTCAGCTGTGTCCAGTGACGCTCTGTGGAGCAAGCCACTGCCACATAACTGTATTCTCTTCTCAGTCACTTCTCCAGGAGGTTTAAAAAAAAAAGAAAAGAATTACAAAGCTCATATTTCTGGCATCACCACCACAGTAGAGCAATAGGGAGGCGTGACTGGCTGCCCCGGGGAGGAGGCAGCAGCCGTGGGGGCCTGTGCAAGCACCAGCTGGCTGCTGAGCCCAGACCTGAATCTAGGTCTCAGCCCACTCGACTGCAGGGGAAGGGAGGGGAAAAAAAAAAAAAGGCAGCAGCACTTTCTCAGAGCAGGAAGAAGGGGAGGCCACGAGCGTTTCCTGTTGTGCAGCTGAAACAAGCAAAGACGTCATCACACTTACGCTCCCTCAGGGTGTCAGCAGATTGAGGGCCAAAGTTCAGTCATTTCCAATGCACCGCAAGGAGGGAGGTTTTGGAGGAGAAACCGTGGCTTTATTGCTAACAGTGTTCTCTGCACTTGCATAGCAAAACAGCCAAGCAGCGTGTTACCAGGCTCAGCTGCAAAGTATCGTATGTGACTAGAAACAATATTTGCTCAGGAGTCGTGCTGCTCTTGCTTTTCTTGTACGGCTTGTGTAAGAATATTACCGCAATATAGAAGTAGACAAAAATATTACTACAATATCAAAATGCACTAGGCTTTTTCTGCAGCCCATACTCCTGCAAGCATCTGGAAATTAAGCCTTACATTGCTTTGGATCCCAGGAAGTAAAATATGTTTTGTAAATGCATCTGGGACACAACTAGGGTGTAAAACTCCAAGATTCCCTTGTCAGATATGGCTGACAACCTGGCAAAGTGAATACAGATGCTTCTTTTCAAATTTGCCTCTGTCTTTCTGAAGCAGGTAAGGTCCCAGCTTAAGGAAAAGGGTGAGGATGCAGGAGTTGGGAAGTGGCATATGGATGTCCAGTATTCGGTAACTGATTGTCACCCAAGTCGTCCATCTAAATGTAAGTAAATCAGTATAGCTGGCAAGCAAAGGGGGAATCTGGACTGCAGTCCTACCCACCATCACTACCTTCTTAAGTTAAACATTAGAAAGACTTTTTTTTTAATGGAAAGCATTGACAAGAATCCACATGAGACTATACAGGAGGTTTCAGTCTCCATCCACCACTGGGAGCTTTAAAGAGCACCCTGAACAACCACCTGTAGGAAATGCTTTGGTTATAGCTGATCCTCTCCTGGGGCAGAGGGAGGCACAGGTTTACAGTATGCTCTCACTCATGAGACACATTCTAGATGCATTTCTGATAGTCTCTGAACAACATGTTAAAATACAGTGATAAATACAGTCATTTCACAATAAGCATGCCCCAGAATACACTGAACGTGACAGACTGGGTAGCAGTGCTCCCCTTGATAGAAGCTGTTTTTCAAACAGAGGTACTTAACAAACCTCAGTGAAAAACATTACAAGAAGTTTGGAAAATGCTCTTCTGAATTCTCTTCTCATATTATCATCACTAGCTGAAAAGAGTATTTTTGCCTTATTTCTGCAATAACCACCCTGTGGTCACACTGGGAACTGAAGCCAGTCTTTCAGCCCTAGTAATTCAACGAATAGAGCTGAAACTAGGGAATCACCAGTCTGAAGTCATAATATATTGTATCTTTCCCTGGATATAAGCAGTGTCACTAGCTAACCAAAACTGCTCATTTTACTAAAATAAGGTCAAATATAGCATTTTAATTATTTATAAACTGAACATTTTGAATATACTTTCAAAAACATTATTCTACAAGCATACGAGCTGGTTTGGTTGTTTTCTACCCTTGCCTTAGGAGGTAAATTTTTCAAAGATAGCTTATCTCTAGGATTCACTGCCCAGGTAGCATGAGAAAACCTCTACTGCCTCTTGTTCTGACATTAGCTTGAAAACTTAATCCTGAAGGTTGTCGAGCTGGCATTAATAATCAGGACTCTTTACAACATAAAAAAAAAAAAAGCAGAAAAATTAGTCTTTGGTGTTGACAATGATTTGCAGTACACAGGCATTAACTGCAGCAAAGACAGTTTGGATTAGCTCAATCAGAGTAAAGTGATCCGAATCTGGCCCTTAAAACCATGGTTGCTGGAACAGAATCCAGCCCACATTATATAAAGCAATGGGTGCAAGTAGTGATATTCCCCTGAGAGATGGAAAAAGGGGGTGAAACCTTCAAAAGTACTGCAGGAAAGCTTCCACTGTGCACAGCATCCTGAACAACACATAAAAGAGCCATCTGACTTTTTGAAATTTGACTACTTGGTACCGCACTCACTCACTCAAAATAAACTTGGCCAACTATTTTTAGACCCATATCCAAGAATGAAGGAAATGCACCAACAATTTTTACTTCTGACCATACTGAGGCAACTGGCGCGTGGCACAGCAGCAGCACAGGGCCAGGCCGTGTAACCAGCAAACACCACTGTGCCGTATCCCAACAGGCTTTTTCCACACATCTATGGCTGCCTGTTGCAATACAGTGTCTGCTAAAGAACACAGAATATAACAAGGAACAGCAGCAGATTCACACACCCATCTGTGTCCTCAGAGTTAATTTTCATGTAATTACATCTTACTGTTTCATTAGTTGACAAAGAGTATTAAGCCATCTCTGCCATGGTTTGAGGTGACAAAGTGCAATATGCTCTCTGCAGTGTCCAAATACAACCCTAATATTTTTAAAAGAGCTGTATCTGTTGTGTTGGGTTTTATTCACGAAACATTTGAAACTTAAAGCAAAGAGACAGAAGCAAACTGGGACCTGGTCTCACTGACAGTGCCCTTGCTACGCTGATGAAAATACGTGCCTTTCCACTCCAAAACAGAAATTGGTTGTGGTAGGTACAAATACATATGGAAAACAACTCTTAAAGTTACCTAGGTTACCTACAAAATATCTAACAGCTTTCCTGATCCTCACAAACTCAGTTACACTTTTACCCTTTACAACCCATCCATGCAACACTTTTAACAAAGCCACTACAGTGTATCACCTGAGAATTCAAATTACGTACAAGGTTTCTATAATTCTTTCACTTCCATTTGAAGTGAAGTGCAAGTGGAAAAGCCATTAACTTGAAATTTTTTGTTGTTGAATTGTCACATCACTAAGGGAATTCTCTCAAACGATCCTACAAGCAGGTAATTAAAATATCCTGTACTAATTGTATAAGGAAAACAAGGCAAACAAAGATGAAGAAGTTCAAGCTGTCAAAACACCTGATAGCAGGTCATTGTTTATCTTCAAAATATATGTGGCAAAAAACAGAAGGGGCGGTGTCTATACATATTTACACATATATACACTTGAGTATGAGTGAGTGTGCAGATACAAAATAATATATCGACATCTATATATATAATAAAACATATATTCACATTAGAAGTTAATATACATAGAAGTGATTTGGCTAAGTGGTGCCAAAACCCTGTGATGGTAACTATCTTTTCTAAGTAATGGCTTATGGAGATTCTTTGGGCAAAACACATTAACACCTAGAAGTTAAGCGGGGGAAAAGGCAAGCCCTTATTCTGCACCTTCCTCAAGTATTTATGTTTTATTTCAAATGTCTAATCAAGACAAAGCAGATCTGAAACCCATGTTTAAGAACGTGAAGTTTTCAACAATAGGTAACCTAATTTCCAGAAACAAAAAACAATTGCTAAAATACTTATTTAAACTGCTTTCATGGAAACAAAGAGAAAACACTTTAAAAATGTTAAAAATATTAAAGCAACTTGACTGCTTCTGTATCTCATGAACTCAACAAGATCCTAGGCAACAATAATATTTAGAATAAATATTTTTCTTATGGGAAAAGCATTTTCACTCAAATTGACCAGATGATATCAATTTAAAAAAACCAAAGATTAGATACAGAAAACACATCTACTGACTTAAAAACTAAACCATACTTCAGTGAGTACAAAGCTTGTTTTGACTTTTTCTTTTAAAGATCTTCTTAATTTTCAGGGGAAAATGCTTTTTTCTCCTTGCAGTATTTTGAACTAATTTCAATCCAAATGATGAAAATCTGTTCACTGAAACTTCAGACAGCACACCCTAATCAGTGTAAAATACTGCACTCATATACAAATATAAAGTTGAATATATCCAAGGCAAATCCAGTACTGATTCCAAGTTCTGCACTTGCCCTACATGCACACCTTAAAAAAAAGAAAGGAAGATGAAGAGCGACATAAATAAATACAAACCAGTGATACAAAAATACAGTAACTTTCTACGCAATATACCATCTGTTCCTCCAGAAAAGCATGCTGCATCAAGCCACAGGGGCTACAGCTATGAAAAGCCCTTGTAGAAGAGCCAAGTTCTGTAATGAGCAGTTTCAGAAGCTGTGGAAAACTATACCAGCCACCACAGTAAGGAGGTAGCCTGTGGTACGCTCGGTGGGAATCGCCATCCCCCCATACTGTGGGCTGGGGTTACCCGAGCTGCCACAAGGTCCTCAGAGAGCTCCCCAAATGTTGCAAACCCAGGGTCAGAGGTTTACAGTGTACCAGGAAAGCTGGGCCGCACTGTGGAGCAAGTGCTAGTTTGTTTGAGGATGTGGTGTTTTGCCATGACTTTTTACGGGAAAGTTTTGTCTCCAGAGTTACAGACACAGTAAACTGGATTTCCCCAACTACTCCACAGACCACACCTCCACTGCTGCTCCCTTCTCTTGTACTGTGGATCTAGTATCGGCAGACAGAAAGTTTCCAGAACATGGGAATAGGCACTCTAGTATGCCTGCTGCCCCTAAGGCACATGAAAAGTAGGAGCTGCTGTTGCATGCCAGGTGCTTGCTCACTGTTGTGTGCCTTACAGCAAACGAAGAGAGCTTCTTCCAGCCACTTGGGCAAAGAGGCAGGCAGGAGAGACCCAGATCAAAGAAGTACTAGGGGGTGCTCTGTTATGGTTAAGAAGGCCAAGTGAGGTGTGCAGCCCTCTCCTTCCAGCTGGCAAAGTCTCAGGCACTCAGGATTATGTAGCAAGAATTTCCTTCTGCCGCTTCTATTGTTATTCATTACATGTATGTTAAAAAAGGTATCCAGCCTTTCCAGACTTTGGTTGCATTATCACACCAAACACAGGCTTTAGGGCAAGGTCTGAGTTTTGTAAACCGTGCTTGTAAAGTGTTTGTTTGTGTTCCCTGTCACCATCCCCAGAACAAACGACGGAATCACAGAACCCTAGGCAATTAGGAGACCATACCTGGACTAGAGGGAATTCATGAGCCAACACATTATCACAGCTCTCATTAATAAAATAATAAACTGTGCAATTACAGTGGGTTGTACACATACCTTAGGGTATGCAATAAGGCACAAATTTAGAAATGGAATATTTCCAACAACCAACAACAACTTAAACAGGCAAGGATCCTTATCAAACAATTAGGTTACTCAAGAACTACTCCAATAACTGGCCCTTTTTGCCCAAGGTTATGCATTCTAGAATCATGCCATAAGCTTTCATTGAACTAGGCTTTTTCCTCTTCCTTTTTTATTTTGTTTGTACTGTTTAAAAAAAAAAAGCTCATCTCCTCTTTAATCCACCCACCAGATGAGGTGCAAGATTTTTTTTTTAAAATTACATCCAAAAATGGGGAAGTGCAAAGAAAAACTCCATTACCAGGGATAACCTAATTCACTTAGGTGCTACTGGGCTACAGATGGGGAAGTAGGTACATAGGACAGGTAGATTACACTAGAATGAAACATCACACTAGAACCATGCAAACCTTTTGTATATGCTGTTTTGTCTTCCTTTTAAATGCTGAACCATACCAGAAACAGACAAAAAAAACCCAAAAACCTTTGAAATTATGCCACTTGAAACAAGCCAGCATCCGACCTCATTAAAAAAAAATAAAAAAGGACATCATACACAAACTGAAATTAAATGCAAGTTTCTCACATCTTAATAATTCCAAAACCAGATAATGGGATTTCACTGGGGAAACAAGCATACGGAACAAGTAAGATACAGCCCTGGCTCCAAGCAAGTTCCTTTTTCAGCAGGTTTGTAAGTACAAATGATAACCAAAAAAAGCTAAAACCACAGCTCTAAGCCACTGTCAGTTGCAACACTTGCACCTAGGACTTCATGCATTTTATGTTCAAATCACAATGAAAGCACCTTAGGGTACATAATGTCACTTTTTTTTTTTTCTAAATTACCTTATATCATCTGGCAATGTAAAGATCATTTCTGTTGAGAGTGCCTTTTGCTGTAGGTCTTCTCTGCCTGAAGTATCCAGAGGCTGTTTCCATGTAGACAGTTTTTCCAACGTTCTCACCTAGTGTTACTATATTCAATGAAAAGCAAACCTCGCATGCTGAAGGTTTCCATTTATAGGCTGAGACAGTCACGAGGAGCACTACTTCAGCAGTACAAGTCCTATCTACAGCCGTTGGCAAAATCCTGGCCTTATGAAAAAACAACAAAAAAAAAAAAATCAATAATAACTTCCCATTCTGCACTTTTATTGGTCAGGACACGATCCAAAATGACAGAATTTTCATTATATTCACAAGAGACGAGGCAGTTCACATGGTGCCACAAGCTGTGCCGAGCACAGTTTGGTGTAATCTTCTCAGATGTGGGGCACTGATTAGAAAACTGTAAGATCAGGGCAAGACAGTTTTGTGTTGGCTCCAGAGAAAGTGAAGGTCCAGCAACAAGATCCGTGTTGGCACGAGGCAAGTGCTTTTTAGCACAGCTCTCATTTCCATCATCTATTTGCACAGGTAGTCTGCTCATGGATTGACTTTCTGATCACTTTCCTACAACCATGAGAGCTGGCACCACTAGTTCAGCTATATGTGGAGGTGGGCATCCCACCAGAGGAGCACGGCTCAGTGAGCACCATGCACCAGGTGAATGTCAGGCACCATCGATGACAGGACCTCGAGAGTGACCCTTTCATTTTCTGAGCAGACTGGGAGTGATGTGACTATGTCCTTCAGAAACATGAGGATGTAAAAGGAATTCAAAGTGCTCCAACTTAAAGGCAAACACCTTTATGGTCCAACACGACATGACCTTGGCTAAGACGGCCACGGGCAGCTAAATAGGCCATGCTCACTTAACTGATCCCACTGCATCCTCCTAGCACCAGAGCACCAGGAACAGTGGATAACATTTTAGAAAGATCACCTGGGCAGGTTCTGATACACATGCACCAAAGTGAGACCACAGCAGTTCATCCTTGAGAACTAATAAGATTTTCTACCTTTTCAACAAAATGAGGCTGTGTATATGCACCTATATAAACACTTGTGAAATAAATGCTAACAGTCACACATAAATAATTCAAATAAATTTATTTATTTAAAATATTTTCTTTGATAGTTAAACAATAGCAGAAGTTGAATCTACATGGAATCTAGGACAAATCTTCCTCCCGCTGACAAACAAGCCAGACCTCCAACCATGAGCTCTCATGAAATTACTCCAGGTATCTTGTACTATGAAGGAGACAGAACATGACTAGAGATAAAAGCTATGATCACATATACGTACATAAGTCTATATGTATATACTTAGACATGCATTCTTAAATGTTTCTTCACACAATGTGGCAAACCCCCTCAATTTTCTGCTGTAATATTTTCATTTTTATGGGGAAGCATCAAAGCAGGAGGAAAAAAAAAATGCATTTTTGGCTGAGATGAAAAGGTATAATCCCATCACCTGTATGTGACACTGTCTGAATTAGGCAATAAAGCTGAAACACCACTCTCTGTTTTCTAGTGTGTGAATCTGTAAATAGCCATCAAATGTATTTATTACACTTTTGGCTCACCAGACAACCCACTTGACTGAGAAAGAGAGAGTCAAAATTAGTTTCATTTACTCCCCTGCTTGCTAGTTAAGTGTGTCGAACTATTGACTGGGATCAAATGATACTGCAAATAAATTAAATCAAAACCGTGCATAAGCAAAAGTAAAAACAAATACCTTCAAGCACTGAGCAAGATAAGAAGCATCATATTCTGTGTGCAAGCTATCTGTGGAGATGTCAAAGTTAGAAGTTAGAGGATGTTACCACTGTATCCTTGATGGATACAAAGGATTGTAGTTACTCATCAACACATGCTTGTACGACTTGCAACTGGACAGGGATTCTAAAGACTGTATTATTAAAATTCTGTAGGTTGAGGACAATGTTAGAGGGAGACCTGATAAAAATAACTTCCTGTAGACAATTATATACCCACCGTCAGTCACATTCAAACCTCCCCTCCCCATCCTATTGATCTTCCCCTCTAACCATCCTATTGATCTTCCCCTCTAACCATCCTCAACCAGCATACATCCAAAACTGGGTATTTTAACATCCCTATTTTCTTCTTTAATTTGTAAAGCTGTGACTGAGAAAGAGAAATAAAATTAAAAGGTTTCTCTCATAGTCACTCCATTTGTGGAAAATATGCTGCACTGAAGTTTTGGAGAGGTGAGCATAAAGGAACTCCGTCATCCCAAGTGTCTTTCTCTTTCCTGCCATGCAGAGGGTGATCTGGGGAGCAAGGGAAGGAAAGTCAGGGTACATCTACTGAAAGCCACCTCACCGTTCCTACAGAAGAATGAGCAAAGACCCCAGACACACCACAATAAAGCATCATACAGAGGACATAGACCAAAACTAAAGCAAAGGTTCTTCCTGTACACTCCTCTTCTACAGGTGAATGTGTCCAGTCCAGCCTCCCATCATGGAGGGTTCAAGTTTATTAAGCTTGGATGAGGAAATCTGTACAACCCAGAAGCAAAATAAGCATTTCCAAGGTGACATGTAAACACATCTTGTCGTTGCTCCAAAAGAAAAATTTGGAAGACCTGACATGCTACCATTCCCTTCTCTATTACTTTCTCACCTCTCCTTCAAGCCTGTTCATAAAGGTAAGATACAGTGATTAAATTTTTCCATAAAGAGATCACTAATTTAATAGAATCATTGAACAACTATATGAGCTGAGCTAAAAACAAAGCAGAGAAAATGAATGTACTGTATGTGACCCTTTTGCCTCCCAACATTTCACAGACCAAAGTCCTGTCAGACCAAAGAAAGGTGCTGCCATACTACTGTATATCAGTTCCAATTTACAACCTTACTTGTTTAGAAAAAACCAGCTGACTCAAAATTGCCCTACTTATTACTCCAAATCATGTAGTAGTTGTACTAATGCGTGGCTGACTCTGAAGTTTTTCACCAATAATTAACATTACTCACTACAATGAATTAGGTCAAAGATGAGCACAATTTGTGTATTTAATTAGTAATTAGGTAAATCAGAGATTAAAAATATGACATATCAAACATGACAGATAACTTACTGGACCAACTTCACTGTCCTCTTGATCCCAACATTTTCCACCACACCAACCAACTGCAGAGGTAGCAACACTGCATTTGGTATCACTCTAGCTCTAAAGCAAATACCTTTCTGTCAGTTTCTATTTCACCAACATCATTTCCTCCTAAGTATATTATATAAACGACTCCTACCCTTACGCTTACCACAAATTTCTTCAGATGTATCAGTAACATGTTGCTAAGCCTGTATCAAAATTCAACTGTACCTCACAAATTACATACATGTAGCTTATCCATTATTTAAGCCTTAAGAAATCAAATATTCTAGCCAAGCAGCACTGTGAAAATATTCACTAACTTGTAAAGGGATTTTGCCACTATTGTAGGACCAAGCACAAAATAATGGAACACACTGAAAGTTTTGTTTGACACAAATTTACTAAGAATGTTGGAAGAAATTACATTCACATAGCTTTGCAGAGATTTTAAAGCAAAATCTCTTTACTCAAGAAGCCTAGTATCACAGCCTCACCTGGCGATCAAAACAGAATATCATATCACACAGCATCAAGATGTCCAGTTTTATAGTCTCGTAGTTGATAGTTTAATCCTGCTTTTACCAAACTGTAGAAACTTTTATTGACTTACACAGGACAGGGAATTTGGCTGTAGGAGTTTATGAATGTAGTGACAAAGATAAATAGTTCTTTTTCACTAAAGAGCTATTTTACCTCAGACAAACACACTTAAAAGGCTTTTCATAAGCAGCTTCAGAAATTGCATTCATAAACATAACTGATTTTAAATGGGAAAAAGTCAAAATCGGTCCTTCTCTATTGTTACAGAAGACCACGAATTGTACTTGATTTTCTTTTCTAAAACATTAACAAAACAGTTTTAGAAATTCAACTCTCAAGATGAATCAGTGTTTCACAGGTGTCACACAGGACTCAGTTGAACAGTCAGCATGCAGAGGTGTCAGTGAACCACAGGCCTGCACTACACTCATCTCCTTTTTCATTGCTAACGCTTGTGCAGAAAGAAAGAAAATTGCATTCAGTCCTCAAAAAAATTCACAACAGTTAAGAGCAAATAAAGATATTATTTTTCAGCTAACTGAACTATTTATTTTAGCTGTCTTTGAAAGACAAGGAACGTAAAACTCCACATACTTCTAGAACTTTTGTAGGCAGACTACACTCAAAATGAACTACACTGACCTATGAAGATTGCTAATAGATGCTAGCAACTTAAGTCTCTGTTTAATACTGACTTTGGTCTAAACTAAACAGTTTCTGCTCTAACTAAATAGTGTCACATCTTGTTGCCAAGGAAGGGTAACCTCGGTTATTATTTCATACTATTCTTTCTTGACACACTACACATGTTTTGTTTTAATGCAAGCCACAAACATAAAATACATAAATACAGAGATTAGGACATTTATCTTATTTAAACAAACAAAAACGACAGGAAAAAACACCAACACACAAGAAAACCCCAGTGCCTAATAAGACTAATTTTGATAATCCTGATCCTGTACTATTAGATATTTTTAAACTTAGATCTTCTTTCTGCCTAACCACAGATACTGCTCTACAGAAAAACTGCTCTATAAATAATATTATTTCAACAAAATTATCTGGTATTATATCACATCTTACACTGTGCAGTTAGAATTATCTTTCAGCTTTTTACATTTCTTTAGCAATACTATTCTCTGTAGCCACAAAAGTCTAAACTTCATCAATTACAGAAAACAACTTGGGATTTTTCTGCTTCATTCTTTATGAGTATTTTCTTATGAAGAAGGTCAAACTCTACTTTATTGAATTACTTTTAAAATGTCACCTGACATTGTAATTTCAATTCCTGTTAGCTCCTCTAGTTTTCACTTTTCTATTAAACTGAACTATACATGCAAATTACCTAAATGCTTTTCTTTGTATGGAATTTCCAATAAACTACTACCTGAAAAAGAAACTTTCTGTAGCAATCAAACCTTGAATTTCTCCTGTATGACACAACAGCAATTAAACCATGCTTTTCAAAAAATACTGTATATCCTTTTTCCCCCCTTTTTGCAACTTACATAAATCAAATGTTTTAGCCAGAGCTGCAGCAGTTTATTATAACTTACTTAAGTTGCAATTAAGTGAACTTACACGTTTAAGAACAGATGTATTCTTTACTATTCTTTTTTGGGTGTGCAGGATCACATTTCTTGTATATGAATTGCATTTTTCAGACTCTAAGTGTATTAGGGCAGAACTATCAACAATAGAAAAAAAAACCAACAATAAAATAATTTACTGTAAAACACAAATTGAGGTGCAACAAAACAAACCCATGTGTGCATGAAGAGGCTATAAACTCATTACCTACTACATCATTACATTACTTATGGTTTCCATGTCATATTTAGAAAGAACTTTTCTGCTGAGACCAAGTTTACACTGACAGCGATAGAAAGCGCATAGCCAAACTCAAAAAAAAGGGATATTATCACTATACAAACTGGTCATATCAGTATAACCATGTACTAGGGGAATTCACATGAGATAATTAAATCCATATTTGTGCACTGTATTATTTTAAGAAAACCAGCCAAGTGGTACATTTTTGGGTAGGTATGCCCTGAGACTCCCATCCAGAGAAAGCCGAGGGGGAAAAAAGCATGTACAAGTTTCTGCTTATTCAAGCAAAAGGCAATATCCAGGTTCAAAAAACAGTAAAAGAGACACATTCAGGGCAGAACAAAGAACTATGTAAACATAAGCAATATTGTGACCAAAACCAGTGTGGTCCACACTCTGCTGCTGCTACCCTGGCATACAGAGAACAGTGACCATTTTGCAGATATACAGAATGCACCTGAAAGACAAATGAAAACAAGCACCCAGAATCCACAATACTTCCTCAGAGCAAGAAGAAGCTCTTATGTTTAGGCCATACCAATGATGGCAAGAATTTAATCACAAGACAATAAAAAAAGGCAAGAGATTCCCAACAGACAAAAAATGTACATGGTACTTTAATGTTTTCTTCTTATACTACACTGGGGATTTTGAAACACTGTGTAAGATTTTCCCCCCTACCCATATTCTCTCACATTCTCTCTTTTCCAAGTTCATAGCTTTGCGAGAGAGATTTCTCAGGGAAAACCTTACTAGGGACAACCTACTACAAATGAGTAGGGAAGGTAAAGTTAATTGTTTAATCTAGGAACAAAGCAGAATGGTGAAAAAAGATGTGCATGGTACCTCCCACTTGCTATTTCAATAAAAAGAAAATAATAATAAAAAAACAAAACACATGTTTCCAGACATTAACATATTCTTTAATTTCTCTAATGATTTCTTAAGGCTTGCTACGTGGTTGTCATGGAAAAACTTCCAATATTTCTATTTACAGTGGATTATTTCTCTCAGGCTGTGAGACCAGCATTTTCACAAGTCCTAATTTCACTTGAAAATTAAAAATATGGCCCCATTGAGCTGCTTTTTATATTTCCTCCTGAGATAGGGGAGTTGTTGCAAAGTCTTATAAAAATCATTCAAGCACCCAAAAGAGAAACAAGGCTGCACAAAGCTATTTCCTATCAGAATGGCACAACCAGCTTGAAACTTTCATTGTTCTATGATAATTCTGTGCTACTTTATTTAAATGTTGCATCCCAAATTACTGGCTACATGAAAAATATTATTCTCCATTTTCCATCTAGCTTACACTTCCCCTTGCTGTTTCTTCACTTCTTCAGCAACTGCTAGATATTCTATTGAAGGGAAAAAAACAAAACAAAACAAAACAAAAAACCACCCAAACAAAAAAACTTCCAACAAACAAATGGTTAAACTACAGGAGAAAGCCAAATAACTCAAAATATATTTAATCTATAACATACTACTCCAGAGATGCTGTTTAAGAAATCTTAAGAAAAAATAACCTGCCTCTTTTAAAAAAAAGAATTTTTAAAGCCATTTCCTCTTAACTTATAGGACCTTTTTCAAATAACAAAGGTATGCAGCCTCTACACTCAACACTCCTGTTCAACTCCCAAAAGTATCAGCAATTAACTCTTCCTGAAGCCTTTAACCCATAAGATTAATAATAATTATGCATTCATCCAGCTTGGAAGACCAATAATTTAAAACCACACGCTGACAGTCTGAGGTAAAATGGATAAAACATTTTCTCTGTGTGAGAGAAACCCTGTGTGAAGACCACTGACATGAAGAACCAACTTTTCATAGGCTTGATCTATGATGGGACCTAAGACAGAGGAAGTCAGTATTTGGCTCTGGTACTTTACCTGCAATTCTCAGGCAGAATCAACTACAAGAAAGTAGTACTTGCTGAGCTATAGTTACAGAGCTGGATAGATAACTATCAATATAACCAACCACAGCTTATTACAAAGTCCCACCACACTCAAATTTGAGAGATGGCGTGTCATATTTCATAATCCAAGTCACACTGCTGTGACTTATACATTTGTATGACCTGTATACTCACTCTACAGGAATACTCTTAAATAGCAAGCATTCTTCTCTTTGATGGGTAAGTATTGCAGTATTTCACTAAGTAAACCACTTCTGCCAGGCACACAGCTCCCTATATTCCCACTACCTTACCCAATATGGTTAAATTACAAAAGCAAGCAGTAACAGTAATCGCCCCTGCTGTTGACCGAAAATGATGAGCAGAGGGACATACAAAATGGTACTCATTACTTTCACTTCTGCTTAAATCCAATTAACCTTGATTCTTTTAAAAACAAGCACCTAAATAAATGAATAAGCAAAGAAGTTTGGCAAAATGCTCAACAGTAAATGTCCTGCTTTAAAAACGTTCAGCTTAGTTACAAACATGCGGACCAGGGTCATAAATTTGCTCACACAACTGAGTACAGCCAATGGTATTTGAAATAGTTAAAAGTCAAAAAAGAATAGCCTTGTAGGGTGCCACCACATAAACTAAACATGATATACTGCCAAACACTCAAGCAGACACATGTACCATTATTCAGCAAGGACCACATGAATGCATATGGCTCTCTGTTTTGTCTTCATAGTAACAAGAAGGTTTGTAAACAGATCTCACATATGAGGCAATCTGGTCACTTGAGAATCTAAAAATCTGCCTTTATAAAGAAGCATTCTGCACTGTTGCCACACAATTGGACTTAGATACACATTAAAAGTTCTCTGCATTTGTGCTTTGGGACAAGTGCTGCTCAATTTTATTCTAATCCACAGCAGTGAGGTTTTAAACAAGTCACCTCAGATAGGATGTATAGAACTGCTATGCCCAATAGCCATTGGAAAATAACATCAACACAACAGACTACAAAACATTAAAAACATGGATTGTTCAATCAACAAAAGCAACGACACACTGACTTCGTTCTGTATCATTGCTGCCTTTGCCCAGCTCGATGCCACAGTAATTTTTAAAACATTCACAGATGACAATAGTAACTTCTTAAAACTCACATTAAAAAATCCTCTCAGCCTATTCTACAACACTTAATTTTTTTGAAAAATGAGACAAAGCAAAAAAATAATGAAGAAAGTTTCAGATAATCCATACCTGAAGTTTCAGAAATATCTCCTGAGTGGAAGGATCAAGAAAGATTTAACATCTACGTGTAAATAAATATAACCCCCAAGTTACACTGCATCTATCTAAATTATGTCCACGTGCTGCAAATCTAACAGGCAGAGACTCGCCTATCTTTGAAAAACAGATGCACTTTTTTAGCATGTCTGCATATCATCTTCACTATCAAAATATTAAGGATTCCACACCGTGTCCCAATAACCTGAGGATCAAATTCCTCTGGCAGTCAGTGGTAATCTACAACAACAACAGAATCTAAAACGGGGCCCATTGACTTTGTACCTCGTTAGACCAGTAGTTCTTTTAATCTAGTAATTACTCCAATTACCCGGTGTTCCCAGAACTCCTGATGATGATGACCGGAGCCCCCTTGCGCTGGGAGCTGCATGAACACATGCCTGCACCCGCAGCTCCGGGAAGAAGGCAAACACAGACCTACCCAGCAATGCTTCTCTTTTGTCACCCTGACCACTTTGTTTACTTCTTTCGTAATAATTCTCGGTATAAATTCCTTAGAAGAAAAAGATAAAGAAAAAGTAACACCTTTGACTAAGCATAAAATGTTTAGTGCCCCCTCTATTATTTAATAATGTACAAACGCAGACAGCTTTCATATTAAAGAAGGCTTCACTTTAAAATGAGACAAGGGAAACTATTTAGCTAAATATTTCTGCTGGAACTCATTAGTATTTCGATTACTTGAATTTTAAAAGGTATTCAAAAATTACTGCCTAAAAAACCCAAACTCTTTAGTGTTTGAGCAAAAGTTTCATTTCTGCAGCTATCATCTAAAAATTAAAAAAAAAAAAAAAACTAAAAAAAAAGTTTGACCATTAGTGCCAACTAATAAGAAAAACAGAACCCTTTTCCGGGAAATTAAGCTCTGAGGAGGTTTATCGTTGTCCCGGGGCGAGCCCCGGTCGGCTGCCCACGGAGACAAGACGTGCTGGCCGGCAGCCGGCCGGGACACCGGGCCAGGCGCTCTGGGGCGGCGGGGCCTCCCGCCGGCTTCCCCACCCGCGGGCCGGAACTCTTGGGGACACCCAGCACCGGGAGCACGGGCATCACCGCCCTCCGTCCCCGCCGCCTCGGACTCCCTCTCACGAGGGGAAGGCCGTGTTGCGCGCCAGCCCCCGGCAGGAAGGTCGGGGCGGGCTGCGGGGCATGACCCGGGATAACCCGGGGCTTTCCCCCGCCTCCCCCGCGCCGCTTGACCCCG